>CM074293.1:6565768-6833268 GCA_037194245.1 Opsariichthys bidens
GGATATTCAGCTTCAAAATGAGGTATTTAAAAGTTTATTAAAGTACAAACCCTTGGGAAAACAGAACTTTTGTGGCATTTTGAGCAAATCTAAAAGCTTTTATAAAGACGCACATGTACACAAACACAAACATTTTGAAATAATGTGCACTTATGAAACATTCACAAAAAGAAGCTGTTTTAAGTGAAAAATAATATTCAATGCATCAAACATAATTTCAAAGGCAGCTACCATGTTCCCTTAAAAATATACGTCTTTATCCGAAAGCTTCAGCTCTCTTTTCTTAGAGAAAAGAATGACAAAGACATAAAGTCAAAGCACCACCCAAACACATTCATGCATACTAACGATACAGATAACATGAAACCAGAGAGGAAGCAATTTCCTGCTAACAAATAAGAGCAGAAAATATGCCAGCGAGGGACTGAATGAACCCAATGTATTTAGAGGCATGAGATGACCAACCCAGACCAGTTAAAGACACGTTACATTGGGTGGGAACAGATTCTTGTGGGCAGAATTTTTTGCTGAGATCACATTTTCCAAAATTAAATAACATGAAGTTCCTCTTCTATATGGAGAACACTTTCAGACCTACAACTAGAGAAATTGGATTATCCCACAGACTTACACTGAAGGACGGACTCGAGCCATATATACAGACCAGGGGCTGGATACATTCTTTATTTTTTCCATGTTCATCTTTCTTTATGCTGTTTGAGCTTGAAAAAGATCTGCAAAGTTCCAAAGCACAAAGTCCCTCCAAAGGGAGTTATTCACTAGCTGAACTCTCTGAAACACCTCAATTGTAAGCTTGGGTTTTCTTACGGGAACAAAACACGTCACAATATTCCTCATTTAAATAATTCCCGCTCAAGGTATACGTAAAATAAAGGGGCGGGGCCTGGTTGAGTTAGTAGTGTGTTGAAACTCAAGAGGGGCTATGGTGAGGGGCGTGACATTTCCTAAACACAGTTAAAATGCTTGACCAATCACAACATACTGGTCCAGCTGACCCAATCAGAGCACATTGCACTTTTCAGAAGGAGGAGAATCATAGAGACATGAGCTAAACAAAGCGTTACTGTCAGACAGAGAAGAGAGGAGCTGCAACAATGTCAAATTTAGGGTTAGGAATTTTTTTTTTTTTTTTAACAATAAAGCACGAAAACCAATTCTAGTACAGCCCAAAAACAAATCAAGACTTTGAAAAAGGGCATTACAGATCACCTTTAAATTCTTCCTTAAGAAGATTTTTGTGAATCCGGCCCCAGAAACCTCCTATCAAAGCACATGTTACAGAAATAAAGGGGTTCAGGAACTGGGCTGGTCTGGTAGCAGCGTTTAATAGGTCGGTTGATTTTTCCTGTGGCGCTAAATCAAAGATAAAAGAACCGAAGAGGAGTGGGAGCGAGTGCCAGTCGCTGTGGTCAGTCTGTGATGATTACTGCAGGAAAACAGCAATTACCAGCATGTACGGATCAACAGCATGAGGTGGGCATGTCAGAATCACCACAGGCTCACAAACACTAACCTTTCAACTGTGTTCTGTACACTGTTATGTTTACTATACAAGAATGAAACATTCAGGAAATACAGATAGGCCATGAGTGAAGCTGTGAGATGAGAGCTCGGAAGGAAGGATGGATGGGTGGATGGGTGGGTGGATGATGGAAAGATGGAAGGATTGAAGGATGGATGGATGGGTGGGTGGATGGATGGAAGGATTAAAGGATGGGTGGATGGATGGAAAGATGGAAGGATTGAAGGATGGATGGATGGGTGGGTGGATGGGTGGATGGATGGAAAGATGGATGGATGAAAGATGGAAGGATTAAAGGATGGATGGATGGAAGGATGGATGGATGGAAAGATGGAAGGATTGAAGGATGGATGGATGGGTGGGTGGATGGAAAGATGAATGGATGAAAGATGGAAGGATTAAAGGATGGATGGATGGATGGATGGAAGGATGGAAGGATGGAAAGATGGAAGGATTGAAGGATGGATGGATGGGTGGGTGGATGGGTGGATGGATGAAAAGATGGATGGATGAAAGATGGAAGGATAAAAGGATGGATGGATGGATGGATGGATGGATGGAAAGATGGAAGGATTGAAGGATGGATGGATGGGTGGGTGGATGGGTGGATGGATGGACGGATGGATGGAAGGATTAAAGGATGGATGGGTGGGTGGATGGATGGATGGAAAGATGGAAGGATTGAAGGATGGATGGATGGGTGGGTGGATGGGTGGAAAGATGGATGGATGAAAGATGGAAGGATTAAAGGATGGATGGATGGATGGAAAGATGGAAGGATTGAAGGATGGATGGATGGGTGGGTGGATGGGTGGATGGATGGAAAGATGGATGGATGAAAGATGGAAGGATTAAAGGATGGATGGATGGATGGAAGGATGGATGGATGGAAAGATGGAAGGATTGAAGGATGGATGGATGGGTGGGTGGATGGAAAGATGGATGGATGAAAGATGGAAGGATTAAAGGATGGATGGAAGGAGGAAGGATGGAAAGATGGAAGGATTGAAGGATGGATGGATGGGTGGGTAGATGGGTGGATGGATGAAAGATGGAAGGATTAAAGGATGGATGGATGGATGGATGGATGCATGGAAGGATGGATGGATGGACGGATGGATGGATGGACGGATGGATGGACGGATGGAAGGAAGGATTAAAGGATGGATGGAAAGATGGATGGATGGATGGATGATTGGAAGGATGGATGGATGGGTGGATGGAAGGATGAGTATACAGTTGGATATACTTAGATATGTAAATGCATAAAGAGAGTTGGATGACAATAGTGTACATTTTGCAGCGATATAAACATTTACTAATATAGCATATATTGTGTCATTTTACTGTATTTAATTAAAGTTAGTTATGCTTGTCATATATATTCAACTTTATATATATATATAGAGCTATGTGATGATATAGTTTACATTGTGCAATGATATAAACTATAAATCAGGTGTGATTTAAAAGAAAGTCTATAATTTTATACTAGTAACAAACTTTATCATTTGGAAAGCATCATCTTTGACTAAAAACATCAGGTAAGCATGTGTTATGTGAATGCAGAAGATTCTAGCTATGCAATTGCACACAATGTTGAGTGGAAATTTGTCAAAACACAATTCATAACACAACACAAGCACTTTGCATTGCTTTAAGCGGCACAACTAATGTCAAGTTAAACTGTTGACATTTATATCTAGCTACCTGAACAATAACACACCAAGCTAGCGATTCAAAACACTGAAACAATCCCGACCCTTCATGAGGTTTATATGTAATCATAAATACATGAGCAGGATTTAAGCACATTCCATCCAATATCAACACTCGCCCATTCCGCCATGATCCAGTTAGTTGGAATACTGGCGGATTGGAGGGCCAGGAAGCAGACGGGATTGTGGGATTGTTGAGAGGATTATCCCGTGACGGCTGAGGCCTCGGGCTTCCCTTCGCTTCCAGAGATGATTAGTGCATTCATGAGACCGCGCTGCTGCATTATTCATCAAAGATTCACCCCAAAACAAGCTTTTCCATCATTAGCCGCATGCATTATGCTAGCTTTAGCGTAATGAGGTAGCAGCGTTTGGCATTGCTAAGCTTTTTTCAGCGGGAAAGGGAAGATATTACAGTTAAGCTGGGAATATGTGCCACAATAGCGCTACCTGGCTATTACGATGATCCATGAAAGGCAAAAACTACTTAAAAAAAAAAAAGAATTTCGTATTTTTTAAACAAACAGATGTGGCCTAGCGGTTAGCCCATACGCACCACCACTGATCCCACTCATTACTCGTCAATCCTCTAGATAAAAGTGACAGCTTTGGATTAGCATAATACTTGCACTATTTTCAGTAGTATATGGGTTACAATACACAATATGAACTCTTTCTTTACGCATTAAAAAAACAATACTACATTTGCCAAAATATGCAGCATACAATCATTTCCCACAACGTAATTCACTATATCACTATAATGTAGAGACGTAATATCAACTTTTTCTATTCTGCCTATTCAAAGAAGAGTGAACATCCAAAATTGGGTATGTGCAAACAAAATCAATATTTGACCTTACCGAAAGAATTAAAAAACAAAAAAAACTATATAATTAAATAATTAACTGGATGCCACTTTCCAGATCAAAAATACATATGACGTAATGAGAGGTGATTTAATTGTTGAATTAACTTGTAAATCTATTCTTCACGAAATTGTAATTTTTTGGAAATAAATTAATACTTTTATTCAGCAATGATGCATTCAATTGATGAAAAGTGATTTATAAAGTTACAAAATTTCTATTTCAAATAAAAACTGAACTTTCTACACAAAAATATAATATTATCAACACTGATAATCGTACATTGTAATAAATGTCACAATATATCACTGTTTTTACAGTATTTTTGTCAAATGGAAGTGTCCTATAAATATATAGTCCTATATTTACATCAATAAATGATTTGTTCATTAAAAGATGATACCTAACGCATTACAATAAAACTGTCTTTTGCCAACTATTCTATGTAAAGTCACATTGAACTGAAGAACAAGAACGTCTTAAATTATCAATGTCCACCAAAATGTGTTTCATGAGTCCCTTTAATTTCCCTCAGTTATATAATACAAGCAATTTAATACAAGTTTTAAAACATGCGGACACTTCGGATGAATTAATAACAACTACTCAGCACCCGTTCTGCTAGATACATCCTTCAAAACGCCAGCTAAGGTCAGGAATGAAGGATAAAGGATGAACTGGAGACAAACAGATGAGAGATTATCCATCTGCCGAGAGCCATCTTTACCTCGTCACAACTAGCCGGCTTAACCGTACTAGCAACCCTACAGCTGAGGATCTATTTCCAGATATCTTCAGGAGAGGATTTAGCATGAGGTATTGGCCTAATGTCACACATCTCAGTTGGTCATGTCAATGAAAGGGACGCCAAATGCGGTCTGCTCGCTCCTGAGGGAGTCTCAGCAGGGGGCAGAGCAAGCTAATTCATGCTGAACCACATTCAGAGAGATAAACTGGAACGTGACAGGCTGGGTAGCAACTGATTATACCGAATATATCATTTGTGGAACCTGATTACGTAATATATTAGGTTCAAATACTCAAATCACTACAGTTTCATTTTTATTGATTATATGATTACTTAACATTCACAAAATGGCAGGCAATTTCAATGGATAAAGTCCCACCAATATTTTTTCTTAAATGAACTGTTCCACATTACACAGGCAAAATAGTTTGTTTCAAGTTGACTTTAAAGTGAAGATACCAGAGACATCGTTTGAGGTCAATAAATAAATGAATACATTAATTCGCCAAGGATCCATTAAATTGATCAAAATCAGAATCAGAATCAGAAAGAGCTTTTTTGCCAGGTATGTTTACACATACTAGGAATTTTTTTAGGTGACAGAAGCTCCACAGTGCAACAAAGTGACAGCGACAAGACAAGACACAGATAATAAAAAAGAATAAAGGAATAAAAATACAAATATACAATATAGACAATTTTATGTACAGTTTTGATGAGTGCAAATTTGAAATGTAAATAAGTGTTTTAAGTAAATGGTGTGTAATAGTTTTGTGTGTCCCGTGTTTATCAATTGTTCATGAGGTGAATTGCTTGAGGGAAAAGTGACAGTAAAAGCATTTATAATGTTACAAAATATTTCTATTTCAAGTAAATGCTGTTCTTCTGAACTTTCTATTCAAAGAATCCTGAAAAAAATAATGTATCATTTTCTCGAGCAGCAAATCATCATATCAGAATGATTTCTGAAGGATCATGTGACACTGAAGACTGGAGTAATGATGCTGAAAATTCAGCTTTGATCACAGGAATAAATTACACTTTACAATATATACACACATAGAAAACAGTTATTTTAAATCGTAATGATATTTACTGTATTTTTGATTGAATAAATGCAATCTTGGTGAGCAGAAGAGATTTTTTTTTTTTTTTAATCTTGCTGACCCCAAACTTTTGAACAGCAGTTAGCACACAACAAAAGACAAATCTATCTGCAAATCTAGTGCATCTTGAGATTCTCTGTTGCTATGGTATCACAGATATTTTGAACATGGTCCTGTGTGTACTGACACTCGAAGCCTCTGTGATTCAGTGCAGTCAGTAAATGTCCCTGTCCGACAGGATGTGAGCCTCACTGTGACCGTGTAACATCAGATGCACCTTTGCCCGTGTGAATTATTCAGACCGTGAGATGCTGCTACTACAGTGGTTTACTGTCTCAGACGACTTGCCATCTACATAACCACTTCCACACACACACACACACACACACACACACGATCAGGTAACACTGACAGAGGCCATTACTAGACACATAATTGATTTAGCACTGCTGAGGGAATTCTAACAATACCAGCACATCATCTGGAAAACAGCATTGTTTGCATGATTGCATATTTGCAATTATAAATTGTGCTTATTTTTAATATTACTATATATATATATATATGTCACAAAAAAATCTGCAAAATGACGTTCAAAACATTGAATGGGACATTTCAGAAATTCATTGTAGGCGAGCAAATACTAGAAACATTTCTGATAGATGAAAATGCACAAATCGAATGGAGATTATTTCTAATGTGAATAATAATAATTAGACAGTAAAGATTAAGGAGGAGTTATTCCATGTTATGAATTAAGCATGCCAAGCTGGCAAATTTGAGATAATTGTGTTGGCTTGCATAATCAATTCAAAATATACATATGTGTTATTATTATTGTATAAAATAAACTTTTGTTTTGTGTCGGTGTAATCTGTCCCCAGTAAATTGTATATCCATTAAGTAGATGCATTATATAAGCCAACATGTTCAGCATTGGTCATTAAATAATAAAAATATATATATATAATTTAATGACCAATGCTGAATAGGAGGTTGACCGATTGATTTTGCCAAATTAATCGGCATGATAACTGATTGCTGGAACAACCGATTATCGGCAAAAATCCATAGACGGTTTTTCTTACATTTACTAATACATTTTTACATTTTAAAGTTGTATCTGTTAACATTAGTTGATGCACTACTACTTGAACTAATATGGATAACTAAGGTATAATTAATTTATTAATATAATTATACTATTATACATAATTTAATAAAATAAAATCCACAATCGGTCGTACTCTCTCGCTCTCACTTATATATATATATATATATATATATATATATATATATATATATATATAAAAAATATAAAATAGAACACTGAGTTATGTTACTGAAAATAAAACTTTGAGAAAATATTCATATGTATTAACCCAAAAAAGTCAATTTAATGTAATGAGATAAAAGCGAGCAGACCATGAAATTCTCTCAGCTGTACCGACGACACAACTGAGAGGTAATTCTTTGAATAAGAAATAAACCTTGACAAAAGAGCCAAACTAAAGTGAAGCTTCAGCGCTTTTAAATGGACATTCGATCCAAAAATTCAAATTGAAAGGCAGTGAAGTAAAACATCAGCTACGCTCGGTGGATGTAAATAATGTTGCCGCTGCAACACGTTCAGATAGCACAACAATCTGGATATGCAAATGGAAAAGAACTAATTTGGTTCACACAATGTGAGCCCAAGCCCGTGTCCATGTTCTGTGCCGGCTTTCCTGTAAGGGCCGTGTCTCTTCCTGTTGGACAATCTGGGAGAGCAGAAAGGCAGTTTTCACTGTGAATCTTCACAGAAAACTGCTGCTTATCTGGAAGCACCAAGCAGAAATCCTTCTTCACTTCTTTACTTTGTTGAAATACTTGGAATGTTGATTCAAGATCAAGATTTTATCCTTAACATGGGAGAATCTCTCTATGAAATTTATCTATTTGTCATCCTAAATAAAAAAATATATATTTTTTTTAAATATATGGAAGAATCTCTCAATGAAATTACTATGTGTCATCCTAAATAAAAATTAAAAATATTAAAAAATATTTATTTTAAAAAATATATGGGAGAATTTCTTTACGAAATGTAGTTATTTATCTTGATATATATATATATATATATATATATATATATATATATATATATGCACACACTTTTTATTTACAAAAAAAAAGTGCATAATCATAAGTCATACTCATACTTTTCCATCTTTATGCAAAATATAATTTCTTATTTTTGATTGTATACTTTGGGGTTAAATATGACGTGGATGTGTTCATGTGATTCAACCATGAATGTGTTTGTCTTAAAAATACAGTCCGTATACCATAACTCTTTTTTTTTCTCAATTCTAAATGACAGTCTTGCATGAAAAACGAAACCACAGACTCCAAGCATCCAATAACATCCCCAAACTTCACGACACACCCTCCATTATAGGAATACTTTGCATTTTCTCTTTTTCATCAAACCAGAGGAGTAGCTAAAGCATAACTACACACAACCCCTGTGTACCTGTCTTGGTTAGAGTTCTTTAGAGCTGTCCTTTACCAAAGTCTAAAATGGTCAACTCAAAACTAGCTGTGCAAGTAGACCGAATGTTTTTATCTCTGAATCAGTTATAGCTGGAAAAGCTGCAGTTTTGTCAAACACCCTCATTAAGCCAATTTAGACAATGAGCCGTTGCTGTACTGTGGGCTTGTAATTGTCGACTAACACAAAAATAGAGTTAAATGAGAATAATTCCATAGCCGGACCGCTTAAAATATTATGCACGCAGAATAATCATGCAGATGAAAACCGCCCGGGGGTTTTCATCAACTTTTAAAACTTTAACCTGTGCTGATTTGGCATTTTCTATACCAGGTTCAAAGACACAGAATAAAAAAACAAGGTATACCAATCCGATACTAAAATTGTAGCGTGTCCAAAAACACACTTGTATGTAAAAAAGGCTTGTGAAATGGTTTAATATTAATCTCATACCATGTCATCGTATGATAAAAACCTTGCTAATGCTGTGCTCTGCATGTGAACTTAGAAACAGGAACTGTGCCAAGACTATTGGGATTTCCTTATTGAGATCCCATCAAACAGGAAATCCTGAATGCTGCAGCAGGGCACTATGATGATGACAACCGTCGCCATGAGGACGACCAGCAATAACATGAGGCCCTTGGCTAGAAATAAATACTTTTGTTTAGTAAGGACACATTAAATTGATTAAAAGTGATATTTCAAATAAATTCTGCTCTTTTGATAAATCTATTAATGAAAAGATTCTGAAACAAAATGTATGAAGGTTTCCAAAAAAAATAATAAGCAGCTGTTTTCAATATTGATAATAATAATAAATGTTTCAGCATTTTAGAATTATTTCTGAAGGATCATGTGACACTGAAGACTGGAGTAATGATGCTGAAAATTCAGCTTTGATCACAGGAATAAATTACATTTTACAATATATTCACATAGAAAACAATTATTTTGAATTGCAATAATATTTCACAATTTTAATGTATTTTTGAGCAAATAAATGCAGCCTTGACGAGCAGAAACAAAAACAGGCTGCATTCATTTAATAACAAAGCCTACATACGTCAAACTTCTGAATAGTGCATTAGGTCGATTGCAAAGATGTAACTTTGGTGAAACAAATGTGTTCATCTAAACCCGTCAGCACTAGCAACTCTAGTTGAGACCAGTATGAAATCATCCATTCTCAGCACAAACCCTCAGAGAAGTTCTGGGTCCTCACAGGAAATCAGCCCTTTCCAAACCCAGCATGCCCCTGTCAGTGAGACTAAAGAAGTTCAGCCAACAACATCCTTCCAACACAGAACAAACTTCAGAACCATCAGGCAGGCTTATCTAAATGATTCAGAGAGCTTCCTTTGCTCCTGTTTTGCTCAATAGTGCAAATATACAATGAACTTTTAGATTAAGAAGAGAAATAACAAATTTACACAGTTAACATGAAACCAAATATTTGGGGATATATATATATAAGTTAGATATTTGTATATTATTTCAACATTTATATACTTAATATATACATTCAAAAAAAATCTCTTTTTCGATTTTTTTTTATTTGAATGTGAAGTTAATATTTGGTTGTTTCATATGCGGGCTAACATTAATATAATATATGTCTGTAATAATATCAGAGTTGGATCAAAAAGTCTTTAAAAGTGGACACTGGTCAATTTTATTACATTTTATTCTGAGTAAAAAAAATCCAGATTAATATATAACATTACAAAAGTAAGATGGGTTGTTTTTAATTTTCATGTTTCCTTAAAAACACTTGAATTTATTCTCCCTGAAAAGGAACCTCAACGTATATGAAATATGAAACCCTCTATCACAAACACACACACACGTACAGTCTGATTCCACCAAGCGTATGATACATATTTATGATTTTACACCTCTGGCCTTTGGAGGACAGATATAGTCTTTCATCCATTTTTTATCCAATTCATTATTAATTCTTGCCCAAAGAGGGTGTGCAGTGTAGTAGGTGTGTGAGGTGACATGCGGCTCAGACTGTCAGATTCACTTTAGAGATCTGGAGAAGAGTGCAGTGGCTCGGTCGGAAAGCAGCTGTTCTGAGAAGAAGAAGAAAAGAGCCACATTCTTCCCCAATATCAGCTATGAATACACACGACTAGTGCGGGTGGCCGAATCAAATGGGTTTTCAATGGCTGATGCTAATATAGCCATCAAGCACGGTGGCCATTATAATAATAGAAACATACTGAACTGGAAATTCATTTTTTAATGTCTATAAATATAAATTTTCAAAAAAAAAAAAAAAATACATTAAATATAAATTTAAAATAAATATTTCAAAAATCCTTTTATAATGTTGTTACTGACATTTAAATAATGCCATTTACACAACAACAAAAAATTATTTAAACAAAAATGACGTTTTTAATTTGTTTGAAATGGGAAAAAAACAAAGAAAACATTGTGGAAAAAAAAAAGTTTTTTGAAAATTGGATACAAACAAGAATATTTGATGAATCTGTGAATTAAAAAATTAAATGAAAAAAGTGTCGGCGAAATACATACAATTTTTATTTTTATTTTTGTTTAATAAATTTATTTTTTTTTTATTTTTTTTTTTTTGTTTTTTCTTCCGTCTTTTGAAAAACGAACACTTTTTCCTAAACCAATTTTTCGGCTTGAGTGAGGAAAACCAAACAAAACTCTTTTTTTTGTCTCCTCTTTTTTTTTTTGAAACAACAAATCTCTTCTTTCACCACTTTTAAACAAACATCTGAAAAATCAAGAGTTATAAACTTAATCGGCGTGTTATTTAGAAATTTCACAAACTCAATCTCATGCTGCTCAACTGGCAACGCGCAAATATCTGTCTGCTTTCGGGTGTGGTACCGCAATGTTATGCATGTCAATTATCATTATATGCTGATATTAATCAAAGATACGGAATTGCTAAGATTAGATATTAAATCATAATCAATGCATTTATATATATTATATCCCGATAGGTTAATTTTATCATTTCGTTATTCTCCTCCCCTCAGTTTCCCCTTTTCCCCCCCTTCAGTGAATGTTTCTCGCTCTGTTTTGACAGTGAATTGAAATTTCTGTTTTTTTTTTTTTGGCAGCAAAAAGTTTTTTTTTTTTTGTGATAAAAAAAAATAATGTTTTGTGTTTTGGCAAATCATTATATAAAATGTTTTGTGTCAAACAATGTGGCAATTTTATTTTGAATTTTTAATAAAAAATTGCAATATTTAAAATTAAATAAATGAAATAATTATGAAAATGACCAATGAATGCAAAATATGTGAAATTGAAGATCAAAATCCACATGAGAAATATATGATTTCATCATGAGGAAATCTCTCTCTCATATTTCACTCCCACAGTCTCTGCGTCTTCTACACTCTCATTCTCTCTCTCTCTCTCTCACGCACACACAACACTTGATGGTCTAAAATGGTATATTAAAAAATTTCTAAAAAGTAATTAATGTTGATGAAAGAGAGAAAAGAGAATATATGTGTTGGGGGTTTTTTGGGTTTTAAAACAGTAATGAAAGAGGAAGTTTAAATAAGTTAAGTTCTAATAGTTTGACTTCTTTCCACTATTTTGATATATATTCAGATTATAGATGAGATTTATGAGTTATAATTGATGAATTTTATTTTTTTTTTGATTTAAATTTGAATACTTCTTTTAAATTGCATTAAATATGTTTAAAAATATTTTTAAATAATATAAAAAAATTAAATAATAAAAAAAATAATTAATTCAAATTCATGCCATGATTTAATATGGAAGCGTCCGTAAACGGTCGTCGTCCGTACATAATTATTTAGGTTTGTTTAGACAATTAAGTGAGATTGATTTGTCAATCATTAACTAAATGGAATTTTTTTTGTTTTTACTTTAAGTTTTCAAATTAAATTTATTGAAAATAATTATAATATAATAATATTCTTTATTTTACTACACAGCACTTTAGTGACGAGTAGATTCCTTTATATAGCTAAAATAAAATTAATAAATAAAAATATTTAGGGAAAAATGCAGTTAACATAACATAGTTATATATATCTCAGTCTCAGTCATGCCCATCCATTTCTGCAACATATCAAATAAAAATAAAAAATAAATGATTAAATGTTTTTTTTTTTAAAAAAAAAATTGGGTTTGTAAAAAAAAAAAAAAAAAAAAAATTTTTTTGTATTCTGTATCAACCTTATGATTAACAGAAAATGAAATTAACTTACTTAAAACAACATGACAGACAACAATATAATAATATACAGATCCAACAACTTACTTAGAGGTTTTTTTTTTTTTTTTTTATGATAACTTTTTTTTTTCAGCAAGGTTTGACATTTGCGTGGAATTGCTCAACTAAGTTTATTTTTTTGCTACGGTGTTCTTGATGTCTTTCCTAGATGTTTGGGGAGGTTTTTAGCATATAACAGTGTATAAATGAATTCATCTATAACTGTATTTCAATGATACTAGTATAATACTGGTAATAGCACAGCTTAACTTAAAAATTTTATGACTTTTGGTATAATTCATTTTAATTGCGAATGTAGACAGTGAAACTTAGCAGGGCTAATTATGGAAAATATGAGAAGAAACATGTAAAAAATTATGCACAATATTTCCTTAAATTATTTGAAAGCAGAAAAATCTATTTATTCATAAGACTGTTGGTAGATTACATAATTGACAAAAAAATGTTAGTTATAAGACTTAAATGGACATGGATAGTAGGTTTATTGACTGATGCATGTCTCAAAATCACAAATTCATCAATCAAATATAATATAATCGAATGCAACATGCGACTTTAATTTGAGAATTCAATCGGCAATTAATGGAAACAAATTAAGCTTTCGACTGATTCAAACACCGAGCTGAAGCATTAAGACAGGTAAACCTAACTTAACCAACAAAAGCTCTGCTGGTCGACAGACGAAACGAAACTGCAGGCGATCTGTTCTCCACACGTCAGGTATCACGTCTGAACGGAGACTGATCGCGGATCGCCTCAGGATACCAAAAGTGTTTACTGAACCACCTCGAGGCGTTTCTCAACACAGATGCCCACAAAACAGAGCACAGAGCTTTTATAGGCCTTATCTCGCCATTAAAACTGTGTCAGGTAGAGCCCGATCGTCAACAACCGGCCCTCAGGGCATCAACGGAGCGCAGGGTGTGTCTCCAACGGCCAGTATACATATCACAAACCAGAGGAACAAAGAGTCAGGTATAACAGAATGAGCAGCTGTCAATCTATTCACTGCTTTTACTTCAGCACAAGTTAATATTTTCCTGTTGAGCTCTCAGTTACGAATTCTGGCGGATTTCTTCTTCTTTTCCCTTACCCAACATGCCTGAGGAGCTTATGGCTCCCTTGGTGGCGATCAATGAGGGCATTTTCTCATTAGTGAACAAGACTGAGCTTTTCAACATCATTACCATTCCCCACGGAGCTTAAGTGACGAAATGGGAGGGCAAGTGAGCACAAAAGAGTCTAAACTTGAGTGGAAAAGCAGCAGATGCTTAAGCATCTACTTGCTGGCCTGCTGGGATACACAACAAGATCAAAATACTTAGAAAATGCAGGGTTTTTAGTGCACAATTAAACCTTGTTTGTGCTCGAAATGGAAAATTAGCTTACTGCCTACTTTTTTTTTTTTCTTAAATAATACAAATTAGTATGCAAAATGCAGTGATAAGCAATTCAAACAATAGTATGCTACACTGTTGTCACATGACCTCATTACATTTTCCACTGCTGTCCATTGTCTTGGAATCAAATAAAAAAATGTTTAATGTTTTTTTTTTATCAAATAAAATGAAATGCAATACAAAAATAAAATTCAATTCAATTCAATAAAATTAAAATAAACAACAGTAAAATGCAACAAGGTAAAAATCAGTAAGTGCAATAAAAGAAACTAAAGTAAAATGCAATGCAAAAACACAGCAAAATGATATGAAATAAAAGTAAAATAAAGTAAAATGCAATAAAACGCAATGCATTAAAATAAAACAAAATATAATGCAATGCAATAGAATGAAGAAAAATGCAGTGAAATACAAATAAAAACTATAGTAAAGTAGAAAGCAAACAGTGCCTTACCGAGACCTCAAAGACTTCCTGAGTGTCGTCCAGCATCTGGACCCGGATGGACATCTGTCTGCCGGGTGGCATGGTGGGGGGCCGCTGGCCGGGCTCCAGCGTGCTGATGCCCATGCTTTCAGGGGCCCCGAGCCTCTGGCCCGCCACCGAGGGCCGCTCCTCTGGCTCCACCATACTGATGCAAACCCACCTGACAACAGAAACCATTTGAACATTTAATATGAGGGTCAAAAAGTTTCCAAACACTTCATCCATGTAGAATAATAACCCTAAACATAGATTCTGCAAAGTGCTTTTCTGTAAGGCTGGTTTGGTGATCACACAGGCCTCTGACAAAGATTTCCTTTTTTGAAGCTGGAATTCCAACCTTGTGCTGCCCTGGAAAATGCCAAGGATGATTTATGATTCCTGAAATGTATATTTCTGCAGTAAACTACTTGTGTTGCTACGGCAATTACACATATGTCTTGATGTTAACTCTCATTCTACCTGGCTGCTAGCTATCCAAATAACCACAGCTGTTAGTTATAACCAGCTAAAAACAACAACAACTAATGGTAAAGAAGGGAACCATATAAATGAACATGACAGCAACAGGTCTAGCAAATTTGTAAATGCAATGCAATGAAATGCAACTAAAACAAAATGCAAAAACTAAAATGCAGATAGATGGATGGATGGATGGATGGATGGATGGATGGATGGATGGATGGATGGATGGATGGATGGATGGATGGATGGATGGATGGATGGATGGATGGATGGATGGATGGATGGATGGATGGATGGATGGATGGATGGATGGATGGATGGGTAGTTAGGTAGGTTGGTGGAAGGATGGATGGATGAATGTATGGATTGATGGGTAGTTAGGTAGGTTGGTGGATGGATGGATGGATGGATGGATGGATGGATGGATGGATGGATAGTTAGGTAGGTTGGTGGATGGATGGATGGATGGATGATGGATGGATGGATGGATGGATGGGTAGTTAGGTAGGGTGGTGGATGGATGGATGGATGGATGGATGGATGGATGGATGGGTAGTTAGGTAGGGTGGTGGATGGATGGATGGATGAATGGATGGATTGATGGGTAGTTAGGTAGGTTGGTGGATAGATGGATGGATGGATGGATGGATAGTTAGGTAGGTTGGTGGATGGATGGATGGATGGATGGATGGATGGATGGATGGATAGTTAGGTAGGTTGGTGGATGGATGGATGGGTAGTTAGGTAGGTTGGTGGATGGATGGATGGATGGATGGATGGATGGATGGATGGATGGATGGATAGTTAGGTAGGTTGGTGGATGGATGGATGGATGGGTAGTTAGGTAGGTTGGTGGATGGATGGATGGATGAATGGATGGATTGATGGGTAGTTAGGTAGGTTGGTGGATGGATGGATGGATGGATGGATGAATGGATAGTTAGGTAGGTTGGTGGATGGATGGATGGATGAACTTTATTTAAAAATGTCAATAGATGAGGATTGGATGGATGAAACATTTGTTGATTTTTTTTGTCAGGATATAATAATTATACTTTCACAAAAAATGTTAAATCACTTATATATTTGCTATACAAGAAGAATGTAATAATGAAGAATTTCTTTCTTGCACCAGAATGCAACTGCAGGTGAAATATTTTACTTTATGGCCATAAATACAAGGACACAGCGATTCCACTGGGAACATCCCATAGGAAACATGTGGATTCATCCTAACCCATCAAATCCTTATTACTGTTGTGACGGCTTAAAGTCAAACAATAGGCCCGTCATCTCTCACCATTGAAATACGCCGAGTTGATGGATTTAGGAAATCATTAGGAAGGGTTTAGAGGCATTAAATCCAGGGATTCCTAACCCTAAAGAAATCTGATCACACACTGCACTTCTAACATGATGACAGGATTGCGTCCAACATGATGACAGCTTGTGTACTTGAATAAACCACTACTTTAACAAACTAAATGGGCAAATCTGTTTTCAAGCATGTTTTAAAGCAAAAGTTCTCATTAAAGATGGCAACTAAGGTACTAAAAACAGCTTCTTACTAGTTCTTTCCTCATGCTAACCCATCTTTCTATGGAACTGAGAACTTAATGAAATGCAAATTTGTCCACTTACATCTAAACCCTCTTACGGACGTCCTCCGAAATACTCAAAGCCTTTTAAGATGAATTCAGTGAAGGAGAAATGCATTATGGCTGTGAATGACTGCATTTGAAGGGTTTCAATTATACAGAACTCTGCGGAATTATATTTGTCTCTAAAGTAAACACCACGAAATAACTCCCACTTCTATGTGTATACACGGAGCGCTGCCTTCTCGGTTAGGAACCGGCCGGGAGTCTTATTTACCTTCATTAAAAGAGTTAATCAATAAAATTTGAATATAGTATTTGTGTGGAGATCAAACTGTTAACAGCAATCATAATCCAAAGATTTGTAGTCTTCTCTGCATTTTGGCAAATGTGTTGTTGAGTTTGCTCTCGGAAAAACACATATCGATCAAACATAGAATGAGTTACTATATGGGAATCACAGATGGAAAATGAGCCAAACTGCACCATTGAGGCTGATGACAGCCATAAAACACTTCCCTTCCCAATCTAAGGAAATCCATTCGCCTCTCACTGGATAATCAAACGTAAAAACAGTGTGTCTGTATCAAAGAGAGATGAGAGAGCAATTATCCGCTCAGCTCGTGGCACTAAAAAGCTTCTCTTATGACAAAGTAAAGTGGTTGCCATGGATAAAGCACTTTCAATTTTTTAAAAAGGACCTCTAAGAATTACAGCACAAATGAACAAGTAGCGTTTTCCTGTGTTTACTCAACACAGGGGATTTACATGTGAAAAACGGCACTTCTGCATGACAAAGCAAAGGATCATGATTCAATTCTGCATACAAATGACACGAATATTCTTCACATTATAGCTTAAAAATACCAGATACTTGAGCTGCACGAGGGGCAGGTGTGAAGTACACGTATGAAACAGCTTCACAAAACTTTTAAGACACACAGTATCATTATTTCTGTGTTAGAATAATTCAAATCATCACAGAGGTATTTAGGATAAACAGTTATAGTTCAGATATAAACACTGACGGTAGCCATAAAAATCAAAAGATTGATCAAATAATCAGAATATCAGATTATCAAAATAAAGATTGCATCAGTTACATCATTACACCAGCTGTGGTGACAAATGACTGTTAAAAAATGTATTTGTCACCGAATCTATACTCTTTTGAGTAGGTACTTATTTTGAAAGAGTAATTGACCCTTCGCAAACAGTTTGATTGACAGGCGACCTGACCAATCATAACCTCAAATCCGCCATTTTGTCCGACAAAGTAGTCAGGGGAGTTAGTAGATTAATGTTGGTGAACATGAACTTGAAAAATTGTGTGTACTCACGTCTTTCCTCGCTTGAAACAACATTCCTTCTGATGTTCATTCATGTTTATTTGATGCTATAAATGAACTAGTATGAAGAGACGATCGGTTCACGAGGAGCTACAGCGATCCGTCACGACACATTAAAGACACACTATGCTGTTTCACATGTCTGTCGACGTGTTGTCAGTGTCCTCTTTGCTCCGGGATGTATTTTTCACTGCGTGAGAACATGATGTGTGGCGTGAGGGCGGCATGGTGAAGTCGGACATAGCAACAGTAACTAAAGGGGGCGGGTCTTTGCGAAGGGTCAATTACTTCATGACCGTTAAAAAGTACGCATGTAGTATATGAGTCTGTGCAGTATGAATGTAATCCGGACGTACTACAATCGCCATGTTGTCGCCATTATCACGTGACCTACTTCACTGCAATTCAGAAATCCTCTCTTTTGTCACATACTGTTTTTGCCTACTAGACAGTAGGGAAGTATGCAATTTCGGATGCAGCCAAAGTCTGGATTATTTATTCAAGAGATCTGTCCAAAAACGCCGATTCATCCAGTAATGAAAAAAGTGAAGTCACCAAATAATAAAAATATAATTAAATATCTTTTAAATAGACTGCAGCACTTAACATTTTGTCAGAACCTCAAGTAAATTATGTTATTTTGTTTTGTTGTCTATTCAGAATCATTGGAGAATCTTGTGAATCAGAATCATGTAAACCAAAAAATCCTGACTCAATTTATCCACAGTCGTGCAACCCTTTCCAGATACACTGAAACAAATTGTGTAGGATTTACTTTGAAACATATTTCACTCAAATATATATATATATATTATATATATATATATATATACATTCTAAGTTATAATACTGCAGGGTAACGCAAAGAAGATTAAACCATAATACTTTGCGGTTCAATTACTTCACGAACACTGACTAGGAGCAATAATAAACAAACACAATCCAGCACTGATTGAATCTCAGATCCAGACGATGAACTCTCATCTGATTCCCAAAGAATTCCATTCTTCACCGGCACTCAGATGTGTGCTAGAGACAAGTCGAGACAGGTTAACAAGCACGAGGGGGTTTCTGTATTTACACAGTCAGAACCCCCGCCAACAGCACTGGAATCTCCTCAGCCATACATCACTGATCCCATTGTGTTTGGGAGTCTATCCTTGTATTATGTCAGTGACTACAGTAGATCCAGTGGATGTGATGTTAATGAGGTTAAGAGCAGATCAATAGAGCTTATCAGACGTTTACAAGGCTTTGTTACAGTGAACACACACTTCCTTGTTGCTTTGATCAACAAATACAGGACTTGAGTTTTCCTGTGATGAAAAAGCAGTTTGACAGAAAGGACGGCGATATAGATGATGAAAGTTAAGGTATATAATATTTGGAAGTAGTTTTTAGTGCTAGTAAACTTTTTATACAATACAAAAATATTTTTTCTTATCAATTTACTAAATAAAAACTATTTATAAATCTAATCTAAATAATAAATAAATATATTATTATAAATATAACTTATTATTCACAATTCACTTAATAAAAAAACATCTAAACACAATTAAATATAAAATATATATACAAATAACAAAAACAACTCTCTTTTTTAAGTGAAAAAAATAGAATTAAATAAAATTATAAACTTTTTAACACAATTACTTCAATAAAACCTAACAACTAATTATAAATATTAATTATAAATTAATAAATGATAAATAAGAAAATATTTTATTCTAAATATAATAAAATCGTACACAACTTACTTTAAAAAGCATGTTTAATTATTTATTATTATTACATATAATAATAATTTATTTTATTTATAACTTTTTTTACAATAAGTTTACTCAAATTAATAAAATTACATATTCATTAAAAATAAATATATAATAATAGTAACCAGTTAATAATAAAAAAGACAACTTTGAACTTTCTGAACAAAGAATTGATTTTAAAAAGTGTATTATGCACTTAAAAGGTTGTCGTAGTTTTTTGAAGTCACACATGGGTTAGTTTTACCAATACTATTAATTGGCCAAATTTGGGCGGATTAATCTGCCTGACTAATGTATCGGTGCATTGCTAACAACTATACTCGGCCAAACAAGGGTAGTTAGCAAAATCTCAAAACTTGCCATATGTATTTATCACTAACACAGACCAACTGGCATGGCAACTTAACAACAATACAGCCAGGTATATGATGCATTGACAAAACCAACAAAAGACTTGGAAAGAAAGGAATAAAAGAAATGGAGCAAGAATAACAGACACTAAAAGAGGATAGAGACCCACAGGCTCCCATGAAGTCTTCAGGGGCCGTCCACAATCACAAACACCGCAATAAAGGGGCCCATTCTTTCCTGTCCCGGGCCGAAGTTACTGGTTACACACATTTAAACTGAATGAGTAATTGAGAAGCGGCTCCTCCGGGACCTTTAATCCCCCTCGGCTAGCAGTTTCATTACCCGCCCAAAACCCACTCGCTCAGGACAGAGTCTTCAGCGTCCAATTTATGAGTTAACCACTGAACGTCTGCAGCTCTATTAGCAAACCCTCACTTTACCGGAGCGGCCCGTTAATTACACATAGGCCGATCACAAGAACAATGAAAACACAAACGGCAGGGCCGAATATACTGACAAACTTATACAAAGAACTGCATTTCCATTCAAACTAGAGCTATTAAAACCCACTTACAGAAACACAATGACAAATGCATAGTCATTATCTTTAATCTTCCTTGTGCTATCTTTAGTTCACCCATTTTTTTTTTACCAGCTCCACTTGGAAATTTGCAGGAATCCTAAAAGAAAAAAGCTAGAAATGTGCTAATCTGGTTTATAGTTTGAAAGGCACATGACGAGAACCGCACTGTTACTGGTTCAACAGGTTGACCTTCTTTTGCAGGAAGATTGAACATGACTTTCTCACACTCCAGCTTCTGTCCTCTCAGAGGAGCTTCATTTATGTTTTCTCATGTCTCAGAACACACAATCTTTCCCACAGGAAATCGTACAAACATAAAGACAGGGGACCACGTTCCCATAACAGTGTGTAGATCAGATCAGCTGTACAGTGAGTGAAACACAATCTATTCTACAGCATTGAGAAACAATACTACAAATTACGATGAGATTTTCAAAGATTTTCTATGAGGTTACATCAGAGTGGAATTAACGTTTGCTGCTAGGCGGTTTGGATGGCTGCCAGGACATTCTGGTGGTCACCAGGGCGTTGCTATGCAGCTGCTATGGTGTTCTATGTGGTCGCTAAGGTTTTGTGACATTAAGCACATTACTATGTGATTGCCAGGGTGTTGCTTTGTGGTTGCGAAGGCACTCTGAGTGGTTTTTTAAGCATGTCGCTATGTAGTTACAAGGGATATTACTTACCCCGAGATACATCTAGGATGTTGCCAAGGCATTTAGAGTCATTTAAGCACATTGCTACTTTGTTGCTATGGTGTTCTGGGATGTTTCTAGGGTGTTGCTATGTGGCTGCTAAGGCCTTATGAGTGGTTTGAGCTCATTGCTATGTAGGTACTAATGATGTTGCTAGGGTGTTGCTATGTGGCTGGTCAGGCATTCTGAATGGTTTCAGCTCATTGCTATGTTGTTGCTATGGTGTTCTGGGATATCATGTGGATGCTAACGCATTCTGAGTGGTTTAAGCACATTGCTATGTAGTTGCTAATGATGTTGCTAGGGTGTTGCTATGTGGCTGGTCAGGCATTCTGAATGGTTTAAGCTCATTGCTATGTTGTTGCTATGGTGTTCTGGGATATCATGTGGATGCTAACGCATTCTGAGTGGTTTAAGCACATTGCTATGTAGTTGCTAATGATGTTGCTAGGGTGTTGCTATGTGGCTGGTCAGGCATTCTGAATGGTTTAAGCACATTGCTATGTTGTTGCTATGGTGTTCTGGGATATCATGTGGTTGCTAACGCATTCTGAGTGGTTTAAGCACATTGCTATGTAGTTGCTAATGATGTTGCTAGGGTGTTGCTATGTGGCTGGTCAGGCATTCTGAATGGTTTCAGCTCATTGCCATGTAGTTGCTAATGATGTTGCTAGGGTGTTGCTATGTGGCTGGTCAGGCATTCTGAATGGTTTCAGCTCATTGCTATGTTGTTGCTAATGATGTTGCTAGGGTGTTGCTATGTGGCTGGTCAGGCATTCTGAATGGTTTCAGCTCATTGCTATGTTGTTGCTAATGATGTTGCTAGGGTGTTGCTATGTGGCTGGTCAGGCATTCTGAATGGTTTCAGCTCATTGCTATGTAGTTGCTAATGATGTTGCTAGAGGTGTTGCTATGTGGCTGGTCAGGCATTCTGAATGGTTTCAGCTCATTGCTATGTTGTTGCTAAGATATTTAATTATGTTGCTAGGGTGTTGCTATGGCATTCTGAGTGGTTTTAAGCATGTTTTAAATCCTGTCCTGATGCAGTGTTCTGATTTGTGACAGCTCATCTTTCTATAACTGGCCATTAGCAGTTACTCATGCAAACCTCTCACACTGAAGGCTGATAAACAAGTGAAAGGGAAACCTCTGCAAAAAGGCCACACATTGGAAACTTTTACTCTGAGGGAAGTATAAAGTAGGAAGCAAGCAATGCACAGAATGAAGGTGAAGTCTCACATACAAATATAAACAAGAAGAAACAGGAAGTACCTCTGGAGCAAAATAAGTCTCATTAAAACCAAAGTGCAAACCCACGCAGTCAAATTTCATTGCATGACCATAAACTCAACCTGTTTTGAAAAGTCACTAACCAACGATCAAGGAGAGGCCCATTTCAAAAGGACAAGCATGGTAAAAAAGGGTATTTTATGGCTTCCCAAACAGTTACTTTATTTGAACACCCTCATACAAACATCTTTCTTTTTCCATCCTATACAAACACACACACACCCTTCACAGAGACAGAAAA
The DNA here is from genome assembly GCA_037194245.1 of Opsariichthys bidens. Classification (NCBI taxonomy): domain Eukaryota; kingdom Metazoa; phylum Chordata; class Actinopteri; order Cypriniformes; family Xenocyprididae; genus Opsariichthys; species Opsariichthys bidens. The sequence goes on from CM074293.1 coordinate 6,588,775, forward strand.
GTGAATGCAGAACACAATACATGCAGCGACTCGAGGGTTCGTTCCCAGACTCATGCTCGCTGAGCTAGTTAACCTGCCTTTCAACTTGTGTGCCTGAAAGTTCCCAGAGATGTGTTCAGCGAGGCGGACGCTGTGTAACAGAGGGTTGATGAGACAGATTCAACGGACACATCTAAACGCACGGATCCACACCGCTGGCCCAAAACCAGACTGATACTGCTTCACTATCATATTGTCTAAATACTAGGGCTGCACAATATAATCGAAATTACTGAAATATCGCAAATGTACATATCGCCATCGCTTGCAATAACTGAATGATTTTAATACTTCAAAAAGTTAGGTAAAGTCACAATTTTAGGTTGATACAGATACCAGAGAATAGACTGGACACATGACTGTTACATACATGTGATATGCATAATATTAAAAAGAGCGCAATAAGCCACAGAAAAGAACTCAATGTGGTACTCACATGTACCTCACGTACAGCGTGAGATCCTGAATTCAGTTCTCTTCAAAATGCCTGTCTTGTGAATACTGCTAGTATTCACATAAGGAGTCAGTTATCTCTTAAAGCGTTACTTCATCCAAGTTTCCTCATGCTCAAGTCATCCTTGGTTTATATGACATTCTTCTTTCAACCAAACAATCGGAGTAATATTATAAAATATCCTGACTCTTCAAAGTTTTATAATGGGAGTGAATGATATCCTAGATTTTCAAGCCCAAAAAAGCGCATCCATCCATCATAGAAGTAATCTATTCTGCTTCAGCGAAAGCTGCTGAAGCAATGTGTTTTTGGAGAAAAAATATCCATATTTATAAATATAAACTATAATCACTTCTGTCTACTTTTACCTAAGAATACGCTACAGCTACATCCTACGGCATACGTCAGGTCAATGGTCACTTTTCCGACTTGCATACAGCAGTTACTGGAAGCCAACGATTATAGTTCATAAAATTATAAATATGGATATCTTCTTACAACCACGTGATCGCTTCACTTCAGAAGGCCTTCGTTAACCCCCTTCAGTTGTATGGACTACTTTTAAGATGGATGGATGTGCTTTTTTGGGCTTCAAAATCTCGGACACCATTCACCCCCATTATAAAGCCTGGAAAAGCCAGGATATTTTTTTATATAACTCCGATTGTGTTTGGCTGAAAGAAGAAAGTCATATACACCTAGAGTGAGTAAATTAGGTGGTGAGGGAGTAGGGCTTGTAATCTGAAGGTTGCAGGTTCGATTCCCACGCCGGCAGGAATTGAAAGTGGGGATTGTGAATGAACAGCACTCTCTCCACCTTCGATACCATGACTAAAGTGCCCTTGAGCAAGACACCTAACCCCTAATTGCTCCCCTTGTAAGTCGCTTTGGATAAAAGCGTCTGCTAAATGATGAAAAATGAAAATGAAAAATGAAAAAATTATGGGATAACCTAATTAATGTACACTTAAAATGTCGCAGGTATATGTAACAATCAAAATATATCACAATGTACTTTAAAATCAGTTCTGCTGTTGCTCATAAATACCAGTAGTGACATTGTACAATGAGAACATTGTCATGAATCAGTGAACCAATGTGTAGAGAGCAAGGGTCCTTAACGGTGTCCGAAATTGCGAACACGATATACTGATTCACGACCTAGGGGGCTGATTGAGACGCACCCTTAGTATTAAGTACTAAATGCGCACTACATTGTGTATGTCACTCATTGAATGATTCCTCAAATGAGAAGAGGTTCTTACTATTATTATATTGTATTATATTATAAAACGTGCAAGTCAATGCGTTTACTTACCAAGATCACAAGTCACCACTCAAACATTAAATAATGTTTAAGATATTAACATAATAATAATAATATGGCCAATTTGCTAGAAGGCTTTCAGAATCCGAGCTGAGGCGTGCGCTTCCAGTCGGCCGATGGATGTAGGTTAGTCGAGTAATCCCTGAGGTTCAAATGTTAGTGGGTTAAGCTGCATTGACTGTGTGTGTGTGTGTGTGTGTGTGCCACATCAAGAATTCATGTGACAAGGAAAGCCCATAATGTCCAAATGACTACCTGCACACCCACTTAAAATACAACATCACTGCAGCTCATATGAATTTATTGTAAAAATGAATGCAATTAAGAAAAAAAAAAGCGTCAATATTGGATGTTTCACCTGGTTCTGGGATATTTATGGTAATTCCATACATCAATTATCCCATGTGTTGTGTTGCATTAGTACAAGGCTGAGGGAAAAGCAATGGGACCCTTACAGAACTGTTTTATGGTAACACCATAGTATAGTGGTGCTATCAAATAATACCAAGGTATTTGCAATAATACGTCCAAAAACCATGGTATTACCACAATTACAAAAAAGTACTACTGTGTTTTTGGACCAGGACCAATGCATTCTTGGAAGTACCTTTAAATTCCATTTAAATAAACTACAGCGGTGATATTATCACTATACCACAGCAGCTATTGAAAGATCCAAAAAAAAAACATGGTATTACCATAGTATTTTTTAAAACGTAAACGTACAGTAGAGCACTATGGTAAAGCACTACAGTAAATCTTTGATGTGGAAACGTACGATATGACGCGTGGCAGAAGCTCGTGAGATTTAAACGTGTAACCATGGAAACCGCTACAATATTTCAGCATGTCTCGCGACCGTGAGATTAGTAGGAACTCTTATTCGCTACCGGTTTATTTGCGAACCAATAAAATAACACAGAATCTTACCTTTCCTGTTGGATTAATACTCCTTGTGACTGGATATATGCGTAACTCTGTAGTCAAATGGTATTCCGCGAGGAAAACACGCAGAGCAGCGGCAGAAGTCGCGAGGAATCCGTTTATCGGCGGTTATTCGCGGGAAGCGCTGCAAACCACCGTCTTCCCGGACGCCATGACTGAACGACTGATCCCGAACAGAATTCATACAATAAAACACCGCCTCCAGCCTCCAACACCCGCACTACAGCCTCATGGAGCGCTGCGATGGAAACAGCGACACCTGGCGGTGGATACAAACTTCATCTGGTCGAACAATGTAACTGCGGCGGGTTGAAGCGTGTATTTTGATCAAAGTATTATCTGATACCATCACTGTACAATATAGTACTGCCATATATATATATTTTTGTAAGCGATATTAAACGAATATGAAATAACAAACGTTCATTACGTTACAGTAAGAGAAGGCTCAGTCATCCGGGTCTTTAATAACGTTCTCAACGTTAGCACAAAAACTTTCTCGTTCTTTGAAGTTTTTACTGACGTTCATCAGACATTACTTGTGTTCATAGAACATTCAAAAATAACGTTTGCATAATGTCTGCAAAATGATTAGATGTCCATGATGTGCATAACCATGAGAAAACGTTCTTAGATATTTATATATAAACTGTAGGACATCAAGCAGTTCAAAATAAATCTTTCAATCTCATAAAGAACTGTGTCGAGTAACAGCGCCACCAGGCTGTGGAAGAAACAGTCCAAAAAAAAAAAAAAAAATCTAAGAATTCCTTTTATAATTGTATGTATTACACTGGGATTTTTGGCACCTTTAACTATGTGCTCATCCAAAAAACAAAAAGTACACTGTATTCATGTTGCAAAACACTTGTGCTGCTATTGAGGTGGGATACAGGTAATGTTAGGGATGGAGGTAGGTTTAAGGGCGGTTAAAAGGAAAGATAAGGGTTAACAGTGCAATTACAAAAAATTAGAGATGATTGCATGCAAATAAATTATAAGTTCAATGTAAAAACATATGTACATGCTTGCATTTATTGTATCCTGATACAAATAACTTTAGGGCAACAAAAGACTGAGCTAAGGATTTTACAACTTCTGTAAAACATTGCCACAACTTTCACCATGAGATGTATAAAAATATGATTTATCCAGTAACATCTTATTTGATCCCATTAATATTCCAATTAGAAACCTTTTGGTTAAAACTTTTTATCTGATAAAGAGATTCTAGTTTTAGCTTTAAAGAAAACAGGCATTCAAGCGAGAAAACCCTACTAAACCATACATCTGTAGGAGATTTGCAGATCAGAGTAAGGCATGCAAGATTTAAATTTGAAATGAATTGAACAAGCAAACTGGCTGTCCATATCTAAAGGAATCTGGCAAAAGAAACACTGACACAGGGGGTTCATCATGTCTTGCAGCTTTAATACTGAAAGTGTTGTAAAATGATGAACCAGGATAAATTGCATATCATACAAATGTTCCATGTGACCATCAATAAGCCAACTGGCTTCAGACTTGTGCATTTCCTTCATATCAGAAGCCCTGAACCCAGTGTCCCGGTTTTCCTATGTTGTTTATTTCAATGCATGGATTAAGAGAGCCGATGACACACTGTTAGGCGTAACACAGACATCATCAGCGAAGGTGGAGCAAACCGATGCCCATCTCTCCCAAACATGACCACTGGCCCTCGTGACCAGCGTCGAAGAGAAAAAAAACAAAAACCTGAAAGAAAAAAAAAAAAAAAAAGTCGACGATATGACCGCTGAATCATCGCTCTATTGCATTCGAGCTCAACCAACACAAGTCCATTTCAGTCCGATCCGTCTCGGAGAAAAGAGCCGGACTGACCTTTAAATCAGCTTCGGCTAGGATTGACAGACACACGAGTTGTGACAAAACAACTATAACTGATCTCGTAAGGGAGAAAAGCACAATTTCTACACCAGAAATTCTTAAAGAACTACGATGGATGACGGTTAGTTTCATTTCATATCCCTAATCCCCCCACCCCATTCACTCAAGATGAGGGTTTCTGAAGCCGTTGGCCCTTTTTGAGGTGAGACACGCACTCGCTGGACCCTTGGCCCAGTTGTTGAAGACTTTGAGAGAGCAGGTCCATACGGCTCAGCACAGACTCAAGTCACATGACGATTCTTTGCTCAAAATAGGGAAAGGGCCAAAAATCTAGATGTGGAATTCCAGGTGCAAAGTTTTTTTTTTTTTTTTAATCCTCAGTAGATGGGCTGTTTTACAGGGTTAAGGCTTCACTCGTTCACTCAGGCCGAGTTCAGGAGGTCCTGGATGGCCTTCTGCTGCGTCTCATTGAGTGCCGATACACACTGCGTCCAGAGGCCTCCAGAAACCTGAAAACACGAAGCAGTCTTACATTTGACTCTGAAATACCATGCAAATTCTGCTCAGGTCAACCTAGAGCCAAAAATTTAGGATATGCATGTGTATCTGATTTTAAAAGGGATAGTTCACCCAAAAATGAAAACTAACCCATAGTGTATTTCATCCTCAAGCCATCCTAGAAGACTTCTTTAGCCATATACATTTATATATGGCTATTCCAATCTTTATAATAAGTGTAAAGGGAATGTGAGAGTTTGAAGCCCCAAAAAAAACATCCACCAAAAGAAATGCATAAGGCTCCAGGCGGTTAAAGGCCTTCTGAAGCACAGTGATGCGTTAAAAAAAAAAAAAAAAAAAAAAATCCATATTTATAACATACATTGGGTCAGAGGTTACCCTTCCACAAAAAGCTAGTGACATCGTTAGAAAGTTATGAATATGGATTACTTTTCTAACAAAAACCATCGCTTCACTTCAGAAGGACTTTAACCACAACTCCAATGGATTACTTTTATGATTGATGGACACGCTTTGTGTTTCCAAGCTTTATAATGGGAGTGAAGGGTACTCTAGATTTTGGCTGAAAATGTAGCTAGAATTTATAAACCTAGGATGGCTTGCAGGAGAGTAAATCATAGGATAATTTTAATTTTTTTTATTTATTTTTATTTTTTTTTTGGGGGGGGGGGGGGGGGGGCAACCCTTAAAATAAAAAATTAATTAAAAAAAAAGTCAACCTTTAGACCATTTTAGCAGATGAGCAATAATGAAATAATGCTGAAAATATATTAATAGGTTTATATAATATTATACTCTAATTTGCTCATTTTTTTTGTTCGTTTAAAGATTTAGTAGGCAAATACATTCAAGCAAATAGTAATATTTATCACATGACTGAGGTGACAAATCAGATGGACGATTACATGCTGAAAATATAAAATATTTAAAAAGAAAGTGACATTACAACATTCAATGTTGCTTTATTCAAATTTATAAATTCATTTTACTAAAGATTAAAAAAAAAAAAATGATTTGTATATGCATCAATTGCAAATGGCAATATTTAGCTATATATACACATTTAATTTGAAAACTAAGGTCATATGATGCAATAATCATAAATCAGCCCTTTGATGTTCAATTTCTTGACAAACATTAAGAGTGGCATCATTTTGAACAGGCATTGCTTATATTCATCTTAAATATTTAATGCATGAACAGTAAAAATTCTGTTTGAGAAAAAAAAAAAAAAAAACCTTTCATCTTTCAGCACAAGATGAGCAATACGTTGTGCTTTTATATTTTATCTTGGTGCTCAAAGCATTATTTCTAGCAAAAAAAAGAAAAAAAAAACACATTTTACAATTCTGCATCCATCCGAGGATTTCTGCTGGTACTAGGCTGTAGTAAAGCAGTTCATTCATTTTAAATAACATGAAACTCACTTGTACTTGACGAATAACATTTGCCAGTCGTTTGCTGCAGCCGTCGTCACCTTTAATCGATTCATTGGCAACACCTTCAGCAATTATGGTGAAAATCTTGGGAAGGTTTGTATTATCAGGTCCAAGAACAATGGGATTGTTACTGCGGGAGGAAACGGACATTAAACTCAAATTGCAAACTCGCATCCTGAACTCCCAGAGTTTACATCAGACAACAGATCCTCACCTTTCAATAAGATCACAGAGATAGTTAAATGTGTGGACAGCTTCCTCTTTATCCTCATTGAGTGGCAGCCAGGACAGCCAATGAGGGAGGACTTCACTGACGTTGACGCACTCTGGGCGGTACTTCATGACTTTGGCCACAGCAGAGATGCAGTTCTCTGTGGCGTTGACGTTCTCTTTAGCTCTGGAGTCTGCAGACTGGATCACACCCACAAGCAGCGGGACAGCCTCTGAAAGAACAATGACAACATGCATGACGCCCTATGATGTCCACGATGCAGAAAATATGGACCGAATTCAGTCACAAATGGAGCTTACAGTAAAAAAAAAAAAAAATCATTATATGGACTGGTGTGAAAATTAGAGCAAAAGACTGTGCCACAGTTTTGTCTGCTACATACTGAAGAACACGAGACACGTTTTCAGTGTCTCTCACTATGAGAACACAGACTTCTTCGGTAGAGCTGCTCAGAGTGACTTAACTGAGAACTATCAGACACAGAAAGCCAAAGATCCTTACTACAAACAGTCAAAATTGACAACTGTTTTACAGTAGAATGTTTCAAAATTATAGATTTCTTTTAATTTACAGTAAATTGTGCAACTTTTTGCCACAAAATAGGACTTAATTTGATTACGTTACCACCATTTGATAAAAATATAAGTCTGTATTAAATCAAATCCATAAGACAATTATAGGGCCCCATTACTGTAAAAATGAATGAATTATTCAAATTGAAGTTCTGAATTCAAATGATTAGACAGGCTTAAATAATTTAAACCATTACTATACAATACGGAACACAGAATTTAGGAAAATAACTTCTTAGGACCTTAATGTATTTTGTTAATCGTGTAATAATTTAAAACTAACAAATTGTTGTTGAATTGTACGTTTCATTATTTAAATTGGGCATGCTCTTTCAATACTAAAATTTAGCCATTAAAAATGAAACTGAAAGAAAAAGAATTCAGAAACTGGGGATAAAATCACTTCATAAAGCCCTAAAAGCATCTTCAAATTAAATTGTTGGGCAATATTTCAAATATACATGCTACAATTTAATTTTAGCCATTAAAGTGGAAGGTGGGTGGGATTTCTTCATAAAGCCTTAAGCATAATTTGCTCAAATTAAATTGTATAACATTCACTTCAATTAATTAGACATGCTTCTTACGTAGGTCAAATTTAAATTGCAACCAAATGCAGAAAAAGAAACTGAAAAACATTTGGAAAAAAATTAGGCCCTAAATGTATTATTTTTGTTTAACTAAAAGCAACAAAGGACATCCTACCTGTGAAGGCAGGCCTGTAGCTTTCTCCTCCAAACTGAGCCATGACGCCGACACCATAAGCGGCCGCCTGTCTCACCTCCGGGCTGGTGTCACAGAGCGACTGCATCATGGGCCGCAGGAAGTACTCCGCGTATTTGAAGGAAGACGGGCTGCAGTGTTCAACAATATCATCGAATATGCAAAGACCCCACTGTCTGTCTGCCCAGGGTCTGTGCGGACACTGTCAGGAACACAATACAAGAAAACGTTTAACACGCGAGCTGAACTGCAGCTCTGAACGCTGAATGAGTTCACTTACGATCAGATTGACAATGAGCTGCAGCATCTGCTCGAACCACGGAAGAACCTTCTCTCTGTAACTGCTGAAGATCGAGTGCAGGATGTCCGACACCTTGGTCAGGATGTAAACGTCATTCTCATCCTGAAACACGAGAAACATTGAGGGAGCTTTAATACGAGTGCAAACACTCAAAACCTCAGGGAAACATGCGTTAGATGACCAGCTCACCTCATCTTGTAAAGTCTCCTCAACCTGCTCGTCATAGTCTTCATCTTGTCGTTTGGCTGCAGAGAACCGATAATTAGCTAATGAGTTTGGGAAATGACAGGAGTGCTTTCACAGACTTATTAAAACGCCCAAATTTGTGCATTTAACATTGTATTTAGCTCCTGACATCCAACAAGTATTTGACCCCAACTTTGAGAATAAACCTTTTGTTTTAGGAAAACAATGCAAACATGACAAATAAACTAGCAATTTTGCACCTTCTTCATTTTGAAGAACTTCTTTTTAACAGTTTCAGGGAAGTACACTTTAAGAAACATTAATACTTTTATCCAGCAAGGATGCATTCAATTGATAAAAAGTGACAGTAAAGAATTTTATAACCTTACAAAAGATTTTCAAATAAACACCAGTCAGCCATCCACCAGAACTCGAGCGCCAAACACACGACTGGAAACCAGCTGGGTTTTTTTTTATTTTTCACCAATCTCTGTTTCCAAAAAAGGCATTTGTGTGGATATATTACCAAATTTGTAAACAGGACCATTAACAGGCCAGACACAGGACCCGCTGAAGACTGACAAATATGAGAGCACAGAAAATATTGTATCTAGCGCAGCAAGCTCATTTAGAAAAATTGGAGGAAAAAAAAGTAAATGATGATTGAAAAACCATTGGTTCTGCTTTAAATCTTGTGTTACACAATCCAATTTAAAGCAAAACAACTGTTCGTGCTACATGTGAACATATGTATTGTGATTAAAATGCAATGGTTGCTTTCAATTTCAAATGGCTACAGAACCACGATCAGAATTGGCGTCTTTCCTTGTAAAAATTCAGCCACGAAAAATCACGATTGGTCCCTAGCGCTTTTGAACCTTCTAGATAAACAATCCTGAGAGAAAAAAAAAAGAAAAAAGTAGTTCCCACAGAAATATGAAGCAGTGTTTAGGGAGTGGCGGTAGAGGGCACATTCTACATGGCAAGACACTTGGGCTCTGTTGTGCAATGAAATCTCTGCCACGGTCTTAGTCATCTCGTCACATGATCAGTGAACTGATTCCCGCTGCACTGTGTGACTCTGCAGCTTGTGCTGGATGAGAGGACAATTACAATAGAAGCCACCGTTATACAACTGAATTAAACGGTTTTAATTTCTATATTAAAAAGCCAATCCTCAATGGAGGTGCTGCAGAGAGGGCATCGTGCTGTAAACGTAGCGGTGGCGTATTCTATGCCAATTTCAACCTCATACTCAGTCATAGCAATATCAGACAGCTTTTCACTTGACGAGAAATCGTTACATTTTAACATCACAATCTCAGTTTTGACTGTACTTTTGAGCAAATAAACAGCCTTGGTGAGTAGAAGAGTAATTCCTGAGCAACTCACCTTGCCTGACCTCCTGGTTTTTAAAGTGCTCCTCTAGTTTGCCTTTCAAAATACCGCCCAGCTCCTCAAAGTGTTCATTGTTTAGGCACCCGTCTCCCATCAGCTCGATGCACTAAAAGTGATGACATTGAATTAGAATAGCAGGACATTTTCAATTCATACAGTACTGTACTAAACAGTTGGTGGATGCCATCTGCAGCATAAACACTGACCTAGTTTTCAGCATGAATTACCTTAGCAAATGAGTGCATGATTTCTGAAAGCACGTCCGAGTCTGGTTCTGTACCGATAGCTTTGATGAGGGCGTCACACATGAAGTGCCACATCTGAGTGAGGTATTCTGGGCCTCTGACACGAGCGCACTCCAGCAGTAGAGGCATGGACTCTGCGGCCGCCACTCGCACGCGTCAAGACAGAGTTAAGGATGCTAATAGAGTCTCAGGTGCATGAACAAGTTATACAGCAAAAAAGATCAGTGTAAATCTGGAGTGGATAAAATAACTGATTATGTACAATAATGCCAACACAAAGAACTGCACAACTTTACAGAATGAAATGTTGAACCCATGAGAAGTTGACAAGCTTTTTCTTTGAAGTGTTGATAAAAGAATTAAAAGGTAGAATAAAATGATTTTGTCATTGTTTAAAAGCAGATGCTCTGTCCTTTCTGATATTCATACAAAATATTCAGGAGGCCATGAAAGTTGTGAATGACCAAAATTGCACTAGCAACCTTAAATCGCTGACAGGGAAATTGTTAAATGGGAAAAACAGCTGACATTTGCCATTATCAGTTATAAAACTGATTAATTGGAGTAAATGTCAATTACACATTTCCAGTTCAATTTTTTGAATCAGTGCAAGATTTCTTATTTGTGAACACTAAACTACATTTTATACAGTCTAAGGGCATTGTAAACCTTTAGATACCAATAATTGGCATTGGTTGACCAATGCAATTAAACTGCAAAATATACTAAAGACAAGTCATTTTAGTCTCATGAAGGATATCATCATGAAAGTAGAACTTGAGCAGAGGGACCATCAGCTTGACGACTTGCTCCGTATATTCAACAAAACCTTCCTTGAGCTCTTTAGCATAACACACCTGAGGAAGAACAGCAGAGACACAATTAAACCTTTCCAGTACTTTAAAGGAACATTTTCACTATAATATGGAAAATAATTTGTTTAGGCGCAAAATTGTAGGGCTGAGAATTGAGAGTCGAGTCCAAAGGTTGGAATATATATTCCATCAAGAGCCTTTTTTGAAGTTCAGAGCTAGTCATCAATTCTCACACCAATACTGATTGGAAGCTCAATTCATTCCCACAAACAGTTGTTCGTTTCAATGAAACGGTTAGAGAATTCTTTCTGCGCCAAAAAACCCCAAAATAACGACTAACAATATCTAGTGACAGCAGAATTCAAAACACTGCTTTGAAGCTTTACAAATCTCGTTTCGAATCAGTGGTTTGGAGCGCCAAAGTCACGTGATTTCAGTAAACGACACTTCATTACATCACAAGTGACTTGAAATTACAAGTTCACGTGACTTCAGCAGTTTGACAGGCGACCGTAAAGCTTCAAAGCAGTGTTTTGAAATCAGCCATCACTAGATATTGTTGAAAAGTCCTCATTTTGGTACGCAGTACTCTTGCCGCTTTATAATATTAAGGTTGAACCACTGTACTCACATCAGCTTATTTTTGGTAGCTTTCTGGGCATCTGAAAGTGTAAATTGTCTTGCTGGCAATAGAGACTCACTGAGCCGTCGGATTTAAGCAAAAACCTTAACCTGTGTTCCGAAGATGAACGAAGGTCTTACAGGTGTAGAATGACATGAGCGATATGAGTGACCGGTGTGAGCTAAACTTTTAAAGTTTGACAATTTAACACGTTAAATTACACGTCTGGGTGGATTGCCATCTCACCAGCATCTGGCATGCCGTGGCTTTCTCCTCCAGTCCTGCAGTCTTGATGCCAAAACTCTGCTGGTCTCCAAGATTCACAAACTCCCAACCATCATCTTCAGACATGTTCTCCATGTCCTGAGCTGAGAGAGGCAGACGAAAAAGGTGTTAGCTCAGTTGAATCCATAATGTTAAATAAAAGTGAAGCGTCAAGTGAACGTTTGAATATGCTGCCACTGCAGACAGCTCAGTTGCACTAGGAACAAAACTTACTATCGAGGAGAGCCACTTCAGGTTTGATGGAGGCAGTCTTCATCAGTGGACCCATCACCACAGGCAGGTACTGCTGAAACTCCTTTCCGAGGATCTTACACATGCGCGCCCATGCCGAGATCATGTAGGAGATCTGGAAGTGCAAGAGAAGAGCTCAAACACAAAAGAAACCTTCGTTTTGGAATCAGGCTCCTTGATTTGCTTGGGGTTTTTTTGCTGACCTGTGGATCATCATCCTCTAGGTCGTTGAAATCAGTTTGTGTCTTCAGAAGGAGCTGCATCACAGCAGAAGCATCCGGCATGAACTACAGGAGCAAACATAAAAGAGTTAAAAGTTGATGGCATTAGTGACAAGATTAAATGAGATGTAATCACTTAAAGTTGCATAAAGTAGTCAAATAAATTAAAAACATATTACAAGTGTAGATTACTGAAATTACCACAAAACTTTAAAGTTAAGATTACAAGTAAAATACTGAAATAAAAACAGACCGCCATTTAAGTAAAAATACAAAATTAAGTAGGTCAAAAAAAAAAAAAAAAAAGCCAAAATACTGAAAGAGATAAGATAAAGTAAAAAAAAACAAATGAAATTAAGGGTTAAATTAAATCATTTGATTTATTTTGATTTTTTAAATCTATGGCTGTGTTCATGGCGCAAGCTTTTCTAAAAACCGTAAGACTGAATTTGGACTTACTTGGCAAAAAATCTTTTCAAAAGTAGCAACAGAATAAAACAAGTTCCTCAAGGGGTAGTAATCATAGAAATGCAGTCCAATATTTAAAAAAAAAAAGTGATCACAAATTAAGATTATACACATTTAGGTTTAAAATAAATTAATATCGTTCTTCACAATCTGTCCCCCTAAAGACGCACCTTCTCTTTGCCCACAGCCAGGCCGATCAGGCTGATGCACTCGATGGTCTTTCCTCTGAGCAGACGGAGCTCCTTCTGAACGGCATTCTCTACGATGTGTTTGAGAGAGGGCATGAACAGGTCGTAATACGGAACAAACTTCTCTTCTGCGGTATCAGCCACTGATGCGATGGATGTCACAACCTGCTCCAGAACCAGTTTGGTGCCTTTCTGAATCAACTGGAAGAATAAAACCCAACATTATAGAATGAAGTCACCATAAACCTGATTCAGCGTAAACCAAAGGCGTCAGACACCGCACGCAAGAAGAATTCACACTATCAAACAACTCAACACCTAACATCTGAACTGAGGGTCAACTGAATTGCAATTCAGCAAACTTATTGAAATGAAACCGCATTCATTTCTGAATTGAAATTTAACTGACCCTAACCCAGATAAACATTCTCACCGCATTAGCTTTGTGCACCTAACAAAAGAAAACAGACGAAGAAGCTGCAGTTTCCAAAAGGCAATGGGACAGTTAAACTCATTAAAGGAGCAGCTTGGGATTCAAACTCCTTTTAACCAATCCAATAAATGAAATTAAACCGATAAAAAAGGTAGGGCAGCACCTCCTGGAGTTTGGCGACCATGATGACGTGCAGGTGCTGGACGAGGCTGTCCAAATAGGGGATGAGCAGGGTTTTGGGACAGTCCTCAGTGAAGTTAATGAGGGCGGCAGCTGCGTGGGCCTGGACGCGAGGGTTCGTCTGATCCTCCATGGTTTGCAAAAGTGCCGAGATCACCTACACGGGACAGCAATGGCAAATGTGACTGGAGAGGTACACAATGACAAACCCAAATTCTTTAAGAGGTCCCTCAAATGGGGCTGTTAAAGTAAATTTAATAGTCACTGAAAAGGAACATGAATCAATACTTCCATTCATAAATAAAATGTTTAATACACAAATAATCCCAAAACAGATCTATTTTTACTTCCTACTTTCATTATACAGAAAAAACATGAACATTGTTAAACAAAAGCCTCGAGTTCACTGTGAAAAGGGGGAAAATGCATTTAAAAACCAAGAGCAAAAAAAGACAATACCTTGTCATGGAATTTCTTCTGGAAGGTGGGGGCGAAGTCTGTGGCCATCTGCCCAATAGCGTTGCAGGCAGCGTAACGAACCCTGGGGTGCTGAGGGGTTTGGAATGAGGCGTTTAGCGTCTGTACTTGCTTGTTCAATCGCAAATGAAGTGATGTGATTTATGGGCCATAAAAGAGTTCTCTTACAGGGTCCTGACAGAAGAGCAAAACGAAGCTGACGATCTCACTCAGAATGGCCTCCATCTGTTGGTGACAACCCTCGCCGATAGCAGACAGCGCCATCAGACCAGCGTGCCTGTACTTCCAATCAGCTGCAAGAAAACAAGCCAGTTTACATGAATGCGTTTACAGAAACATTTAGATTTTTGTTCATAGAGAACGCAACGACTCACGATTCTGCAACATCTGCATGATGTGTTGTTTGATCATGGGAAGGACGATCTTTCCTCCGAGGCCACAGGCAATCCTGTCCAAGGCGCTCTCACCCGCCACAGCATTGCTAAACAGGGAATAATAAAAAAACCTCAGTACATGTACCAAATGTAACAAAGCACATTATAAAGACCTATAAATCGCTAATAAATACACGTGGACAGAAATAACGCCACACTCCATAACGGAGATCAATTCGAAACAAGCTTCCCAAGTAAACTTGTAATGGGAAATTACTAGTAAGCAAATGACCTAGTGCTCCACAGGTGGTCTAGTCTAGTGCTCTTACGATTCAGTCATTCTCACCTGTCAAAATCATCATCTTCTAGCTCATCAGCCATAGACCACTCCTCATCCTCCTCCAGATCCACCATCATGCTCAACATCTGAGGTACTGAAACATTCACAAGAAAGGCTGTTGAACTTGACAGCACAAAACCTTCCATTTGGCACCCAATGGTCAAAACCGCAAGCAATTAGCAATGTAGGGCTGGGTGAATATGGGTAGATCTCTTTACTGCCACTGCACAAATCCCTTTAAAAGGTATACATACAAATTAAACATGCAATGGTGCAATGGCCTTCACAGTATGCTAATGCCTATATAGTGAAAGGGATTGAGGACTGGCGGGACACTCCAGGAACAGGATGGTTCGGTCTGGGGAGACACATCTGTACAATTTGCATCACATGACATGCTTTCAACTACATACCATTTATCTAGTGTTTCCTAGCATGTAACTAGGTCATGTTTGGTCTCGTCAGCTTTAAAAAGTGACAGGTAGTGAACTTGAGATATTAAGTATCCTAATGTACAAGCTTTGCATGGCTTAAACATGCATTGAGGAGAATGTTAATGTACTTCTCCCCCTTTTGATAACCGCACATTTGCCATATCTTTTGGTATTCCACTCATGTCTAACAATGCTTTGCTCAGGGTAACTGTTGATCGAAGAGAAAGGCTTTAACCTCTTACTAGAAGTCTTTTATGGCCACTTTTACACAGCAGTGCATTGTTGCAACTACTTTATTTTGAAATTCAGTATTTTTTTTATAATTTAGTTGTGCATTTATACTTTATTATCATTAAATTGTCATCTTAATTCTTACAACTCCAATAAAAATTTCTACATCAGGTTAGAATGAATTCTAAAGCACTGAAAAACAAGATTACTACCTACACAATACACAAGAGTTTAACAAGACTTCAATTCATGCTGTTAAAAAGTATCAAATTACTAATGCAAAACTGTTCAGTGTGCAATTGTCAAGGGAAATAAAGTTCCCTTTTTCTCACAGAGCAGATTTTATTTGCCTTGACAATTTTAGTAGCTTCAACTATGGCAATTAGCATTGTAACATACGACACGTTATACGTCTCTTACCACTCTGAGCAACGATGTTGGTGTGTTTTCTCAGCATGGCAGCAGCGGTTTCAGACAGTGTGACAATAACTTCAAGAGCCAGCTGACGCTGCATGTTCGTGAGGTTGGTGTCTGCACACAGCTAGAGTTCAGAGAAGAGGAAAATTGCAATTTAACCGGACATTAACCATTATTCTGCAGGTGTCAAAATCATCTAACATTAAAGAGTTAACAGTGAATCTTTGCAGTGGGACAGTTTTAGCCTTAAGATCAACGCTTTGCACATCTACGAAAAGATGTTTCTGCAACCGGGCTATGGAAGATGCATGAAATTGGCAACTTCCAAGCATTAAATCGCAGAGATAAATATGTGCCTGTGAAATAAAACCTCAAGGATCAGCACAGATGAGCCGTCTCAAGGAACCACCAGGCATATCTGAAGAGGTTACATGTGTGGTTTATGCATTAATAAAAATATAAATCCCTGCTGGTCAAGATAGAGAGATATTGGCTTACCTTTAGGCTCAGTTGGAGAGTGGCTTCCAGGTTTGGTCTCAAGTATTTGGGGGCAGTGTCTGCAATTTCCACCAACGACTTCAGCACAGAGTCATCACCACGATAACAGGATTCATTCACCGCCTGATTAGTGGGGGAAAAACAAAAGTCAAGTTACTGTCACTAAACCGCTGCTCCCATGCTGAGAAAAAAAAAAAAACACCAACATTGTTGCTCAGAATGGTGTGTGAGAGACATCCAACAGGTCGTATGTTACAATTACTTAACCGGTCAATTTTTACCATCCCACTATAAAAATTTAAGAAAGTGAGTTGTTTTGACTCAAATAACCTTTTACTATAATAAGGTTACAACAGTTACGATCCAAAGCACGGATACAATATATTGACACGATTTCCTCCCAACCGTTTCCTTTCACTGAAGATATAACCGACTGCGTTTACAAGCACTCACCGAAAATGCATTCCCATTTGTGCATTTGCAGAAGATGTGAAACACCCGAATCGAGTTCTTTCGCATCTCGCACTTGAATGGTTTAAAAATCACTTGAACGTTTAATTTGGCAAGTCTTAAACATGTGGAAATGATATGCGGATAAAAAAAGTCCTGAACATCCTTTCATACACACGGTTGAGCAGCGACATATAACATAAGGGTGCATTAAGCAATGACTAGAAAAGTGTTAATATGTACACCTTTTGCCCTCCAGTTTAACATGGCAAAAGGACACGTGTAAAAGCGAGAAATAAAGCGAGGCCTAAAGTGACTAAAAACCTATATTCTGCAGCATTTGGCAGAGAGCAAAAGTGCAAGTGGTTGGGAGCTCTTCACCTGTAGGATGCCAGGAAGAAGGTCTGAAAAGTGTTTCAACAAGGCTGTGTTTCCCTCATTGGACAGGACGAAGGATGCAGCTGCACGTGCGGCCAGGGTTCGAATCTGAAAGAAAAAAAATATGTATAAGAACAGCATTTCTGCAGAGTTCTTAATCAAATTTAAGACTCCAGACCTTTAAGACCAACAAAATTAATACAGTAGGTTCATTTTTTTACATTTTTCATCATTTAGCAGACGCTTTTATCCAAAGCGACTTACAAGGGGAGCAATTAGGGTTTAGGTGCCTTGCTCAAGGGCACTTTAGTCATGGTATCGAAGGTGGAGAGAGTGCTGTTCATTCTATGTTCATTCAGGACTAACTCAGTCTCAAATCATGTGTCAGATTTTATTTTCAGCTGATGCACAAATTCAACTGCAAATCAGGGTAAATGAAATTTTTTTTTTTAATATACTCAACATTTTATTCACTGCTCACAGACTAAATTCACACATTTTAGGTTGATCATAGACCAATTAAGCCACAAAGGTTTGTTGAATTACATGTCAGATATATTGTGGAACCAAAACACCAACAACATGACGCATAAGAGGACTTTTAATTGTGAACAAATGCAACACAGGGACTCTTATTTTGAAATGTTTATGCTTTACTCTTGTTGAACGATTTAAAAAGATGGTTAGAATGCACTTTTACAATCATCTAAAACTACAATAAACGCCATCAATTCATTCAGTCAATTTATCTACAGTAGATAAGAGTTCTATAGGCCAAGTTTTGACTTTGAATTAAATGTGCTTCAGTCATCAACTTTAGAAGTTTAAGATCACAGACGTGTTATAAAACTCAATACTTTTACCTTAGAGGGATAGTTCACACAGAAGTGAAGTTAGTCATCTACACACCCTCAAGTGGTTTCAAACCTGTATGAATTTCTTTCTTCTGCTGAATACAAAAGATATTTTGAATATGGGTAGCCATATTGTTGTTGATGGACCCCTACTGACTTCAACAGTTTTTTTTCCCTCCCCCATACTAAGGAAGTCAATGGGGAACAGAAACTGGTTGGTGACAATCTTCAAAATACAGGTTTAGAACAACCTGAATGCGAGATGACAATTCACATTTTTGAGTGAACTATCCCTTTAAGTTTGATCAACTTGAAATTTAAGACTTAAGGACCAGTGGGAATCCTGAATTAGTCACTTTCTTTTTACACACGTCGGTTCATAAGAGGCTCAGAATGACTAAGCATAAGAAACTGACCTGTGGGTTGTCCTGATCCTGCATACACTGAACCAACATGCGCTTGATCACTTCCATGTAATGCTGCTGCTGATTCCCAAAGATACCTGGGAAGTTCCTGTATGAGAAGGAAACAAAGGATTCAGAATGAGAAGTTCAACCACACTTTTATAGCAACTCAACTACAGTTGCTTCTAGCAACTAAACAAATTCAGAATAAGTATACGCACCAGAAAATGTGCAGTGCCGCTTCTCTGAGACCGATGTCCTGAGAGTTGACCGAATCAAACAGGAATTTGAGGATCTCTGGCCACTGATTGTTGCCATCATCATCTAGGGATAAAAACAGAAGGCATCAGTTTGCCTCCACTCCACTCGGTGTGGTCAAACCAAGCTACAGACCAACCAAAAGCCAACTGACCGATGAGATTGCGAGCGAGCTCCGCGGCGATGTCGCAGACCTTCTTGCGGATGTTGGAGGAACCGTCGGACTGGATTCCAGTGAGCAGCTCTGTCTTGACGGCCGTCTGCATGTCAATGGTCAGGCTGGGATAGACCTCGTCGAAAGACGAGGACAGCAGGCGCCGCAGCAGCACAGCTGCCATCTGCTTAACCTATGGAGACGCATTTGAGAGCTTTAGACACCATTTCTGTAAATAATAAAGCTGCACTGGGAGGGACTTGCTTTGCAAATAAAGTCAGTCTCCAGTCCATCTGATGTAAAGACTACAGCTTCCCCCAAACAGTCATCTCAGTCTCCGTGAACTGAAGCGGATCACAAAAATGAACCAAAACTTAACGTAGGCCTACACTACTTGCCTCACAGACAGGAGAAATACATCTATAGAAAGCTCGAAATATCTACTTTTAATTGAACCAATGCAAATCAAACAGAAATGCTCAATGCTTATGTAATCCGAAAGAAAGTTAAAGTTCACTACACTGTGGAGATGAGGCAGCATCAACTTAATCTTTGCTGCCAACACCGGCTCAAAACACTAGTTTATTAATAAATCATTAAAATGTCTCCTTGCCATTTCCCCCCCAACAATTCATAATACTCTTGTCAGAGCTTTGCACCAAGATTTATGCATTCACCCGAGCGCCAAAGAGGCTACATTGTGCAAGCTTATATATAATTTTTTTTAATGCTCATCATGGTTTTATATTCTCTTCAGTATATTTTAAACATGCAATTAGTTAACTAATGGCTTAAACAAACTAATTACTCAACTAGAAGAGTCTTTATTCAGGTGCAGCCCAAGTAAAAACTATCCAATAAAGGTGCATGATGCGGTTATGTGAAGTATTAGCATTATGGGAAAGTGACTTGACCAATTCAGGATTAGAACGGTTTTATAAAATGGCCACAGTAATTGTCACATTAAACGCTTAGGTTACCTACCTACCGTTGCACTCTAGTTTCACAGATCTAAAAATATCAGAGGTCAGGAGAGCGAAATGAGACAGTAGGTGAAGAGGACAAAGAACAATTAAACAAAAAGGGAGAGAAACGGGGAAGGATCGTCATCTTGACATTTGGGTGGTTAAAAATAGTTAAAGATGTTCAACTGGTTTGCTTTAAGCGATTGAAGCCACGTTTAACTCCGGGTTCTCTGGTCTGTGCTTACGGAGTTAAAAATTCACAATTTGTAATTCATTGTCTATAAATGTTGATTCAGCCCTAGTCAGCACCTCAGGTGACTACTTAGGACTGTACAATTTGGCAAAAAGTTGCAATTTATGGTGGTAAAAAAGAAATGAATATTAAATTAGATCATCAAGTAAAATCAGAACTTACAGTAAACATCTGTAAAAATTAAAATACTACTGTTAATATTTTAAAAAATATACTAAGCTTAATATATTTTGCCTTTAATTTAATCATAATGCAACACTACAATTCAATCAAATTGTGAAAAAACGCTGGGTTTAAAAGGTTTATCCAGGCTTAAGTGTGCTGAGAAAGCCTATCTGCTCTTGCAAGCCCAAAAGCCCAACTAGAACACAAGC
Organism: Opsariichthys bidens; assembly: GCA_037194245.1. NCBI lineage: Eukaryota > Metazoa > Chordata > Actinopteri > Cypriniformes > Xenocyprididae > Opsariichthys > Opsariichthys bidens. Next base: position 6,609,325 of record CM074293.1, read on the forward strand.
TTTGGACCAGCGCAGGTTAGTCTGAATAAGTTGCGAGTCTCATCTTGAGCAATCAGTTGTTCCAGGAATTGAATTCTACACTGATATAAACAAGGTCTAGTCTGAACACTGAAGTCTCCATTTAACCTCACCCACTCTCAGCCAGCACAATGCCGTTACTTGACTGACTTACACTGAATACAAGACAACGGCACACCATCTGACCCTGAGAGAGCAAGTATGAGGGATAATGCACAGTGTAAACAAAGCGCTTTCTGCCATTTACACACTTTAAAGTTGCTGAATATTCTAAATGGATGCCTGGAAAAATATATCTCAGCACCAATGACAGTAAACAGACTCTCACGTACCTCCTCGGCAGCGGACGCATCACGGATGGCCTGCAGTAAAAATGTGATCTTCGTCTGACCGGGGATGGTGTCATATGCTTCCTACAAGAGTAAAGCAGAACAGTTACTGGATGGTTGCGGCGCTGAGCGTCATGACAGTATATAGACATGGATAATTACAAATTTACAACAGCCAAACTTCAAAGATTCATTTTAGATAATAACTTGTCATGTTTGGTTGGATTAAAACGAACCCTGGTGCGATTGCTCAGTTAGTGCTGTTCGTTTGAACATATGTGAACGCTGCCATCCGAACCCTGGTGCGCACCAAACAAGCGGCGCAAGACGGCTAAAAAGATGAGTCTCAGTCCGCTTCCAAACGAACTCTGGTGCGGTTCGATTGATATATGAACGCAACACGGACCAAAGACATGTAAACGAACCAAAAACAGGACGTGATGTCACAAGATGCGACGCTACAAGTCAGCTGATTTGAGAATGCGGAAAGATCGGTGTATCCAAAATGATTAGAGGGCAAACGTGGAGCAACAAGGAGGTAAAAGGCCACATCAATATTTGGTCTGACGAGTGGTCCGTGCGGTTTTGAAGTGCTCAGCTGGTAAAAATAAAGCATATGTACACACATAAAATGATGGCGTTTAATCCAGCACACAGCATTGTTTTGAATGTTCGGTAAACAAGCTCCGTCACGAAATATACGTCATAAAAGCAGACCAATCAGGTCGTGACCGTATCCCTATGCCTTTGGTTCGGTAACTCTAGGTTTGCTGTTAAAAATGACTTTTGTTTTTTGACCCAAACAAGTGTAAACGCACCCCAAGTGAGCCTCTTAAGTTGCGTCAATCTTGCATGAGTCAAAGATTCTTGGAGTCGGTTCAGAGTGACAAATGGACGTGGTTATGCGCAGGTTATCTGGAATGAATAGTGCAATGGGAATTTGCACACAGACGAGAAGGAAATCACACACAGCCCGTTATTACTATTTAGCTAACACTAAAGCTTTTAGATTGTTAGTTGCAAGTATCTCATATGAGGGTCTAAAACAAATAAGAGTGACATCACAACTATGTTATCATGCAGTGAGCGTCTGAGTCAGTTTCCGCTCAGCATTAGAGGCATGCTGGTCATGTATTGTCTGTGCTAAAGGAAAGTGCTGACCGATGGCAGAGATGAGCGATAAGACCCAATGACCCATCCTGATCCACATGAGCTCGGTTTGAACTCCCCACGCGGCGGCTTTAGCACAGATAAAGAAGCTCCTAACAAAAGACTAGTCCAACACGTGCCAATGGGGGCTGAGCTTTGGGGGGAAATTCGAATTTGCCGCGAAATGTGGGACGCTGGTGACCATTTATGCGAAGAGAGATGTACAAGTCCTAATAAGTGCGCAGTTAAAATCATGAAAAACGTTAAATACACATCCATGACCCAAATCCAATGCGTTTCCATTACATGAGTATGAATGGGTCTCTTCTGTGATAAGCTCACCTCATCGCGTGAAGAGGGGTGTAAAGTTACTGTTTAATGAGTGAAATGCAAGACTGGCCACAATAGCGAAGATAAAGAGTTTTTAAATATTCATTCTTCTAAGAACTGCAGAGCGATTATCGCGCTCCTTGTCGATGGTAGGAGGCAAAATCAAGTAGAATTGCTACGAAGATGGATCGGATTTTGTTTGTTTGGCCACCTACTTTGACTGACAGCTTGCGAAATATTGATGTAAATGTGACTCGTTTCGCTTTAAAACGCTCACAGAAATGACACGTCGATTTAACGACTAGTTTGAGCAACTCAAGCCGATCTGAGCGACACCTGCGCCGGTTAGGAGCGGCACGGCGAGAGTAACGCTAGCGCGAATCACTCAAAAACAGTGAATAGGATGTCTCAAAGACTAGGAAAGGAAGAAACATTCATCGATAAGTCGTTTTAAAACCGAGACGTAACGTATAAAACGATGTTTGCAACGTTTTGGAAGCTAGTTAGGCCACGTTGATACGCAACGAGCAACAACACCATCCGATTCGTCTGGTTGAACCGATTCTTTCAAATGATTCGATCGAGCTGATCCACCAAGGGCTTGGTTGATTTCGGAATATACGGTTTGTATTACGTGTGAACTAGAAAAGGCATACATTTGATTATTTCTGATGTAAATATATATTATCTATCTATCTATGTCAAACAATTCTGCCGCTGTAAATCACTTGAGTGAGTGAAACTTAACTTCTTACTAAACAATGATTAAAAACAGCGTCGATATTTGACTCCTGTCGAAATAAAATTGAAATTACTAAATTAAAATTATAGACATTCCTAGTAATACTGAGAATAGCTCAAATGTAATTTATCCCAATATATTTGATTAAAAAAAAAATCGTCAACAATCCAATGTTGATGACTCAAAAGAATTTATTAATTTGGTTCTAGAGTCGGCTCGTTCAAACGAATCTACTCTGTGAAATGAATCGGAGCCGCATAGCAGCAGCGCGCGCTTCACACATGTGCTGGGCCAGAGCGAGGCTGAGGGGCCCGCGTTAAAACTGCGAAGCGAGCTCGAGACGAATACGTTACATTTCCCTTCATACATCCACAAAAAATGGTTCCGAAACGACTTTCGTACCTCTGATTGCTTCCTGACGGTGTTGTCAGGGCTCATCAGGTTGCTCAGTAAGAGGTAGAACTGCTGCTGCTCCGCCATCGCTGCTGGATTCAGAAAGAGAGACGAGCGAATGAAAGCCGGCAGGGGAAGCGACCTCTGACACCGGACGGTGTGAATGGAGGGACTCGATTGGCTTGTAATGCTCTGTCTCGACGCTGCTGATTGGCTAACGCTGTTGAATGAGATTAAATGATTGGTGTGATTGGTGCGTTGGGAAGTCAATCATCGTGACGCACATGTAATTCAGCTGCTGATCATGCCGTTGGCTGTGAAACGCGGGTAAAGTCGAAATAGGTGGAGTCTCGATGAACGCAATGATGTCATTGCAAAATAAGTGAGACCGTAAACGCGGGAATTTATCAGTAGTTATTCAAATGTACGGTAGTCAAATAATATAGTAATTAATAACAAAACAATTTGGTTTGTCCTTCAGGATTTCTTAACGTTCAATTATGGACAAGTATAGAACACACACATATGTTCACATATACATATATATAAATATATTACAGTGAGCTGAAGTGGAATAAGAGAATAATTTATCATAAAAAATAATTATAATAATAATATTTAAAAAATGTATATATATATATATATATATATATATATATATATATATATAATTTAAAAAAAATACATATATATTTATTTAAATTACAGTGAGCTGAAGAGTATAATTTATCATAAATAATAGAATTTTTGTAATTTTTAAAAAATGTATATATATATATATATATAAATATATATAATTTAAAAAAAAATACATTTATATATTTAAATTACAGTGAGCTGAAGAGTATAATTTATCATAAATAATAGAATTTTTTGTACTTTTTTAAAAATGTGTATATATATATATATATATAATTTAAAAAAACATATATATATATATAAACTACAGTGAGCTGAAGAGTATAATTTATCATAAATAATAATTATAATAATAATATTTTAAAAATGTATATATATATAATTTAAAAAATACACATTTATATATTTAAATTACAGTGAGCTGAAGAGTATAATTTATCATAAATAATATAATTTTTGTAATTTTTTAAAAATGTATATATATATATATATAATTTAAAAAAAATACACATATATATATATATATTTAAATTACAGTGAGCTGAAGAGTATAATTTATCATAAATAATAGATTTTTTTGTAATTTTTAAAAAAAAATGTGTATATATATATATAATTAAAAAAAACATATATATATATTTAAACTACAGTGAGCTGAAGAGTATAATTTATCATAAATAATAATTATAATAATAATATTTTAAAAATGTATATATATATAATTTAAAAAAATACACATATATATATTTAAATTACAGTGAGCTGAAGAGTATAATTTATCATAAATAATAGAATTTTTGTAATTTTATAAAAATGTATATATATATATATATATATAATTAAAAAAAAATAGAAATATATATATTTAAATTAAAGTGAGCTGAAGAGTATAATTTATCATAAATAATAGAATTTTTTGTAATTTTTTATATTATATAAATTTTTATACATATATCTTTAAATTCAGCTGAAGAGTTGAATTCATCATAAACAATTTACTATAAACAGTAATAGTCTGTTTTCTTCTCATTTCAAAATATTTTTGTTTTATTTTTTGTTTGTTGGTTTTTTACAAATCGTTAAAATTTATGTGTTACACAAAAAAGCGCACACTTTATTACAATTTTTTTTTTTTTTTTTTTACTTTATGCCATGCCATGGTACTATGTTATGGATCTTTAGGTTGTACATCAGATTGTGCTTTAGAGATCAACAGCGGACAAATATTGGTAAAATCATAAAATATCACGAATGCATGTATTTTATAGCTTCACCAGGTAATACTAAAAATGGAAATGTTTATTACATCCCTCATTTAAAGTAAAGTTAGCATCTTGCTTAATACATGATGTTATGGGCAGAATGAGGTTATGGATGCATGTGCTTTGGCCAGTGATATTTTATCATACATTTTAACAAATAACATTACGTCTTATGCATGCTTGTGCAATGTGATTGCAGTACAGAAATTTGTATTTTGTACTTTGCCAAGTTGAGTATGACACTACGTTGAAGAAACAAAAACATTACCTTTATTTGGCCACAAGAGGGCGCGAGAGAAACTCTTTGACAATCTCCAGGCGCGTGCAGTTACTTCAGTCACGTGTCCACATTTCTAAATCACATTAGAGGAAAAATGTCAAATAAAGTATCATCTGTTCTCAAATGCTCTGCATTCCTTCATGATTCATGAAGTCTCAGAATTAGAAACTGCAAAGTGACACAATATAGGCTGTCTCAACACGGCGTCTATTGTTTTAGCAAATCAAACGTATTTTCTGTCACATGTTTTGCTCAAAAAAGCCACAGTTTGATGTTTAAAAAGCATATCAATCAACCATAACTCACAAGGACATCAGCGTTCCAGCTCAGAAATGAGTCGGATATGTCAAAATGTCTGTTTACCCTTGAGCACAAGTAAATTAGACATACACCATGAAAGTTTATGTTCTATGATTGTTTATTCATACTTTTATGGCTTCATTAAGCTTTTATTTTCAAGCTCACAGCCTGTGAAGGGATGCATTGGACTGACTTCTGGAAAGTGTCCAGTGTCTGTGTGCTTCCATAACGGTCACTTTGAGCCGACTGAAAACAAGCTACAACTAGATTTCATTTTCTGAAGAGAATATGAGTGGTGCTTTGCCGATGCCAAAATATCCATCACGTGTTGCCATATTTCCCAGTACTATCTAAGTGAATGTCACAAGCATGCTCTATGTAATTGCTTGGCAGTTGCTAGGGTGTTCCAAGGGGTTGCTAGGGTGTTGTTAGCCAGATGTTAGGTGTTTGCTACATACAAGAGTGTTGTGGGTTACATTTAAAAACATACGGTTGGTTAAAATACTATTCACTCTAGTGCATTCCATATTTATTCTCATTAAACAACCTATAATTTTAATCAAATTCACAGATCATTTGCCATGGATCTGTGTGTGATTGATAGAAAATAGCTACACTCTCTGGAGGTTGCAGCTAAATGTGTGTAATGGCGAGTGAGATGTTTCTGAGCCAGGCCACATCAACTGACAGACTGGGGAAAGCGGGGTCTCCCACGACCCTTTGCGGTGTGGGATGGAGATGTGGAAATAGCACTCTGCATTTTGGCAGCAGTCTAGTCCCTCTGGGGAAGTTTGGAGAGCAACCAAAGTGGAGTGGAAATAGAAGCGCTGGAAAAGAAAGACACATGCGTTCTTTAGAGTAAAACTACCCGTCATGAATCTGCAGCTGAATATAGGTTAGTGAAAAAAAAGCACTGTACATGTAAAGTTGACTTTATAAATATACACTATATACTTTCAAAATTGTGTTAACAGCATGATAGGAATCATGTACACCACCTTGGCAACTTGACAAAATACCCAGAAACTACTCAGAATACTCAAGACACATGCCCTAAAAACACTCAGAACACATTTTGCATCCGCCTGGCAACACCTTAGCAACCACTAAGGAGAATGTAGTACTTCAGAGTATTTGACAAGATGCTAAAACCCACTCAGAACACCCATACAACCGCATAGTAACACTCTGGCAATCTTCCAAAACAGCAGAGTACTTGCATAGCAACACCCTGGCAACCACATAGAAAGATGCTAACAACCACTCAGAATGCCTAAGCAATTGCATAGTAACGCAATGGCAAACAGAAAATATCCTAATAACTGCATACAAACACCCTGGCAACAACCTGTAGCACACTAGCAACACTGGTAAGATGCTAACAATCACTCAGGACATCTATGCAACAACATAGCAACACTATGGCAACAATCTACAACATCCTAGTTACTGTATAGCAAAACCCTGACAACCATCCAAAATATTCTAGTAACTCCATGGCAACACCCTGGAAACCATCTAAAGCATCCTAGTAACTGCATAGCAACAGCCTGGCAACCACCCAAAAGATCGTAAATAGCACAGAAATACAACCACTCAGAACATATTAGCAACAAAAGATAACATACTTGCAACCATCCAAAACGTCCTATCAACTGCATAACAACACCCTAGCAACCATCCAAAACATCCTGGTTACTGCATAGCAACAGCCTGGAAACCACCCAAAAGATCGTATACAGCACAGAAATACAACCACTCAGAACATTTCAGCAACAAAAGATAACATACTCGCAACCATCCAAAACATCCTATCAACTGCATAGCAACACCCTAGCAACAGCATAGAAATGTACAAAAATAGAAATACCACTATTTTTAACACTCAACAAACAATGATATCACCCCAGCAAGTTTTCCACTGACATTTTGTTCATAAAATGTCAAAATCTAGGTAATAATTTCCTATTTGCAATGTAGTCTGTCTAATGGTATGTGTGTCCTTCAGAGACGTCTTCAGCCCTCGTCCTCCACAGCTGCTCAGAACAGAGGGGCTCGTGGGTATTATGTAAAGTGTGTGTAACATACGTGGGTGCGTTTGGGAGAACAGGACTAACAGGAGGGAAAGTATTTATGGATGTATGCAGTGGTTATGATAAAAAAATGTTCCGTGTTTAGTGATGTGAGTCTAAAGTGTGCTGCATATTTACAGTGTCATTCACTGATCGTTTCAGGTGTTTTCAGATTATTATACTGGTAAACATTATATTACACTACACTAAGACTGTGCAGTTGTGCACAATTTAGAAGATTTTCTATGCATACTGAAGATTTCCATACTATGCACAGTATATACTGCAGAAATAGCATGAGCACAATTATAATATCCAGAATATAGGGAAAAATAAATATAAATAATTTATTAAAAGCAACAACAAAGCTGCTTGCTTCTTTATGAAATAGCACAACCTCAGTGATCTGATATGCATGAGGACTTTGAGATTTGAAGAAACACAAGCACAACAAAATCTCATGTAGATTGTATCTCCAGATGGTGCACACCTCTGGATGCTTGTTAGATGTGACAGATCAAAGTGTGTGTGATGGAAGAGAAGATCCAGTTGGAGAATGAGATGTGTAAACATGGTGCGGATTTCATCGAGGGGGGTATAGTGAAATTTTATTTTCACTATAATGTTAGTCAAGGTTAGCTTTTTTAGCAACCATTATCCGCATCCTTTCCCAAAATATCCTAGCAACAGCAGAAAAATGCCGAAGGCAACCACTCAGTACATTTTAGCAGCCCACTAGCAACCAATCATAACACCCTGGCAACCACCCGAGACATTCTGGTAATTGCTTAGCAACACCCTGGCAACTACCCAGAACACCAAAGAGCAACACTCTGGCAACAATCCAAAACATCTTAGTAACTGCATAGCAACACCCTGGCAACAGCTCAGAAAATCTATCAATCACAGAACAACACACTGGCAACCATCCAAAATATCCTGGTAACTGCATAGCAACAGAACACCAAAGAGCAACACTCTGGCAACAATCCAAAACATCTTAGTAACTGCATAGCAACACCCTGGCAACAGCTCAGAAAATCTATCAATCACAGAACAACACAGTGGCAACCATCCAAAACATCCTGGTAACTGCATAGCAACACCCTGGCAACAGCTCAGAAAATCTATCAATCACATAACAACACACTAGTAACCATCCAAAACATCTTAGTAACTGCATAGCAGCACCCTGGCAACAGCTCAGAAAATCTATCAATCACATAACAACACACTAGTAACCATCCAAAACATCCTGGTAACTGCATAGCAACACCCTGGCAACAGCTCAGAAAATCTATCAATCACATAACAACACCTTGACCACCATCTAAAACATCCTGGTAAATGCATCTCTTTCTGACCATTAAAATGGCTGTTTTTGCTGCTGCACCTTTAAGAGAAATGTTTACCTCTGTTTACTGACAGTTTAAATGTTCTGAATAAATTCTGATATATAAATATGGGCGGTCTTATACGATAATGAGCTCATATCTGCGACTTTATATCAAACACTAATTTTGCAATTGTTCGACTTTCAACAGAGAAAGGCTGTTTTGAGCCAATGACCTGAGTATAGTGCTACAGAAAAATATCACCTTACCATCCATGCAGAGTATACAACTTTTGATGTAGTTATAATATCTTCCAGCAGGGGACCACATCTTAATCTTAATCCATTGATTATTTTGACACAGAATTCAATTCCTATTAAATACATCTGAACCAGATCACCAATGTCTTTGAGTCCACTTATACTCGTATGGACAGGTGTGTTTAGAGTAGGAGATAAACTCTGCAGGAAAACTGATTTCCAGGAGCAGAAAGCTCTCATCCAAGAGCCTTCCGACAGAGTGACTCTCAGCATGGAGACCCTTTGAAAGGCTTTACTTCACAGCTTTCTTCATCCCCACCCACCACCAGCTTCAGATGACTTTGCCCAAATTATGATCCTAGATCAGCATTCCCTACATGCTAAATCTCAACATTTGTACTTCAGTAGGATTTGCTGTTTATCAGAGGCTATTCTTTCACATGCTTTGATGAAATAATTTGAGTTATCAGTAGGAAATTTTTAACTGTGTCTCAGATATTTTTCATAAAATTCCTCATAAGCATTTAATGAGGCATTTTCCTCAGGAGAAACATCTGAGAAGCAGGAAACATCTCCATCGGCTGTCATAAACAATTGAGGGGCCATTTCTAATCTTGTTTTTTTTTTGTTTTTGTTTTTTTTTGTATTGCATAAACCATTCACATTATATTCAGAAACAGTTAAAATCTTGGTATTCGTTTATTTGCCCATAAAAAGTAATTCTTCATTTGTGATATATGCATGAACAATGTTCTTTTCATTGCAGTTACTGGGCTTTAGAATACATTGAGGGAAACTTTAATCTCCTCCAGTGTGTTTTGGAGGTAATGGCCATAATTAGCTTGACAAAGTCCCAATAACACTCAGCCTCTAATGAAGCATTAGAAAGTGATTGATATCTTACCTCCACTAGCAAAATCAGCAGGATATTTTGGCCCTCGTTAGTGCAAATAATGTCTTTTAAAGAAAACTGCAGGGAATTCACTGGGGCTGAAATGATGAATCATGGGAAGGTGTTTCCAGATGTGACCAGCTGCCTGTTTCTGAAAAAAAAAAAAACATAATCCTGAAGCCACTTGTTTTGGAAGAAAAATTCTGAAGAGCTTTTTGAACCTCTCAAAAAAACCACTTGAGGTCAGCTGTGTTTAGTTACAAATCTAGTTTAAAATGTTAAGATCTTCTAAATGTAATTGTTTCTGTCATGTTTTTGAAAAACTTTCAGACTTCTAGGCCTACTAAAATGTCAAGTGGTTTAACCATCAAGTTAAAAATAATGCAAGATGCAGGGTAAAAACAAACTCAAGATCTGTTTTTGAAAATCTAAACTTAAAGCTGCAATACGTAAGATTTTTGCAGTAAAATATCCAAAAACCAATAGGCCAGTGTTATATATTGTCTTCAGTTGAGTACTTACAATATCCCAAATGTTTCCAACTATTTGTAAATTGTGAGAAAATTGTGATGTGAACTAACGATCCGGGACGTATGAGGGAGTCGCCTGTAAATGGCGTCATATCCACGTTACCCATAGATTTCCGGTTTTATTTTGCAGAAAGCATGAAAACACCAAAGACGTTTTAATAAATTACATGTTTTAATAGACAATGGAACATCTGTGTTGATACATTTATGGACAGAAAACGAATTATTGTTATGTAGCTTTACGTTTAGTCTTATTCTTTAAATCTAGTTTTCTTGATTTCCCGCGAATACCATGCTTTACCACGCCTCAGAGAAAAACACTATTTTGTGAAGTAGCTAACATAGCATAATCAGATGCAGCTTTATCTGTCGTAACAGCAAAACAGCATACCATTCATCAACACAAGCCACCCAGCATTTATTAATATGATATTTTAACATCGATCTCACTGCAGTGTGAACAAGTGTGAACAGCAGTCGGCGAGCGAAAGCACAGAGTAACATTATAACATCATTTTCAACACGCAAGAAGCAGAAACGGCGACTGCAGCATAATAAAAGTCCCACTGCTCGTGAGCCGGCGACCTCTAGTGGCGAAAAATTTACATACTGCAGCTTTAAGCACTGAATGCAAAACCAATCAATCCTGATTCCATGTACACTTTAAGTCTCTTGGGTTTTAAAAAAATGAGTTGCAGATGTAGTTGTTTTGGATAGTTTGGACATTTCTATTGCTCTTATTTAGAGTTTGCAATAGTCGTTTGTAGGAAGCTATTTTGAACACTGGTACGGTCGCTGTAATTGCTTGGAAACATGATTGTGGGATTGTGATGGTATCTGGAGATGCCGCTCAGTAAATCAGGGATTGCCGGTGCAGTAATGGTGGGACGGAGGCAAGGACACAGTAGATGGTTGTGTGTGTTTGTATGTATGTGTTTGTTGGAGAGAGAACAGTGGTTTATTCAATCACAGCCGCGAGAAACTGCAGAACACACTGTGAGATGAAAGATTCACACAGAGCACAAGACTTTATGAGAACATCCATCTTCCTCAGAGAAAAACAAAGTGACATGAACTGCACTGTACGTTCTCAAGTAAGAGTCTCGAAGCTTAAATATCCTGCTCAATAAAGACAATGTGTGTGTGTGTGTGTGTGTGAAAACTCAATGTTCTTGTCAGAAATATCTCCACGCTTTTTAAAATGTCATGTCATTATGTGGCCCATCAATATGCTAATATATGCTGAATTTCTTTAGGGGTTGTAAAGAAATGTTTTGTTGAATTCATAACAAATAGGTCTTTCCAAAATAAATTCTGATCACAAAAAAAGCATATGTTTGTGAAAAATTGAAATAATGAACTATATTTCATGATATAATGTGTCTTTTGCATTGTCTCGCGCATGGCACAGTTACTTTTAAATGTAATGCATTACAATATTGCGTTACACCCTAAATACGTAACATTTAATGGAAAGTAATGAGTTACTTACATTATGCTTGCGTTACTTTTTCTGGGCTTGTTTGTTTGTTTATATATTTGGACAATGTTAAGGTCCTTTCACAGCAAAAGTGAAAGGAATAAGCCTCAGGCTAAAGGACATGCAAATTCAATCCCGTTGTCACGATCGTCAGCTGAAGTGCCCGAGACAGACACTAGAGGGCACTTCACCTTGGACCTCACTTCAACTGTCCACTACACACCCATTCACTCACACCGGTTCACTACAGTTCCCAGAATCCCCACACCTGTCACTGATCACTGCTCCAGCTGACACTCATCATCCCACCATATTTAAGTCCTACGCACACACACTCATTTGCCAGGTCTTGTTATTCCCTCCTGGCTAACACTTCTGAGCGTTTATTCCTGTCTTGTCGATCCTGATCCTGATCCTGATCCTGATCCTGATCCTGATCCTGATCCTGCCTGTTTTGTTGTTTTTCTGCCTGCCTTGTGACCTGTTTTGCCTGGATATTTATATTACGAGCCTGCCTGTTTCTCTGCCACTACTGTTTGCTTTGTATTGACCATTGCCTGTTTGATCATCTCTTTGACTATTAAAGCCCACACTTGGATCTCATTCGCTGATTCGTCATTACACCTGTACAGTATAAGAGTTAAATAAATGGGAAAACAAAGTAAATTATTACTTACTTGAAAAAGTAACTCAGATATTTTGATCTATTTACTAGTTACTTTTAAAAGTAATCTTATTACATAACTCAAGTTATTTGTAATGCATTACTCCTAACACTAGCTAGCAAAAAAATATTGCAATCTCTGACTTTTGCGTCTTTGTCAAATGTGAGCAGTTTGGGTTTAATGTCTCATTTGTGTGGGAGAAACACACGCCATTAAAAAGGGCTTGAGCACACCACATTGCTCTAGCTTCTATACTAAAACCCAATTTTACATAAACAGAGATACCGACATGATGTTATGTTATCATCCTGTTGCCATGACACCAAGCAATGTCGCCTCCGGCGAATCTTGTCCTCTATAGACCTGCTTTTCACATGCTGTTCCATCATTCCAGCATCTCAGAGGAGGATGAAAGCCTGCTGTAGTGGGTGGTGTGAAATCTCCTGTCAAACGTCTCACTCATTCGACAAGATAACAGCACATTCACTCCAAACACTGTTAATACAATATTAAAGTCAAGGTTTACATTCAGCTCTGGAGAAATTCATCATCTTAACTCTAATATGAGTGGAGGTGTATATACTTCTAACACAGAGAATTGCTAATTGTTAATTAAAACGTCATTTTGGTTGATTACAATATAAAATAATAATTACAAAATATAAAATATTTATTAATTATACATTCCAGAAAAGTACTAATTTTATTCTATTATATATATATATATATATATATATATATATATATATATATATATATATACACAGTTACTGGAAAACTTGAAAAATTACAGATAGAAAAAGTTAAAGAAAAAGTTAAGTTAAAGTCAAAATACTAAAATGACTAAAACTGAAATAAAAAATAAACTAAAGATAAAATATATATATATATATATATAAACTAAAAATGACAAAAGCTCATAACAAAATTGCTAAAACTCAAACCTAAATTAAAATGAAAATACAAAAAAAAAAAATCCAAATACTAATAAATACAATAATAGTATATAAATACAGCTAAAACAACACTGATATTTGACTCTTAATCCTGATTGGTCATGATCCCAGCCTGTGTTCCCCTGTCTTTTGGGACTTTTGTTGCATTTCCTGTCCTAGTGGTATGTTTTGTAGTTCTTTGTAGTTTTACTTGTGTATTAATCATTTGATTGTTCCCAGGTGTGTCTTTTTTGCCAATCACCCCTTATGTATACATATATACCTCAGAGTTTCTCATGTTCCTGGTCTGGTGTTGTCCTTCCATGGATGTTACATGCGCTTATTCTCAGTTTCCGTTTCTGGATAAGTCAGTTTTGCTTGGATTTATGTGTTTCCTTCTCTTGGATCCTACTCTCGTTCCTCTGAAATGGCTCAGAGGTGATTCGTTAAAGATTAGATTGGGTTATTTAAGGTTTACTGACCACATTCAAACGCTGTACTTGAATGGGGAAAATACTAAAATCTCAGAAACATCATAGTAAAATATTATATTAATTCAAGAATAAAATCTGACAACAACAGACTCATATATTGTGCAACTTTAGCTCAAATCACAGGCAACGAGCACTTTTCTATGAAAAAGATGACTGGCTCTTGTAGACAAACTCAAACTTGTGTACCGCTGTGAATAAGATGTCTTTATTGTTGTGTTGAATGAAACCATATTCACAATCCATTTACCATGTGGAAGAGGGTAAATGTTCACTTAAAAAAATATAAGATCAATGATGAAAGTTAAAAAGGCAAACCCTTAGTTCACATGGCAAGGCAGATTCACCCATAAATGATCGTCCGAAGGGTCGTTGAGTGTTTGTGTGTTTTTTGTGTGTGCATCTATTCAGTCTCATCTGCTGTAATATTCACAAATAATGATGTTTTAGCCATGCATATGACCGCTAAATCAACATACCGTAAGTTTGGCATCTTTTATATAAACTACACACAACCATCTTGTTTCAATACATATTTTTTTTCCCACACATTTTTACATTTCTGGATGATCTTATGGATCACAGATGTGATGGTCTGAATAAGAATTGCTCTGTAATACCAAAAAAAGACCAAACAACAATATAGATTAAGAAAACATTATTATCTTATACTCTAATGATTAAATAAACAGAAATAAAAGGAAAAACAGATCCTCATAAACTTTAATAACAGATTTGGTAGCCTGTAACTCTCCTGAGAAAGGTATGATAAAATGATTTTTCTATTATTATTATTATTATTCCTGTCATATTTGCTCAAAGCAGATGAATCGAGGGACTCTTGAACTGATAAGTACAAACGGATTAAACTGCCACTATAATTGTTTTCCTCCTTGTTTCTGTACAACATTCATGAGGTTGACTGCATTACGATTATTCCTGTTCCACAACATCATTAAATTAATAATCACATCTAGTACAGGCATCAAGATTAATAGGTACTTTCCACAAATAGGGTACAAAATCAAAATCTTGATCGTACACCTCAGGAGGTCAAACTAAATATTACGTTATATGAGCTATTTTTTAATGATTTAATCTGTGTTTTAATTATTTAAAAAATAAAATAAATTTTAAATTAAATACGTAATACATTTTCAAAATATTTCATATGATTACCTATTTTTAAATAATATGTTTTCACACATTTAACCGAATTTCAATATGATTTTAACTGCTGAATGTAGTCAAGACCTCTGAGGTGCAACAGGCCAAAAATCGCCATTTTAAAATTAGCCTATAGTTTGATTTGTACGTTTATCTAACATATCAACTAGACGTCTTCATGTCTTTATTGCTTTAAAAAAGTAGCAGGACCCTTTTCGTGGAAAGTGCCGATGGCGTTTCATAAGAAATACTGTTCCCGCCTGATTCAAAGCTTTACAGTCTATTCTAAAGCAAGTCCCATGATTGTTTTACTACATTATTACAAAATACATAATTCAGTATTCGCAACATTCTATATCGAGGTGCTAATTTAAAAACCACAACATAATCAGCTGAATATTCCCAGCAGTTTCATGAATCAAAATGGACACAACATTACAAAAGAAAAGTGCTTCTCAGGATCCTATTTGGCTTCCTCAAAGAAAATGTCTCTCAAACACTCAAAGTAAAGCCCCTCGCCGCTGCAACGGGACACCTGCACACACATCGATCTCCTCATGAACATTTCAAACCCAGACGTCTGATAGTCCCTCGGAGGAAACGTCACCTTCGCTGACAGTGGGCCGTTTGGAAGAACAAAACTAGGTCATTCTGGCTCTTTATTTAAGTAATGGCAGTTTAAGACATCAGGTTCTATATGTGCAAACTAAATGGTCGATCAAGTCTTTTACGAACAGCGTCAAACTTAGAATGAAAGTGTCGAAAACATGCGGAGAAAAGAAAGACTCAAGTATGGTGCATTTTTATAACCCCTTTGACCTTTTTTACAGTTTCTTGTCAGTTCATTTATTATAATTGTGTTAAATTAAGGCGTTTACACACTAGAGAAAGCTGCGTTTTGGGATCCGTTTCGAAGGTGCGGGAAACGTGGGGTCATAAGCGGGAATGCAGCACTTCGGATTTGCAAAACGCACAACTGAACCCGCCTCACTTGAGATTCCAAGAGCTCAACGGATGCGCTAAATGTAACTTTTGTTTGCATTTTTTGTTGCATTTTTCATGAACGTCGTTGCAATGCAGCATTGAAATCAATGGATTTGAAGCATTGCCTCAGTGTCGGTTTGCACAGCTTTCGCAAACCCTTACGTATTTTAAAGCATCATTCCTATTGAAATCAATGGATTTACAACATTCCCCAAAAGTTACAATTCTCAACTTTTGTTTGCACAGCTTTCGCAAACCATTGCGTATTTTATCTGTTTTTGCACTGCACCGTTCCCATTGAAATCAATGGATCTGAAGCCTTGTCCGTAAATGAAATTTCTCAACTTGGGTTTGCACACTCCAACAACACTTTGGCAAACCCTCATCTACGTCATTGCAATGCACTATTCCTGTTGAAATCAATGGATTTGCAGCATTGCTTAAAGTTAAATTGTCTCAACTTTTGTTTGCACAGCTTTTGCAAACCCTTGCATATTTTATCTAAATCTTTGCAATGCAGCAATCCCATGGAACTCAATGGATTTTAGAGTTGCCTAAAAGTTAAATATTCGTAACTTTTTGCATTGCACCATTCCAATTGAAATCAATGGACTGGCAGCATTCTCTAGTGTGTAGACGCCCTTCAGACCCCTGTGAAAAGCCCATGTCGATGCTGATTGCGAGGGGTTATTGTATATTGCAGGAGGAGCAGCATGGGTCTTCCTTATCCGGCTGAGAGGCATAGTCCATCTGCCTGACTATCTCTGAGAACAGTTCATCCACCATGGTTTTGCTCTTGGCTGACGTCTCCATGAATGGACAGCCCCATTCTTCAGCTAGAGCTTGACCCTCGCTCGACGAAACCTCACGCTCGTTGTCCAGGTCCACCTTGTTTCCCACGAGTATCACGGGCACACGCTCATACCTGTGAAAGCACATGACACGATAATGAGAAAATGCTTTAACGTGAAATTACAGAATTCGAAGGTGAAATGTGGCATTTTTAGCACTAAATGCAAGAAGTAACAGTTGTTTCCGAACAGGTTTCCCTGATGGATCTACTGCACCTTTTGCACTCGTCTGCCATCGGTCAGGCAAACGGATAGTCCCGCCCCCAAACTCATGTTATTGTTTGAGTCAACAATTGACAAAACAGAACAATGTTGCAAACTAGTCACAGGCTGCATCTGAAATTGCATACTTACCTACTATCTAGTAGGTGAAAAACAGTATGTGACAAAAGAAGTATGTCTGAATTCAAAAAACTCAAAAAGTACCCTACTATTTCTATATTTCCTATTACTATAAGTGTGCATATGATGGGCACTTTACTAGGCCACGGGAGAGGATTTATGAATGGTAGTGAAGCGACGTACTGTAAACGACGCTGGTAGGTCACATTATAATGAGAGCATCGTGGATGTAGTATGTCAGAATTACATTCTACACACATTCATACTATTTTTTTTAGCAGTGAAATAATCACTTATTCAAAATAAGTACATACTCAAGAGAGTGTGCGATTTCGGACGCAGCCACAATGTTTCATTCTTCAGGAACTCAAACTACCAATGAGTGACTTATAGTGATTATAAACATTAAACTGAATATGAAAAAAAATATTTAACTCTTTCTCCACCTTTGATGGAATTTTCCATCAATCCATGTTCCTCTTTCTAATTTTAACCAAACTTCACCAAAATGAGGTCAGATCATTTTCAGACCAAGAGCGACAATTATTGGCCAAAAGTTATGGTTATAACATTAAATTACTTGTAATAATTTAACCAGACAATGACCAAACAAATCTTCTCAGCCTGTACAGAATGTACTTGAAAACATAATTAATGCTTGCAGCTATATTTTTTTATAACAAAAGGACTACGGTTGAAATTTAGCTTTAAGCTAATACAGTACATATATACTGTGATTTGTCCATTTGGTATTACATTGAGGGTGGAAATGAATAGATTTGGACTTGGTGCTGGTAAGCCAATGCACAGGACAGTGGTGACACCAGAATAAAACTATTCATGAATCTGAAACTGAAAATATAGAAAAATATGAACAATTCTGCACTCTGTCACTGACTAGATATATTTAAAATAACGTAGGCCCGTTTTTAAGACATTTGGCATTAGCAGGATCCATAGATATTGCCCCAGTGCATTATTATACATTACATTCATCATTATATATAATAGTGCAATGTAGAACTGACACTGAAACTCTGTAAACTTGAATTTTTTTTTTCTCTGTATTTTATTTTGGGTGAACTCTCCACAATACATATAGTTGCATTTTTGTATTGCGATATATTGTGACACGATATATTGTTGCACCCCTGTTAAATAATAACGGTAACACTTTTCAAATGAGGTTTCATTAGTTGACTACATTAGTTAGCATGAACTAAGAATGAACAATACTTCTAGAACATTTATTAATCTTAATTAACATGTACTAATACATTATAAAATAAAAAGTTGTTAACATTAACGCACTGTGAACTAACGTGAACAATGAACGACTGTATTTTTACTAACAAAGAGTAATACTGTAACAAATATATTGCTCAATCTTAGTTAATACATTATCTTAAGAAATGAGACCTTACTGTAAAAAGTGTTACCATAATAATAATAATAAATAACAATAAAATAAAATTGCATTCTTTACATTGGATGATGGGGGATGACAAATTGGAAACATATCTTTCACTACATTTCAAGTGGATGAAAAGCAGCAGCACAGACTGAAAATTACACAATTCTGATAACACAAACAATTTATTTATTATTTTCAACCAAAATAATCATCATCGGTAAAATGCACCAACAACTAATGAATAATTTGCAGCAGATTAAACTGCTCAATGTGTTTTCTTTACCAAGATTGACTGAGTTAATATGAGAGCAATTCACTCCAGTTATTGAACCACCATCCGATACTGGAGGTCAAAATCGTTAAATATCACGCAAATTTATTTGTCTTCTTCCCAATGGCACACTAGCTGTGTGGCACTGACCATAAAGATCCTGGACGTCCAATAAGAGGCTCAGGATGCGTCTAACGCTGTGAATCATTCCCTCTACAGACTCTGAGTCAGAGCTATTGATCTGTCAGACCCTGGTGAAAAACGAGTCTCTTTAGAGAAGTGTGTGTCCAGGGGTGTCGGGCGCTCGGCCCACGGCTCATCAGACCAGCTGAATCATGGAAACCCAGCATTTAACGCAGAGAGCGGAGGAGTGTCGGTTTGATATCAGCTCTAATTAAAGGAGGAGGAAGATCATAGTGACTGTAGAGAGTGATGATGATGACAACAACAAGTGAACATCTCAATGGCTGTGAGAGGAAGATATTACTGCTCTTCTTCATAGCTCAGGGCTCTTAAATGGACAGTTTAGGGATCAGATGATCTTCAGACCAAGCATCAAAACATTTAAGTAGGCTATATACAAAAGCTATTTTAAATTGTAATAATATTTCACTATTTGTACTGTATTTCAAATTAATGCAGCCTTGGGACCTATTATGCCCCTTTTTACAAGATCCAATATATGTCTGTGAATTGTCAGCAAAAAATACCCCACAAATCATTTATTATAGCATGTTGTAAATGTCCATTTCTCCAAGTAGCTATAACTGCAGACCGGAGATCTCCAAAATGGGGCATGGACTCCAAAAGTGGGCCGAACCTCCAAAATGGGCCGTGGTCTAGTCATGAAAAGACTTTTACCATTGGCTTTGGCTTCAGCCAATTGTCATTGACTTACATTTCAAAATATAACTTTGTATATTAAACATCGTTTGTAGTTGATCTAAAATAAAATATGCCATATAAATAAATATGCTATGTGAGTACAGAGCCCACAGCTCGTGGCCAGTGGCGTCCATCACCTGCGAGCCGTCCCAGTGCAGCGTGTGGGACAATTTTTACTCTTTCACATTGTTCTCAGCAATGGCAAAGTCCTGGGGCTCGATATTCGCAGGGAGGGAGTGGGTAGTGTCCCTGGTTGCAACTAAAGGTCCAGTTGACCCTTCACCGGCAGTTTGATTGACAGGCGATCTAACCAATCTTAACCCAGAATCCACCATTTGGTCCAAAAAAAACAGTCAGGGGAGTTAGTAGATTAACGAAACGGAACGATCTCATATCACACAATCTTAAATGCTTATTTCCTGAACTGCAACTTTCTTTACCACGCTATTCAGCGCCAAAATCCCACCATGCAGTCAATTTCAATGGTTAAGGTTAGGGTCAGGTGTGGGGTAGGTTCAGGGGTTAGCATTTGCAATCACAACAGTACTGTGATTGACATAAAGTCTTTAGAAAAGGCTCTGAGGTGGAGTTTGCGCTGAACCGGATTGGGGGAGAAACGTCATGTGCCATGTGCCATGTGCCTGTCTGTCAATGGGGGGAAGCTACGCCCTACTTTGAAGCTCCCACTCCATTTTGGAGTTCCCAGGAGATCTCCAGGCTGCCATTCTCCATTTTTGAGCGGAAGGAAAAACATGCCGTTTTTGTGCATGTGTCTTTAAATGCAAATGAGTTGCTCCTGCCCGACCAACTTTCTAGAAGAGGGCGGAGCCTGTACCATTCTTGGCTCTGATACATTGCCAAAAACTAAAACATCTGTTTGATTTTGATTATCACCTCTATTGCGGTCACGCTCACGTGCAGTTCTTCATCACCATGGAAGTTTATTATCTGCATGCGTTTTAAAGCCACATTAGTTTAAACTTCTGATATGTGGTTTTCTGAGCGCACACACGCAAAGCAGGCGCACAGAAAGCTGGCTGTCGTACAGAACGTCCTGCAAGTATCAAACTAAAGTTCTCTTTCCTGTGTTATTGTGTTTAAACTGTCAAATACATTCAAGTTTATATCAAAAACACACATATGAACACAATCTGTGAATGTAAACAGCTACGAAAGAAATCGCACGTGTATATCAGATCTGTGTATTAAAGTGAAAGCAGAATAATATTCAGTATCTACTGCTACATGAATCAAACAACAAAAGAAAAACAGAAAATCACTCCCTGCTCCTGATTGAGTAATTTAGTAGCTTTAACAAGACTACATTATGCTGCTGTTAAATGCTATGCTAATATGCTAATAGGGCAGAGTCCGACAGCAGCCTAAGAAGTTGTGACAGAACAAAAGCTACAATCTTCAAAAGGCTTGTTCTGAGACACTGCTTATGATTTATGGGGATTAAAAAAAAGAGTGGGTGGATTTTTATCATTACAGGGTGGTTGTGCACACACATTTATGCTCAAACACCATGTAAAAGTGAATCGTGCACAATTGGTCCTCTTTAAAAAATCTTACTGAGCCCAAACCTTTGAATGGTAGCATGCATAATTTGCTGTGCAATTGTAAACACTGCAATTCTGCACACAGTAAATGTGGATAGACGTGTTTAACAGAAGCAGAGGTTTCAGAGATCATAGCAGGGGTTCAGGAGCTCACTGACTGACACTGTTCAGCATTATTTATGAAGCACCAAACAATAACGTCTTGTGCCGCAATGCATTTAGCATCACCAGCATCATTCACATCATGTTATTCCATCTAGCATTTCACCAGCCTCAGCTAATATTCCTTGTAACACTAGCGGGATGTTGTCGTGGGGCGAGAGGTGTGAATGGTGAGTGGGAGGTAAGCGGCACAACAGATGAAATGTCATCTATTGGTGGCGAGTAGGAGAAACGCTATTTATAGCCTGACTGACACAAGGGAAGTCTAAAGTCTGGAGTTAGATGGCGGTTTGAGCAGGTCTGAGATGGTTTTTGTCATATTCATATGTGACCATATGCTGCTTCAGCTCATGTGCATGATGGTTGTTCACGAGATGTGCTCACATGAGCGCCAACACAATGAGACATTTAGCAGTGGGAAACCTAGACTTTTAAGTTGGAAGCATTTCAGTGAAAGATTTATTGCTCTTTTGAATGCTGACATGTCGTACATTTAATTTGAACACTTTTTATGTTCTGCTGATGAAGAATATCAATAAAGCTGGCTGAGAAGAATTATACTGATTTAGCCAGTTTACGAGGCGACATGTTCGAGCAACTACTTTCCCCAAAACAAATTTCCTATCAGTGTCAGTGGCAGAACAACTCAGTTGAAGGACAAAAATACAAATACAGAATTGATGTGTCTTTTGCTCTTCGTTTTGTTTTTAATAGGTGCTCTTAGAAATCTTCCTGCATTATTTTAATTATAATTATTTTAGTTTAAACAAATTATAAATAACTGTTATATAATCATCTGTCCATACAATTATATATACAATACACTAATATATATATATATATATATATGTGTGTGTTTATTTATTTATTTACACATACACACAGTTATAATATCTTAATTACTATAACATACATAATATTCTAATTGTAATTAAATTTATTTGTTTATTTAAAATGATTTAATTATTTGTTTTATACATATAAATGATATAAGTTTTAATTGAAATAATTTAATATGAAAATAATTAGATATATAATAATATTATATAGATATAACTAAAATATTTTTTATTGAATAATAATATTATAAATAAAATATTATTTAATTATAAATTATATAATATTCAATATATATATATATATGAATTATTTAATAATATTATAAATATGATTTACTAAATTTATTTGACTAAATATTTAAATTAATTTAATTAAATAAAGAAAAAAATTATTATATATAAACAATTATATATATATAAAATTGGAATATAATTATTAATAGCTATATTTCAATTTATATAATTAAAGTATATAACAAAAACAGATACAAGCAAACCGTTTTGTTGTTGTGATTCATCACAAACATGGTTCTCATTCAGTTTCTTAATGCTGCTTGGCGACATTTTCCAAAATGTCATGCCATGCATTATCATCTTAATGTCTAAGTGATTAAAATAATTTAATACAGTGACAAAATAACAAACACAGCAGCACTAGTTAAGTGAATGTAATTACCCTGGAGTCTAACGAAGCACAATCCTTCATGACCCACAACATCTTTTAGAGGAGCATCGAAGCATGAGCGTCTGCTCTTAAAGCACTGTCATGCAGCGATTATAATGGAACCCATGAGCTGCACATGCAGATGACAAGGTGCATTTACCAATGTAGTATCTGACAGCAGCTCAATAGCTAATTATTCTTTCATGCTACTGTGAGCTTACATTGCTTATTGCCTGAAACCACGTGTCACGGCACATGCATTTGACTGATAGTGAAATGAACCACACATGGGAATTTACGATCAAATGCATTGCATCAAATAGATTAATAACGCACTCTAATGATGGAAACTGCAAAAGTTTATTGGTGTTGTTTTAGCATGATTCACTACAGGAATTAAGCGAGTCAGGTAATGCGTAATGCAATTTATACAGTGGAATTGTTTCGAGAATTTGCCACAGGGTGAAATGCGATCAGTCTATGTGTGATGCAGCACTGAGGGATTTAAAACACGTGATTTCACTGTCCGTCTGTCAAAAAGTGACGGCTGCATTGCTCTGTCCAAAGCATTGAAGGCCTCGCCGGCGTAGTTGCCCAGTAACGGTTCGACCCCCGGCGCTTAGGAACACAAAAACAGATGTGATGTCTCCAGAGACCCTGCTGGAAGCAATGCATGCTGGGATGCTTTTGGCCATAAATGCTGCTCAGGCCACATGCTGATTCAGAGCGAAACAAAGGAACCTAGTTGTTAATGAAAACAAAGAGGAGAATGTTGTTTCCAAAGATTCCCAAAATAAAACGTTCTGTCAGAAATTAAAAGCAGAATTGGCTGAATATGGTCCAAACTGACTGAACAAGACACAATGTTCAGAATCTAAACTGCTGGAAAAGGATAGAACATTAAAAAGGATCAGATAAGCGTCAAAGATTAAGAATAAAGTTTGTTTACATGTGTTTAGGTCTGTTTTTTTAGTTTTTCGTTGTTTGATTATCGGTTTCACCTGTAGATCGTTTTCATTGATTGGATTGATTTGGTCTATTTAAGCCTGTTCTTTGTCAGTTCTTATAGTGTTTATAACCAGTGTTGCCAATTTTGGGATTTTGTCGCAAGATTTATTGACCTCCCCACCCTTTTTGAGAGTGTTTTCAAAAGCCTAGCAACAAATCTAGCAAATTCTTGGATAAACCTTACCTAGATTCAATGACTCGCCAACTAATCTATATTTAATTAACATAGATCAGTGGACTCTCATCTAGTGACATTTTAGCGACCAGTTTAGCTACTTTCAGCTGAAAGCAATTGACCCTTCGCCGAAAAAATTTGATTGACTGGGAAACTTACCAATCATAACCCCGAGTAAGCCATTTTGTCAGGGGAGACTGCTTTGTCGGACATGCCGCTCTCACGCCAAATTCTCACGCAGTGCAAAATATATTGTGGAGCAAAGAGGATGCTGACAACGCGTCGACAGACAAGACAGAGCAGGTTACTTTTGATATGAAACAGTTTCATATTTAAAATATTGTAATTTTTTTTAATCCACTAACTCCCCTGACTGCTTTGTCGGACAAAATGGCGGATTCGGGGTTATGATTGGTCAGATCGCCTGTCAATCAAACTGACGCGAAGGGTCAACGGCCAATCAGAGGTGTTTAAGAATCTGCTCTACAGCGCTTAAAATGCTAGGGGGAAATCCTGGCATCGCCACACTTCGGTATCAAGTCGGTACTTTTGACAACACTACTCAATATCAGAGTTCACTGTTTCTGAACTCCCTGAAACGCCTCCATTGTAATGTTGAGTTTTCTTACGGGAAGGAACATGTCACAATATTCCCCATTTAAATAATCCCACATATGTAGAATAAAGGGGCGGGGCCAGGTTCGAATTAGGGTACATTCACACTGTCAGTCCAAATCCGATTATTTGTGTATCCGATTGGAATCGGATGTAAAATTACTGCCGTCCACATTGTGTATAACTGTTCCTATTTTTGTATCCATGCCGCTTTTTTTTCGTTTTCCAGAATATCTGCATTGATTTCTATGGCAATACGTCGTACCGTTGCGTTGGTAGGCATACACCAAAAACAACACCTGCAGTGACTTTCAGCATGTTTATAACAACGTCTCATGCTTACGTTTTATGTGGCATGACCAAGTCACATAAACCACGCAAAATCCAATCACAGCAGTCAGACTGAAATGGATATCCAGAAATCTGATTTGAATAGGACTTCAAACCACATGTAGCTCGAAACTGATTTTTAAAAAGCGCATTTCATGTGACTTCTGACCGTTTGTACTTACTAAATCTGATTAGATTTCAATCGGATATGCACAAAAATCAGATTTGGACTGACAGTCTAACCGTATTAGTTGGTAGTGTGTTGAAACTCACGTATGGTGAGGGACGTGACATATCCCAAACACACTTGAAGCAGTTAAGATCACAACGCACTGATCCAGCTGACCAATCAGAGCACATTGAGCTTCTCAGAAGGCGGGGCTTCATAGAAACAGGAACTAAACAGAGTGTTCATGAAAGACTGGGAAGAGAGGAGCAGCAACAATGTCAAATATGGAGAAAATATGTGTTTCATTCAAGCATGAAAATCTATTCTGGAAGGACCCAAAAACAAATCAAGACTTTGTAAAAGGGCGTAGTAGTGGTCATCTTTAAACTCAGTACCTGAACTGATGTGAAAATACAAGCACCGCAACATAAAGTAAAAGGTCACAATGCAAGTAAAAGGTAGAAAAGTAGTCAAACCAATTTTAAAGTTGTACAACATACATAATCACCCTCGGTGTAAGGAAATAGAGGAAATCTTCTCTTCAGAGCGAAACACAAATGAAGACAGATGACTTCATGTTAATACGCCACAGCTTTGCTCGCGGTCAGAGCGGTGCAGTGGAGCGAGCAGCAAATTGGAGCAGGTTAAAAAGCAATCATGATCTTCAGCGGCCTTCCCTACACACTCTCTCCAGACTCGCCACGACGCGGTTTTTCCATGTGTTTCAGAGCTATGAGAATGGCAAAAAACACTCCCACAAAACTAATTTCAGATCAGTGCGAAATGTCAATATCTATGGGCACAAACAGCAGGTTTCCCTCAGGAACACAATCACAATCTCACAAGGTCTCACGGGAGGCAGTTACACCAACATCCAATCCATGAACGCAACATTTACTTTACAAAGCCTTCATAAGACACGCTGTTTTGCATTAAATGCATCTAAATCCAATTAGAGATAAACAGAAATTGTAATGACTAGGAGAGAAATTAAATACTGTAAAGCAATCCACAGGTGCGAGCGCACTATATATATATATATATATATATATATATAGCATTTATTTGATAAAGAAATACAATGAAAATTGTTAAATATTACTTCGTTTTAAAATAGCTGTTTTCTGTGTGAAAACAAAATTTAGAAATTCGACTGAATCCAAACTTATATATAACTTATATATATATATATATATATATATATATATATATATAACTCTCTCTCTCTCTCTCTCTCTCTCTCTCTCTCTCTCTCTATATATATATATATATATATATATATTCAGTCGAATTTTTTAGTTTGGATTCAGTCGAATTTTTTAAAGTCTGCAGATTTTTTTTTCAGCAAGGACACATTAAATTGGTCAAAAGTGACGGTAAAGACATTTAAAAAAGATTCTATTTCAACTAAATGCTGCTCTTTTAAACTTTCAAAGTTTCCCCAAAATACTGCACAGCACAACTGTTTTCAACTTTAATAATCACCAGATATGTTTCTCCAGCAGCAAATCAGCATAATTTTGATTTCTGAAGGATCATATGACACTGAAGACTGGAGTAATGATGCTGAAAATTCAGCTTTGATCACAGGAAAAAATTACATTTTACAATATATTCACACAGACAACAGCTATTTTAAACTGAAATAATATTTAACATTTTTTACTGTATTTTTCATCAATTAAATACAGCCTTTGTGAGCGGAAGAAACACATATTAACATAATAAGTGTTATTTATGTTCTATAGGTCTGCATGGAGTCATTAACACATTCACACATCTTCAAATTAATTTGACAATGCTTTTAGATACCGATTAGCATAATCTTAACACATTTTACAATATGTAAATGCTTTTCACAGAATTGCACACATTTAGTATTCGCAGATTATGTGAAACAGCGCACAGATTGTGTGTGGGCCGTGTTATATACATTTTAAACACCTGCTGGAGCTAAATTGAATACGTAGATGTGCCTTTTTAATCTAAATTCATTAAAGAGTGTTTCGCATTAGACAGAAAGCAGATGACCGATGGATCCGCCCACGTTTCCTCTTCCCAGGGTCTCGCTGCCAAAAGTCAAGCAAGCCTTTGGGTTACAGTGCGCTAATGCAGTTGTGATGTTTCTTTGGCTTCCACCAGCACACAATCTCATTTATATTTTGGTGAGTGTGCAAATCTCACCAGCGTTACTGTAGTTATCATCAGCCGTCTCAGCATGTATCTGCCTCCTCCTGCAGATTAACAACCTATGCCAGAGGTTTAGAAATTTTTTGCAGGTTCTGGCATGAAACGGTGCCAATTCAATTCATAATGCGAGAGATAAAGCTGCAAAAAATGTGTCCATCCTGAGTGTGCTTAAAGGTGGGAATTCTTTCAGCCTTCCTTCAGATTTTTTTTAATGGATTTTTTTTTAAGTGATTTCACATATGCATATATATATATATATATATATATATATATATATATATATATATATGACATTTTCATATTTCGCAGTGCCAGGTAAACCTCTTCACTAGCTCCACTACGTTTCATAATGTCATGTAAAACTTGCGGGTGCTTTCGCTATTCCAATGCAAGTTACTGTATTTGTCACGATCAATTAGACACATCTGAATAAACAGAAAATGCTAGAAGAAAATATAGGAAAAGTGCATAAATAGGAGCTTTTTAAAAGCTTTTCTCATTCAAGGTTCTGACAGGATAATTCAGGCCTTTCAGGTTTTGCAGCTAGAGTGATGAATCTTTTGTCTCCGTGTGCTTTACCTTGCGCTCGCTTTTTAATTGTTCTGTAGCTCCTGTTTATGAAAGCATTATGTTCAAACCTCTTTTAAGAGTCACTATGGAAAAAAACACAAACAATACAGCATCTGTTTCTAGGCCTTAGGTCAAACTATGGAGGGATTATAACAGATGCTGCCTCCCATTGGACTTATTATTAACGGCACCATCATATTATTCCACTCTCCCTCACTCAAGTGCTTCCATCTTCTTAACTTGGAAAACCTTGGAAAGTTCCCCTCACTCAGAGAGGACAAACTCCTTGACTGAGTAGTGCCATGGTAAAATGATGGTTCTTTAATACAGTACTCCTGTGTAACATGAAACAAAACAATACCATATTCATATAACACTTACAAAACAAATTACTGTGATAGTACCATGGTAAAATGATGGTATCAGATGCTAATACCATGGTACTTTTCATACATTGTACGTGCCCAAAAACATGCATATTTTCTGTTTATCGTTTTTACCTTGCATGTATAAGAAAGTACTGTGGTAGTATCATGGTAAAATGTCACTATCACATGCTAATGCCAATGTACGTCAATATTTACCATGGTATATGTGCAAAAACATCATTTTTTTTTGTAAATTTAGTGTTTTCACCTTGACTTTATAAAAAGTACTGTGGCAGTACCATGGTAAAATGACACTATCACATGAGTACGTCAATATTTACCATGGTACACGTGCAAAAACATGGTAATACCAAATTTTTTTTGTAAAATTATTGTTTTCACCTCGACTTTATAAAAAGTACTGTGGCAGTACCATGGTAAAATGACACTATCACATGAGTACGTCAATATTTACTATGGTACACGTGCAAAAACATGGTAATACCCAAATTTTTTTGTAAAATTATTGTTTTCACCTCGACTTTATAAAAAGTACTGTGGCAGTACCATGGTAAAATGACACTATCACATGAGTACGTCAATATTTACTATGGTACACGTGCAAAAACATGGTAATACCCAAATTTTTTTGTAAAATTATTGTTTTCACCTCGACTTTATAAAAAGTACTGTGGCAGTACCATGGTAAAATGTCACTATCACATGCTAATGCCATTGTACGTCAATATTTACCATGGTATATGTGCAAAAACATGGTAATACCTTCATTTTTTTTTTGCAAATTTAGTGTTTTCACCTCGACTTTATAAAAAGTACTGTGGCAGTACCATGGTAAAATGACACTATCACATGAGTACGTCAATATTTACCATGGTACACGTGCAAAAACATGGTAATACCCAAATTTTTTTGTAAAATTATTGTTTTCACCTCGACTTTATAAAAAGTACTGTGGCAGTACCATGGTACAAATACGCGAATGCCTTGGTTATTTAATACAGTATGGTACTGAATAATTATCATTATCATATGATTAAGACATAAAAAGAAAATGTGCTTATAAAATGATAGTATCACATGCATGGTGCTTTAATATTTGCATTATACGTGAACAAAAACATATGTAATACCATCGTTTTCTGTAGGTCCACCTTGATTTTTACAAAAAAAAAAAAAAACTATTCATGTTCAAATGATAATATCACATGCTAATACCATGGTACATATCGAAAAACATGGTACTACCAACTTACATGTCTGAGCTTATTGGGTTTTGCCTTAAAAACACTTTGGTAATATTATGGTATCATGAGGTACTCCAATGTGCTTCAAAGAAATACTGTGATATCCACATCATGAAGTTCAACTGGCTCTAAAATGAAGGTGCCAGGTGGTAAGAACCTCAAAGAAAACCATCAATCATTGCAATACAATGCAGTGGTGTTGGCCAAAGAAGGAGCCTCGCGTCTCTTACCTCTTCACCCGGATGATCTGATCTCTCATGGGCTTTATGTCTTGGAAGCTCTGCTGGTTGACCAGGCTGTAGACCAGGATGAAGCCCTGGCCGTTCTTGATGTAGAGATCCCGCATGGACGCGAACTGCTCCGTACCGGCCGTGTCCAGGATCTCCAGCACCGACGGCGACGAATCCACCTCGATCTCCTTGCGGTAGAAGTCTTCGATGGTCGGGTCGTACTTTTCGATGAAGGTCCCGGTCACGAACTGGACCGTGAGCGCGGATTTCCCGACCCCTCCGCTGCCGAGCACCACCACCTTATACTCGCGCATTGCGCACCGAGCCGAACCGACGTGACGCGCGTAATGGAACCAGCTAACAGTGTCCGAGCCGATCAGATGCGACGGGAAACTTGCCTTGAATATTGCAGAAGTCGAGCAGACGCGGAGCCATGGCTGGCTGGATTGCAACACTCACCATAGAGACAAATAACAGAGGCGCACAAAGAGCCAATGCGCGGACTTCATGGCATCTGTAACCATCTAGAAGAGCCAGAACCCGACAGCTGCTTGATGAAATAACCTCTAAAAAGCCTTTCAGAGGTCTTTACGTGCATTTTAGCATATAAAAACACAGGGCATCACGCGTCCCCTCCGATCCTTAAGTATGCTGCTGCACTCCAGAATAGAAGATGCACACTATTCTGCATCTTACAGCATCCTCAACCGCCATACTCTCGGGTGGAGACCTTCTGTAGCCAGACCACACAGTCTCGGCTCAAGGATAGGAGTTTTATAGCGGGATTGATGCTATTAGCGTTCAATGGGCGCGTAGGAGTGCGACAAGCCACGCCTACTCTTCTTAATAAGGCAATGGTGAGTGAGGGGGGTGGGACTTCCGCCTTTGACTTCGGCCACAATGGGCACAGCCTCAGCTGAGCGACCAATGAGAGGCGGCGCAGGGAGCTTGTCAGTAAATGATGCTGAGGATGCTGTTCCTATGGCAACAGCGCGTCGCCTGCATCAGCACCTGAAATAGAAAGCAACAGGGATGCGGCCATTGTGTGCACTGACTGAGGCTGTAAGTCTGCAGCGGTTCTTTAAAAGTACTTGAATACCTCCGTGTGTGAAGTCATTCGTTATATCCGCAGGATCTTTTCTCTTCAGATCATCGACACGCTCCACTAACGAGAAAGTTTCATTTTAAACGCTACATCTTTTAAACTGATTGAATGTTTTTGCCATCTTTATTTTAAAAATGCCACTTTTATACATAGTTATCTAACACAATGGCATTCATACATATTTCAGCATGCCTTTATGTAATGTACAGACTATGGGTTGTGCAGTTCTTACCTCTTAATAAATTATCCATCTCCACATGTCAAGGTCTACAGCTTTCATTAGAAAGCAACAGAGGCTCGAGTTACATCATATAAATCATATGTATAATACATCAGCAGTTGCTTGTACAAAACCTGCTTGCATTTATACCCAGTGAACTATAAATTGTCCAAATAAATCACAATGAAATGTTACAACAAAGCATATTAATAGAGCAATAGTTCAGCCAAAAATGAAAAATCAGTAATTTTTGCTCACCTAATGACTTTTCAAACCTGCACTGTAAACCCTAACTGTAATATTACAATTAATTTGAGTAGGACAAAAATGAAATTAAACAAATTAGTTCAGTCAAATTAACTTGGATGAGTATTGTAGCACTTTCTGTTTCATTCAAGTTCAAAGAACTGATATATTTTAAGTAAGCTGAACGGTTTCACTGTTTGGAGTTTTATGAACTTCTTTCTTTTAA
The DNA here is from genome assembly GCA_037194245.1 of Opsariichthys bidens. NCBI lineage: Eukaryota > Metazoa > Chordata > Actinopteri > Cypriniformes > Xenocyprididae > Opsariichthys > Opsariichthys bidens. The sequence continues at coordinate 6,641,284 of CM074293.1, forward strand.
TTTAGACGAACTTAAGTGTAACTGAAAATGGGCTGGGGTTTCTATTTCCCAGCATGCTTTACGCATGGCACTCGAAAGGGAGAATAAATGCTAAAACGAAGTGTTATATGTTGTTTTTGTACAAGATTAACATTTTTGCATCAACTATAGCTTGTGTAAAATCATTATCAAGTAACTACAGTGTAGGCATGCACAATTAATAGATCACTCGGTTTTAAATATCATGATTTTAATGCCCTACCATATTAAAATAATGGTATCAGATGATAATACTGTTATGATTACAATATTCATATAGCATAGTATTTGCGTTACACACAATTTGATCAGTAAAAAGACAATCGGATGGAAACAGTTATTCGGGAGACAGAAAATTGAAATTCTTTTGATGCATTTTTTCATGCATTTGTTGATAACAGAATGATGCAAAAAGACAATGGAAAAGGACGATGGGTTTCTGCAGGGTTTATGAAGGTAAATGTAAACCTTTTTAAAGACCTCATTAAAACAAAGTAAAGAAAATTTAAGGAATAAATTGAAGGGAACACAATATGTTAATCTGTTCTCTAAAATGTCAGTGTCTAAGCAGAAACACACAGAGTTTGAAAATACAACTTCCAACAGATATCCAATACTTTTTAATTAATTTTTACAAAAAAGAAAAGAAAAAGAAGCTTGAATCGCTCTGCTCCCATCTTGTACTGTACCTTCTGATCACACTGCACAAAAGCAATGATCTTCCTCAGTATTTTTGAGAGGTTTTCCAATATTTAAATCAAGATGCATTTACTTCGGATGCAAAACCACATAAAATATAAAGTCTTGTTCTCTGTGAAATTGATCAAAATGTTAACAATACAATAAGAACAAATATCTGCCAATGGGATCAGAAAAATCAGCTTAATTCAAAGGAGAGTTTTCATAACTTGTTGACAGATATTTGTTCTTGTTTTAAGCATAAACACTTCATTTTTTGGTCATTTTTTCAAGACTTCTTTTCACTTTTGCATCTCAAGTAAATTGATTTAAAGATAGATATTAAAGATTTAGATATCTGTATTGGGAATTTTTTTTTTTCATTTTTTGGAAGGCATGCAATATTTAATGCCATTGACTTCCATAGTATTTTTTATTTATTTTTTCATACTATGGAAGTCAATGAGGTCCATCAACTGTTTGGTTACCAACATTCTTCAAAATATCTTCAGCAGAAGAAAGAAATTCAGGTGACTAAATGATTAAATAAATCATTTTTGGGTGAACGATCCCTTTATGACCCGCAGAAACCCTGTTGTCGCACACATCGTCGCGCAAACGGACAAATACAATACAGCACACATCCGTCCTTTTTCTCTTTCTTTATTCATTTTGTCTCAATAGATTTTACACTATTTTTCTGGAACCAAAAACATTTGACTATATGACATAAAATAGCACATAATATATATATGCACAAATAAAACATTTAAAATGGTTACATGAAAACTAATATTATCCAAAGAGGGCTTGGTTTATAATATTCTTCTCATATTATCTCTGTGAATGTGTGTGTGTGTGTGTGTGCCGATGGGCTACTGCATCACTGATGGAAGTCAAGCAGCACAGCGTAAATACCCACAATCCCTTGAGAGCGACATGGAAAACGCCACGGCGTCTCGTCGCAAACAGGAAAAGGGCATTGAAAAGCATCAACACCGTCAAACCTTTTGGCCTCTCAGTGACAATGCTCCAAAATAATAATAATAATAATAATAAACTCTTACATGTCTTAGTTATAGGTATAGTATATTCATATATAGATGGAGGTGAGAAGTAAATTCAGTAGACCTGTTGACACCCCAGTACATATTAATAGCTCTGAAACACAAAAGCTTAAAAACAATGGACTAAAGGTAAGGCAAAGTGTTTGGATACGCTGTGTCTGCTCAGTATATCAACTGATTCCAAAGTGCTTTTTTCACCATCAGTCAATTTTTTTGTCCCACAACTCGTTCCCAAATTAAGAACGACCGTTACTTTCATCATATGTGCAGATTTTTTTTTTTTCTCTATAGTGTAGATAGAAACATTCAATATATTTCTTTTAATTTTCTCAGATTAAATTGAAAATAACTTCTTAATTTGACATAAAATACCATGCAAGATGCTTACTGAATATTTAGTTCTCTGGTTTAACTAAAGCAATAAAACAACCATCATTGATTTATGTTGCCATACCATATTCATTGTGCATCAGTTTGAAATGAACATCCTACAGTTACAGGAAATCAAAGTGCAATCGTTAACTCATTTAAGTTGTTGAACAAACCAGGACAACTTCCATAAATAATAAAAAAAAGTGATCTTCACAAGTATTTGAGATCCTTTGTCAATTAAAAATAGGGAAGGGGGGGCACGAACGCTAGAGTCGTTTCTTAAGTTACGTCACGCTATTGTAACTGGTGAGTATTTACTACTATCTTAAACGTTACACCAATAAAGAGGCCGTTAAACGCTACCGAAAAATCTCCTGGTAATATAATCTTGACATAAAATAGAAAATGTTCCAATATCTGCTTCACAATCTAACGTTTTGCAGTGCTCTAGGAAAAAAAAAGAAAATATATATAGAAAATAAAAGAACAAACGAAAGAAAAGAATCAACTTAACAATTACATCATTTACAAAAATACCAAAATTTAGTATTCGCAACTTTAGGTTGCCACAGCAACAACTTAATATTATTATGAAATAACTATCATACTACTGAGAATTTTTTTATACATTTTTTTTCTATTTTAGTTTTTTTTTTTTGGTAAAACATTACCTATACAATAAACATTTTTACATAACACAAGCAGTTCTACAGCCTCGCTTACGCTGCGATGCGAAGTCCCGAGCGTGAGATCTAGAAGCGGCTCCTGATTGGCCGAGGCCGCCGTCGCTATAAGGACAACCGCACGTAGCTAAGCCTGGCTTAATAAATTACATTCATTTTTAAAATAGGTTACACCATTGTTCTGTGTTCTAGTATTTAACAAAAACAAAGAATGAACAGAATGACAATAAAATATATTTAAATCACTTTCCACTTCAAAAATTACATTAAAACTGTAACTTTTGCACAAAAAAAACCCTAAAAAAAAAAAAAAAAAAAAAAAGACATGAATTTTTTTAAAAACAAAAATGCTAAGACCAGTGCCATATTCCTGCGAAACCAAACGTCTCTTTGTGGATTGTCTGTGTTAATTGAGCACCATGAAAAGACATGATGTTTCTGATTGGATCGGTAACGCAGGCATGCACACGCTCACACCGATGCATTCAGACATGCACAAACACACTTCGCCCATCAGAAAGCAGGGAGGAGAAGAAGGCCGTGTGCACTTATTTCAGGTTAATGTTGTCAAAAGTACCGACTCAGTCGGTACTAAAATTTAAACAACAACAAAAAAAAGTGACAGCACCAGCATCTCACCCTATCATTTTGAGCGCTGTTGAGCAGATTGTTAAACACCTCTGATTGGCCGTTGTGATATGTCTGTTGAGCCTATGAACACAACGGCCAATCAGAGGTGTTTAACAATCCGCTTAAAATGCTTGGGGGAAATGTTGGCGTCATCACATTTTTCGGTACCAAGTTGGTACTGAAATTTGAACAATTTGACAATACCAGCATTACTTTTGACGACACACTATTCCAGGTCCAAAAAACAAACAAACAAACAAAATAAAACACCATCCAAATAAAAAATGAAACGATGTTGTTAGATGTTTCGTTATAGTAAGAAGACGACAGAACGCACAGTCCTGACTCAACAACAAAACTGCGTAAGAACACACCGCTATGACAATCGTTTACCAATCTCGTACGTCACGCGTTACAGACATTTAGCTCATCCTGACGAAGTTCCTTTACATTTCCGATGTCAATCAACATTCTACCTATTCAGTCCTGCACCGAGTTCTAGCAACATCCATGTTGTGTAATGAAACAGACCATGGTGGTGTATGAAATGCATTTAAGTCTACGTGTTTCTTGTCTCTTTTCTTTTGTCCAAATGGGCCAAGATCATTTCGGGAGCTTTACTTGCTTTTTTGACACCAAAGAGTGTTTTTATAACCCCCAACCCCACATAGAGTCATCTTCTCAAGATGCTTGCTGTGTAAAATATATTTTTTTTTAGGCACTTCTACTGTTTATCAAATAAAACAGGATTATCGGCGAGAGACGCGTCAGAGATCGTCTACTGCAACGTTTCGCGCCCCCTTCCTCCTCGCGTTTTCCGTTCGCTGGGCACCGTGTGATTGGGACGACGAACAGGCCCCAGACAAATTGGAGAAGTCCGTCTCGTGTATGAGTGTGTACGAGTTTGTTTACAGCAGCTCTCCAGTTTAATGTAAGCCCTTGGCACGGGATAGAAGCCAGAGTCGACTCCCTGATGGCCAGTGTTCCCACGGACACATCGAAATCATTCACCGTCCATTTATAACAAAAAAGGAAGGAGTAAAACACAGTCCTTTAGCAGAGACGCAGACAGAAACGTGGTTGCATGGCACGTGGTTTGCCACATTCGCACTTCTGACACCGACTGTTTATATTCACGCTTCGTGTCAGAGTAAACCTTTCTTTGGCCGTTGGGGATGAAGAACAGCGATAATCGAATCATTTCCGTTTTCCGAAGACGGATCAGCTCAAGTCCAAGAAGGAGAAACTGGAGGGAGGCGCATTTTTAACCAGTAGACAATCTTCTTTTTGTCCGCAATGAGACATTCGGTGTTGTGTATTAAAAAAAGAAGGAAAAATCAAGCAACCCCTCTTTCCCCTCTCCGGAGGGTGCATGGGGATGTTTAAGACATACTCTGCAGGAGACGTCCTCCCGTTCAAGACAATCAAGCACTTATTATTAAGCACTATTTCTGACAGTGCAAACCTAGTGTGTGTGTGTACGTGTGTGTTTCCTTGCGTCGCTCGCTCAGGGTGAACATTGTGCATTTGTTTTTCATTTAAAACAACCATGGGAGAAAAATACACATTACATCTGACGGGTGACCGATCATTCAGATGAATCTCACTTATGCCTCTATGAAACGTGCTGTACATTGACATATATATATATATTTATATATATATATTTATATATATTCATATATATTTTCTTGTTTCGTTTTTTTTTTTTTTTTTTTAAATCTTTTGTTTTGAACTTAGAAACCGGTTGAGTCACTTTTCCAAGCATAACAGGTATATGGTGTGTGTATTGTGTAGTGGGTTGCTAATGTGTTTACGCTTTAGCATGCAGGTTGCTGTAGTTCTAACGGGGAGGGCAGGTCGTATTTACACGGGGATCTTTTTGGGTTTCTCAAAGCAGCTTCCTGACACCCCGTTCCTCTTCGGTGGTTTACTTCAAGATGATCTGCGCAAACAGAGGGGAAACAAACACAAAACAGCATGCGAATATTAGTAAAGGCCCATTCAATATCATAATCGATCTTAAGTACTCTGACTTATAGGCAAAGTGACGTCTGCATGGCGCAACACTGTTTAAAGGTGTCCGTGTAGATTGAGATGGATGTGCATGCTAATTATTGAGCGTATGCATGTTTATGTAGTGGTTATGAGCTCATTGTTTATGCTGTAGTAACTCTAAAAACCTCCCCAAAAAAGACTGTCTCAGTGTTTAGTCTTCTCACGCTTACAAAGCAACGAATGAAAAGGACTTGGTCTTATTTGCATGCTTCTGTTGAGGAAAAAAACAGATAAATATTGGTTAAACTAATTAAAAATGTACACTACCATTAACATTTTTTATATGTTTGAAAGAAGTCTCTTCTGCTCACCAAGACTGCATTTATTCGATCAAAATACAGTAAAAATAGTCAAATATTCTTATAATTTAAAATAGTTGTTTTCTATGTGAATATATAGTAAAATGTAATTTATTCCTGTGATCAAAGCTGAATTTTCAGCATCATTACTCCAGTCTTCAGTGTCACACGATCCTTCAGAAATCATTCTAATATGCTGATTTGATGCTCAAGAAACAGTTCAATGCTGATTTATGAAAACCAATTTTTCAGCATTCTTTGATTCACTGAAATTTCAAAAGATCGGAATGAATTATAAACATTATAAATAACATTATAAACGTCTTTTACTGTCATTTGATCGATTTGATGCATCCTTGCTGAATAAAAGCGTTAATGTCTTTTCAAAAAACAGGCTAATCAAATGCATTTAACGCATACAGAAAATGATGCGTCGCATACTGCAGAAATAGCAAGAGTAGTATGCTAGTACGCGAGTCAGAACACAGCCAGGTCTCCATCTCAAACTGTGGATACAGTCAAAACTCATGGGGGCTTCGTTTCGGATTCATTTCATCCGGTTATATAACAGCATTTATTAGAGGTGGGAATCAGCAAGGCCTTGGGTCAAAGTACAATATTATGATGTTGTTTGTGTGTGTGTGTGTGTGTGTGTGTTATCTGCGACCTGCATTTAGCATCAGGTTTTTAAACAGTAAATACCAGAGTAACAAAAAAACCCATAAAACAACATCACAAACATCATACATAAACAATAATATTTTATGATATAGCCAACTGGTACTTGGCAAAGTGTGTGGCTCGTATAACTAATCTTTTGCCTGGATCAAAAACATCTTGAAAATGTATTCTTAAAGAAGCCCAAGCCAAACAGTAAAAGCGCAGTATGATCAGGCAGCAGTGTGGCACTCAAGCTTCACATCCTAGTTAAGTCACTAAATGTGTTAAGTTACTATGAAACACCATCAGCGGTGTGAGCAGAGCACTGAGCTAAAGGCGAGATGACAATGTGGCGAATGGAAGCTTGACAGCCGGCTGCACCATGGCATGATGGGAAAGCAAGGCCAGAGAGGGTTCACATGCAAGCTACAAAGAGCCCGATGAGACAATGGCAATGTAAAGAACAGCAACTCTATTTTGGATCATGATGTTGTGTGTGATGTAAACCAGGTTTAGCTGCTATAATCGACAAATATGTCATTTATTTCAAACTACTGCTTTTAAAGACAAGCCTGATTTGTAATAAATGAAGTACGAACATCAGACACACTGATACATGATATGTTACTTGCTACTGATAAACAGAAGTGATAAATATTATAGAAAATATAAAAGATTTACATATTACAGCTATTGTAATTTCTATACCAATTAATATGTAATTTATCAACAGTATGTAATATTACATAATATTACTAACAATTATACGCAATATATTTTATTTAGATATAATTATATTCAATTTATATAATCATAAATATACATTTTATAAACAGTAAATATCACTATATTAATGTAAATATACATTATACAAATAAAAATACAGATAAAAATAAAGTTTTTTTTACTTTTCAAAACATACTGTAATACTTATTTTAAAAATACCATTATATTAATAATGTAAATATACTTTCATAAAATAGCACGTACATTATATATTGGAAATATTTGATTTTATAGACCTTTACATTTGATAGATATAGCTGTAAAGATATATTCTACACCCAAGAACTAAAACTCATGAAGTCTTTCTGATTTTTTGCAGCTACGTGGTTAAAAACATTCTTTTAATATCAAGTAATTGCAGACAGGCTATGTATGTATGTAAGCAAATAAAAAGGTTTAAACATTAAGCTTTTGGAAATAAATCTCAGTTGCTCCACTCTCTGTCCAGGAGGTGGAGCTGCTGCCCTACATCTGATGCTGCCGTCCCGCAGCGGCGTCTCAACTTCCCGTGAACTCTTCACATCTTTCCTGGCACATCAGACACAATGGGGAGGCGCACATGCCAAGGACGCCCCGTCAGTTCTGATACCAAAAGCCTAAAAGAGCAACTAAACAGAGTCTCAGGCTGTGTTCGAAATGGCATACTATCATACTACTCTTACTATTTCTGCAGTATTAAGTATGCATAGAGTGCACAGTATGCAAATTTCCTGCATGTAATACCCGGATGACCGACTATATTTGCCAGCAACTGCTAAATGCAACTAAAGAACACTGAAATCAGTACGGAAGCTGTGTTCGGAACGGCATATACTGCCATAGAACTACTATGTTGGAGAATGGAATGTGTAAACTGTATGCAAGGAGCTCCCAAATTACCTACTACATTTGCTGATATCTGATGTATGCATCTGAGGGCGCTGCCTGGGATACTGTTTCCCAAAACGCAACGCGCTCCATGTGACGTTTCATCTTCGTGTAGAATGCGGCATGAGTGAACTGGAGGCGGGGAATAATTATAAATGGAACACTTTTATAAGTACACATATACATGTTACCGTAAAGTACAAACTAGCTGTGTTTCAGAAAAAAACTATTGTTGCACATAACTCGTACTTTAATCTCTACGGCACGTTTCCGATCAAATCAAATCAAGTTTATTTACATTTAAATAGCGCTTTAAACAATGCAGATTTCAAAGCAGCTTTACAGTGATAAACAGGGAAATAATGATTCAGTGATGCAAACAGAGTTCAATGCTTCAAAAGCGCACGAAGAAGAAAATCGTGTCATTGTTCAGCTGAAGTCCGTTTAGTGTTGATAAGAATCTGTTAAATAACTGTAATAACTGTCCATAAGTTTTAAGGTGCACAGATATTGGAACTGAACGTTAAAATGATAAATTCCCTCAACGATTACGTTCTCGTAATGACGACCAATCTGTTTTGGGAAAACGAGCGCTTCATAGTAACGTATCTGCTTTATCTAAAACTTTCTATTATAAGTTCAGTGCTGGTATGATCGAGTCAGTCATTTCAAATATTCTCTTGACAAATTGAAGTATAATTGAAGTTTTCTACACAAGTAAAAAGTGGCAGGTGTTCCAACTATATTGTTAGCTGAACTCTAAAAACCAGTCAATTTGATTCAACCATGATAACTATATTTTTGACGCGAGTCAAATCGGTTCACCCAAAAATTAAGCCATTAATTACTCGCCCTCATGACGTTCCAAACTCACAAGACTTCCGTTCATCTTTAGAACACAAATGAAGATATTTTGTATGAAATCCGAGAGCTTGAGCTTCTGCGAGAACCAATGAGGTTCGTTCTCGTGTTACGCAAAACGTTTGAGCTTCTGCAAGATGTTTGTGCGCTCACGGATCAAGTAGGTTCAGTTGAGCTTTCGTTTATGTTTATTGATCAATGCTTATATGTGAATAAAAGCCTAAATTCAATCTGTTCATCATTTAAAACGATTGTGTCTCTTCAGAAAATTTAGACTAAATTTACGATCTCTTTATGAACTTTTTAAAGAGTCAAAGTGTCAGTTGTGAAGCTGTCTATGAAGGAACAGAAAGCTCTCAGATTTCATCAAAAATATCCTCATTTATCTTCTGAAGATGAACGAAAGTCTTGCGGGTTTGAAATGACATGAGGGTGAGTAATCGGTATTTTCATTTTTGGATGAACTATCCCTTTAAGTGAAAAACCTGATTTAATTTCACTGAATTAACTTGGACTTTACACTAACAAACAGAAATATTATGGGTTAGATAAAGACTGGTGGTGAGGACAGTCGCAAGGTAGGAAATTTTTACATAAAAAAAGAATGTTAGCACATTTATTTGTAAGATGAACAGCTGTGCTGAATTAACGTTCAATGTTTGTCATGTGACAACACTGTAGCGTGCTACTATATTTTTTGATGCATATCGTATACTATTTCACACACTATTCTTAGAAAATAGTAGGCAGTATGCACTGTGTACTGGGCAGTAAGTTAGTGTGCTATTCCGAACACAGCCTCAGTTCAGTAGATTATAACGTGACCTGCGTTCATCTGCTTCAAGCTAAAGTCGTCACCTCAAAACTGCGTCTGTTACAGCAGTCAAGCGTTTGTTTATGCCTCCTGCGCACATGCCTGCGGCCCGTCTCTCTGTCTCTCTCTCACTCTCTCGCTGCATAATTAAACTCATGTGTGAGATTAGCGCTTGCAGCGATGACTCAGCGGCCACTGCTGGTTCTGTCTGTCTGGCTCCGAGACTGACGCAAACAAACATCAGAGAAAAGGCCTCTGTGTTCAGCTCTAAAAACCTGTATTAAATCTAGTCTGAGAACAAACACCACGGGTCTGAAGTCATGCAAAAAGTATAACGTAAATATTAATGTCGTTTTGTCAATTTTAAGCCAACATAAGATCTAAGTTGACTTTTTTTTCTCCATTGATTTATTTTTCTGGCCTTGTAGTGAACAAATCAGTGGAGCACGTTATTTAAAGAAAACAAATGTTTTCATAATCTTTCATAAAAATGAAATGACGCCACTTTCATATGCCGGCACCAAGGCCTGAAGCACCAGGCACACAGACGCTTTTCACTATCAGATCAATTTCTACTCACATTTTTTTATTGTTTGACATGGAAACATTTCAAGATAATTGAATAATATTAATCTGAAATATTTTAAAACAAAATGAATAGAAAAAATATATAATAAATGAATAATATATAAATGTATACAATATATACAAATTGATAATTACCAAATGATTCAAATAATAATACAAATATTATAATTATTACTATTATTGTTAGTATCTCTAATTGTTTTAAAGTGTTATTTAATTCATTAATAATAATAGCATTTAATTTAATAAGAGCATTGTTTAAAATTTCTATCTACTACTACTAAGATTATAATATTTATTTTTATAATTAAAATATAATAATTGTTTAAAACATCGTTTTAAATTTACAATGACTACTAACATTTTAATATTTATTGCAATAATATGTAATAGTTTAATAACAGTATTTTTTAAATTATTACTATTATAATTATTTTATAAATATTAATGAATGAATTAAAATGACTTATTATTATATAAATATTCATTTAAAACATTACAAAAATGAATATTATTCTCATTATTGATAATGAATTGAACAATACAGTAAATTTCCAAACCACAGAAAAATGTGAAAATTTCACACAAACAGGGCACTATTGTATCGACCAAATAAAAACGGGCTGCAAAACGCGATTTCATGTTCAGTGTCAAGATTTGCAGCTCTACGCTGAAACCTAATCGGTTATGAAAGATATTGTACAATTAAAACACTGTATGAACTGCATCTTTTATGCTCAATTAACCTGATTGCAGACTGGCGAGACGGGAGGTGCTGTGCTTCATTCTCCTGCCAGGTGGCGCTGTAGAAGCCTTGAACTATCTGGCAAGAGACCCTCAGGAAACAGGTTCAATTTCACATGATAAGACTACAAATAACCCTCAACGTCCCAGTTCCTGAATATATGTTCAGGCCCCGCAAAACAACAGGAAAAGCCAGTCGGTGACAGGAAGGCTCCATTTAAGAAAACCGGAAGTGGGAAAGACCTCAAAGTCTCCTTGTGTGACCCCCTGGGTGAACAATACCAAAGAATGGGAGTGGTCCGAGAATGCCGAGAATGATGGGAACTGATATAACATGTCGTTCTTTCATTACATTATAGCTATTGTGCGTGATTGTGGGTGCAGTTTGACCTGAATTTGCCACATAAAGAACATTAAATGGTGCTCGTGTGGTGTTGAAAGTCTGCGGCTATTGTCATGAAAAGACGCCGTAATTGCCGGGTTGTGAACGTCACACAGATTCCCTCCTACAACACCCTTTTTGGAGCCTTATGGAAAATCTGCGTCGCAACGTCCGTCCTGGCTCTGCAACTCACCTTCTCCCTGCTTTCCCAAACCAACCCAGAGACGGACAAAGAGCGGGAGAATAAGTGGAAATGATTGTATGCGGAAGATCTAGAATGGAGTGAGGCGTGTATTTTTAGCTCGACACCAGTCGCGTTTGTCATCAAGATGTGTAGATGAGGAAGGATATCTCGACATCAAAATAAAGCAAGGACATGCAGAACAAAACAAGAAAATAATGCAACACAACACAACTACTATTTGCCAATGTGCGAGCTCTGAATAAGCACCGATCCGTCCGAATAAATGCATTTGATTTTGTGATTCGTGCCAATGAATTCGAGGCAAAGTGCTTATTCAGAGCTCAGGGATTTATGAAAGAAAGCTTTTAAAAGGAGCAAACCTGATTGGCTGGTGCTGTTGTTGCGTAGGGGACACTTGTGGCAGGAGTTGTTGCTGCAGAGACAGTAGCAGGCGTAGCACTGTACATCATGGGTACTTTTTCAGGAAGGGAACCATGGAAGCAATGAACAGGTAGGTGGAGCATTATGGAAACCAAATGCAACAGGTGTTTGGTTGGTTGGTTGGTAGGGTTTTTGTTGTTTGTTTTTTTGGTTTTGTTGTTTAGCAATGGTGTATATTACAGAGCAGCGAGCCATCGTTAGGTTAAACCAGCAGATGGCATGCAATCACGATGCAAAGCGAGAGAAGCATGGGGGGAAAAAAAAACAAAACAAAACAAAACAAAACAAAAAAAGAGGAAAAAGGCTGATTACAATCACCTCAAGGAAATTTATCACCATAATCAGTTGTACCCAGAGAAGTCTGGCATGGGTTAGTGCGGGAGATAGACTACACGAGCCGTTAACCAGTCTCGCGCCGATCGGGCGAGACTTGCTCAAAAGTATTGATCCTACGATCTACGGCAAACTACAGAGAATGGCCGTTTGTGTGGCTGGGACAGGTTAATTATGATCAAGTGGGCTATTTCTCTAGGAAACTGATCAAATTTCCCAATCAATAGTACACAACACAAGACAATGCCTATTATTAACAGCCTGTTCGCTCGGATCTGGTGTTTTCACACAAATACTGTTTAAACGACTTTAAAATGACAGTTTAAAATAATGAAATGATGAAGATTATAATAATAATAGCCACTGTGAAAAAAATGTAAAATTAATTATTAAAAACTTGTACGTAAATAGATAAAATGTAAAATAATATGAATATATGAACTTAAAATTTCCAATAATAATAATAATAAAGTGATAAAATTCACTGTAAATGAGTAAAATACACACAAATATAAAGTTAAAACAATAAAATAATAATAACAACTGTAAAAATGTGGTATTTAAAATGAGTTAAAAAAAAATAATATAAGTAATATTAATAGTATAAGTGTACAATATTAATAAATAATACATTAAAATATTGGATAAAATGTATTAAAATATATAATAAATAATTATAACATTTCTAATCATAAAGAAATAATATCACTGTAAAAAACTAATTTTAAATAGGGCACAACAAACTGATTATATGAAAAATAAAAATATATAGAATTCAGATAATAATAATAATAATAATTGCCACCGTAAAAATTTGAAATAATTTAAAGTAAATTGAATAATATGAATATAAAGATGTAAAATATATAGAATTACTATAATAGTAAAAACCACTGTAAATGATTAAGAATGAACACTGTAAATTGCAAAACCCCAAAGAGAGAACATTTCAAACACACAGAGTGCTCTTGCAGGTGAATAGAAGCAGAATAAAGCAGAAAACAGATGCATGATGGTGTCACTGGTCAGATTCCATCAACTGGTGCTAATTTGATGAGCTAGTTTGTGTGACATTACAGTCACAGGTCATCAAGCTTCAAATCACCTGTAAGAGCGACTGGATCTCTATGTGAGGTGGGGAAACAGAGACAGACAGACAGGAAGAGGAGGAACCTACCAATGCTGCTAGCAGGAGCCATGCACAGAACTGACCCTGTGACCATGCAGTGAAGAGTGGAGAGAGGTTAATAGGGAAGAAAAACATATTAGACACAGAGCCAGAGATTCAGAATTCAGCATGCCATACAAATCCAATTAAGCTTGTCATTATAGATCGCTCGCTCCTCCACCGTGTCGTCATTCCGGTAAAAATCTCAGAGTATTCCAGGAAGATAAACCGGATCGATATTTGCAAGGGCCACAATGAGAGGACAGGAGCTTAGCGTTGTGAAATTAGAGCGCAGTGTAGGAGAAGAGGAAGGGGGCAACAGGGCAGAGGAGGAAGACGGCTAAAATTCAGCCACACACACACACACACACACACACACACATACAAGAGAGTCATGCGGTGAGGGAACAGCCACTCCTACGGTTAAAATAGACATACTGCTGTTACAAAAGGCCCAGAGCTGGAGAAGAGGGAGGAACGGGGGCACAGGAGGACAGCTAAAAGGAAACACAACCACCATGTGGGTGTGTGATGACAAAATACACCTACGAGGGATTAGACAGCAGGACTCGCTCCGAGACCCCGCGTACAGAGAGTTTTTTCTATGTTTATTGTTATAAAAATACCGCAGTAGATACGCCTACAGGTAAAGAGCGATAGTAGGTGGAATATACTGCTATTGTTTAATGTAACGCACTGTGATTCATGTGAATGTTGGCTATACGGATAGATCAGCCGGGCCGATTAATCGACTGATGTTTGGCTGTTTAACAATCAGCATCAGCAAACCTTTTCAATTGATTACACACAATAATAATAATTCATATATTTGTGTGTAATCAGTTGAAAAGATTAATACAGGTAATAAAGATAATATAGATAAATTTAGATAAAGTATATAAATTATTGGCATCTGAAATCTGACATGTTGTTTTCAAATAAATAAAATGTTTTTAAAAATATAATAACAGTATATTTTAATGAATTATAATTATATTTTATAACATATAATTTATACACAATTAAATGAATAATTTTATGTTTTTCAGACATGTTAGTCTTGAGTAAATATTGTATAAACTATAATATTAACATTAAAATGTTTCTCTAATTGTGCTGACCAGGTGATATATATCGTCCAAGCAAATTAATCAGACAATATTTAGCCATTTGAAGACTGTCGGCAAATTTATTATATAATATTTAAGTAATTTTTTTAATTGTGTACATTTTTTTTATAAATGTGTTTTTTATATATATATATATATATATATATATATATATATATATATACACACACACATTTATATGTTATTAAATAATACATTTAATTTTTTGTAATTTCAGCAATTCTCTTATTTTCAAATAGCAATAAATACTGTATCAAATATAAATATCAATTTATATTTATATAAAATATTTTGTAGAGATATAGTGATGTATCGGCCAGGCAGATGAATATATTAAGCCATTCAAAGACCATCAGCATCTGCAAATTCTACATTTGCAATAGACGATGCACAATTTTCAAATATTTCAAAGAGGAGTACATTTGAACTGTTACTGTAATTTTTGTGCACATCATAATTGTTATTCAAAAAAATTCAATCGAGCATGTATACATCGGTATTACGTGTTGGCCCATGTTGGTGGGAGTCGAGATATATAATCTGATAGCATATAAATGTTCAGATCAAAGCATTTCTGTGAATATTTCCAATTGAATCTATGACCGGCTATGATTTTTAGATCAAAGAACCCCAAATGTCCATTAACGCTAGCGAAATTCAAATCAGGAGTGCTCTCGAAATATCGTGTCGAAGATATGCATTAGTATTCTGTGCAGTCACTGCATGCAAACGGAACAAAGCCTCGGTTATTAAGACGTTACGCCGGGATCACAGAAGAGAAAAGGGGTGTAACGTTCAGAGGGTGACCCAGGGATTAATACGAAGCAGTGTGTGTGTGTGCGCGTGTGCGGGGGTTTGTATGTGCGCATGCGTGTTCTTACCTGTGGGAAAGAACGCGGCGGTGGGCTGCTGAAGCTGTGCGTTGGCCAAAGCCTGCTGGTAGTGCAAGACACTGGGGTTGAAGAGAGTACTGGCCCCGTTACTCTTTTCTAGTGCTGGTCTCTTTGGTAGGGGCTGCAGGACTCCATGGGGAAACGCCTGAGCATGGCGACACGTGAAAAGAAGACATGCGTGAGTTAAACGGGGTTTGCACGCATCCACTTACACAAATATCAATGCACATTGTTGACTCGAAGCTGCATCGCTCCGTTTTACACAAGGAGGCACTTATGTTTACTAGGCTTCAATAATTACCACACACATTCATTCTTCAAAATTGACTGATGGTAATTTCTACATACATGTACTTGGTGACTTTTACTGTTTCTATCAAAACAAAGAAGCCAAAATTAAAAAAGTCTGTGAGTTGCTACAGTACATTAAAAAGCTACATGCAAAGCAAAAGGTGAAAGGTCATAGTACCAGATCTACAGATGCCTCGAGGGGTCGCTTCATTGCTTTGGCAGTCGACTGAGTCTTTTAATAGCAGGCAGCGAGCACATGATGGCAGTGGGCCAATGGGATTCAAGCGTATTAACATACAGGTAACAGCAAGCAGAGGTGCATCATGGGGACAGCATTGCATTGTGGATAGGTGAGAAGGAAAAAAACAAAAACAAAAATAATCTGAATGCAGTATACCACATACAAAACAATAGGCATGCACATAAACGAAAAAACTCATCTCAAAGAAACATATCGCTACGTTCTGAATTAGTACGAAAGCAAAAAGCATCTACAATACCTGTGTTAAAAGCGTCAGAAATCAAGATTCTCACCATTTACCAATCAAAGTCAAAAAGGCTAATGGGATTGTAGATATTAGTGTTATGAAAGCTCTCGGAATCATCTTTAGTAGTAAATCAATAGAGAACAAACACTGCATAAAACACACTGACCGTATCCGGCACCCGATATCCGCTATCGTAGGGTTTTCTGTGTGCGTGGCGGATTAAAATCAAATGATGGCAGAATGTCAGGTAGGCATTTCTTTTCAGGGACGAGCGCTGTCAACATGGCTTGCACGGCATCGTCCGGTCAATACAGATGCTACATTAACTTTGTCTGACAGCATGCCGTCTATTGAACGCTCGCGCGATTGCTAATTAAGACTGGAATAGGGTACAAACCGCACAGGCCAATTCCCCGGCCTGTGCATCATGTTTCTGCCAATGGAAATCTGGCCGATTTTAACATGCCGTATGACATTTACCACCACTTAGCAAAAAGAAAATCAAAGGACAGTCGGTAAACGAGGCGAGGTCGTCTAGGAGAAATGCCTTCCTTGACATTCACTTCTGTCACAATATGTTGCAATTTCTTACCAACTAAGGGATTAGAATGACTCACTACGTATAAATCGTAAAGGTCACGGAACTAAAAGAAAACAACTGCTGCGAGTGATCACAGAATGTGGAGCTCTGTTTATTCTTATATTTGAGAACATCCAATTTATGTTCCTTTATGTTGCTGGTTATGAGTTATTTTTATTGCGTATCAGATCTGGCCCATATTTATATTTATATTAATATAAATATTTATAGGCAACTAACCCTAATTTATACATCTCCAATATTCCTCACTAATAAAATGCCATGCAAAGGTACTGGTAAGAAGTAAAGATATGGCTTAATGGAATGAAGGGCAGCAAAATATTTAGTAAAGAAAACAGGACGCTTGAAATGAGATGACACTGAGGGCCATGCAAAAATGCTTCAAATCAGAATATCCACACATCCAAAAAAAAACCCCCAAAAACAAAAACAACCTATAATGCTAGAATGTTGAAAAGAAAAATGCATCTGTTCTTCTTTATTGTATAGTTGTATAGTCACAGATTACAGCAAATAAGTTCTACGAGGGAAAGATAATGCACTTGAAGAGTCATTTAAAGGAAGAGGAACATTTTATCAACAAGAAAAACATCTATGCCTGAACTCTCTCGAAGCTCTGTTCAAAAACCTAGTGTGCTGCATAGATGTCTACATAAGCCGCATTTCCACCCAAATTACCCGGAACGATCTGTCCCAGGAACCCCTTCCCCCTCCTCTGCATATATGCTTAATAAAGCCTGAACCTCGTCGTCAGTCCATCGGCCGTACTTTTTAAACTTCGTTGTTGATTCGAATAGCAGACAACTCTTACTGCACGTACTGCAACGCTTTTAAAATGGTGGTTGAAATAAAATGCTGCGTGAACAACCAATCTGCATGTTCAGCGCCCAAGTCCCACCTCCGAAAGTTCCTGAACTCTGAAATAGTACTACCCACAGTTCTACATCATGAGCAAGGGCTTTCTGAGGGGGAAATTTTTATCCGGAACTTCATTTAGACTCTGTTTCTGTGGTCAAAACACACCCAGTACCACCACAAAGTCCCTAGTTCCTAAGAAAAGTGGAAACGCGGCTATGGGCTGCTGCCTTCTGAAGCATAAAATGACTTATTTGGACTCTACATAGGGAGCAACTTAGTGCACTACGCAGATAGCACTTCTCATGCACTAGAGTCTCAACTAAATTCTGACTTTTGCATGTTGCTAAACTAAGCATAAAAAATATACAGCAGCAAACTGACCATTTTTATGACTGAACGATTTTAAAATCTAACTGAGATTGTCACATGCATCCTGGGATTAAATTCTCCCTGAAGGAAACTTGCCGCATGAAATTTTGCAAAACAAGGTATCCTAGAAAGCAGCATAACAACTCTCAATTGGCGTCGTGTTTACAATCGAGTCTGGTGCTGTCTAGGTAGGCAGATCAGTAGGTTTAGGAACAGAGCTTATGCGTATACTTTTAATAAACATCAGAATAAGGTGCACTTGAATTGTGCATGCTGAAGGCATTCTTGTAACCAAGAGTTTCATGTTTTGCTCCTCTCCGCCAACATAGAGAACCATTAAAATAAATATGCCACCCACAGGGATTTATCATACAGAATTACATAACCTTCCACTGGAAAACAAAAAAACAAAAACAAACAAAGAAAATAAAAGACAAGAAAATGAATAAACTATAACCGTATCCTCTGTCTCTCACTTTTAAACCCTTTCGCATATGGGTCGGGCGCAGGGATCGATTGCTTCAGTAAGTGGCCTGGTTTAACCCCTAGAAAAAAATCTGCTTTATTATCTGCAATGTCATTACATCATAATCAGGGAAAGGACATTGCACCTTAGGGCTAACAGCGTTTTACCCTGTAGCCAAAGCCGGCGGTTTATCTCGGGTCGCTGTACGCTCGGGAAACCTGGGACTTTATTTTCACTCTTGTTTTTATTGTTATGGCCGGTGATCTGATACTGTCCTCGCGTCACCTTCTGACCCAGACGCCACAGTGGAAAAAGACAAAAGGGTTCAGGGCAAAAGCAAAAGCGAAAATGGAGTAAACAGCAAAACGAATGAGGCCAAGCATGTGAGTGTCATGACAGCAAACGCAGCAAAACAAAACCACACCAGCGTGAGATGTGGAAGCGCGAAAGCTTGCTGCCAAATACCGTGTCTACACTGCAAGCGAGTGACGTGACCAAACTAGATCTTTATCGTTGTAATCAATCATATGAGCGTCGAGGTTAAAGAAAACTAGATCTTTCCCATTATAAACGGCAAGCGTTTGTTGCATTGCACTGTGAATTTGTAATGTCGACAGTTTTATTGATTATAACAGGAGCGATCTAGGTTTCTTGCATTGCTTACTTGCATCATAAAAAAAAGTACATGCTTTCATTATAATCCACAAAGCTTCCTACACTGCATGCACACAAGCCGTCACATCACATTGTGTTGTTTGCAGTGTAGAAAGCTTAAACAGGAGCAAAATAGTTCTAATGTGCTGCTTTGCATGTTGTATAGTAACTAAAACAGAAACACTGCAATGAAGCAATGCAAAACTGAATTAGTTGTATTAAAATCTATACCACTAGCTTGAACATTTTCTTGCATCTCATCACTCTCTTCTGTTGATTAAAATGAGTGCTTTGTTTTGTTGCACCACATTCTTTGCATGCAGTGTAAGCAAAACAAATTCACTCCCATTTTAAAACAAAGCTAGTCTACAAGCATGCAATATCAAGTTTTATTGCGTCATACCACTCTCAATGTAAACACTTTTGCTGATTATAACCGGAGTAGTCTAGTTTTGTTGCATTGTATTATTGACTTGCAATGTAGAAAAATCTCACTTGCTCCCATAAACAACAAAGTTGTCCACATTGCAAATGTGCATTACAGGTTAGGGAAGCTTGTTTTTATCTCACAATTCTTTTTTCTCAGAATTGCGAGGTGTAAACAATTGCTAATTGTACAGTCAGAATTGCATGATATAAAGTGAGAATTGCGTAATATAAAGTCAGAATTGCGAGTTTATATCGTAATTCTGACTTTTTTCTTAGAATTATGAGTTTATATCTTGCAATTCTGACTTTATAAGAAAAAAAAAGTTAGAATTGCGAGATATAAAAGGTCAGAATTGCCTGATTAAAAACTCGGAATTGCGAGAAAAAAAGTCCTAATTGTGACTTTATACCTTGCACTTTATAACACACAAATCTGACTTAATTAATAATTCGCAATTGCAAGTTTTAATCTCGCAATTTTGAGAGAGAAAGTCGCAAATTACCTTTATAATTTTTTTATTTAGTGGCGGAAGCAAGCATCCATAGGTTTTGATGCATCACTCACTTGCAGTGCTCGTGGGTTCACTGGTTTTAATTGGATTGTAGTCGTTTTGTTGCATTGCTTGCTTGCTGCGACCAAGCGATACAACGAAAGTGCATGCATGCAGAGATTGCGATGCAACAAAACATGGTACTGTAACACCTATTATAGTCAAAGCCAAATACATTGCAAGTGCAAAACGCAAAAAAACTCGCCATCGCTTTCTTACAGCGGTGCATGAAATTCAGCATTGCATTGCGTCACTCGCTTGCAGCGCAGACACGTAGACAAACGAGAGCAGCCTGGCATGTGACCAAAGATGCGGTTTCGCTTGGATAATAGATGAACCTGTGCATTCACGTCAGTTTGGCATGAAGATGCCATCCATCTCCTTAATTTAATCTCGACTGATTTGTGGAGAGCAGGCCTCCCATTGGGCAGAGAAATGGGGAATAAGCCGCCCCGTGACCTTGTGCAGTCAAGGGTGTGAGCAAAAAAGCTTTTAAGCCATCGCGCTTATTATATTAATATCCTATACCTAATAATGATCGCATCAGTACAGTACTAGATGGATAAGAAGGGGGAGTGATTTTTATCACAAGTCTTCTCAAGAAGCTCTTCTCTTTGTCTCTTTCTCTTTACTCACTGTTTAATAGGACTAAAATCCTCCAGGGACGAGATAAGGGAGTCGACACAGATTTGGCACGCAACCCCGCCCGGATTCTGGAGATGGGTCATGGCTATATAATAATAAAGCAGTGCTCCACATTTGACGTGCTAACATCATCAGATATCTTAATCGTAACCTCCGCGGGCACGTCTCAACATGTGTTGTCAATTGATTTTATCGTATACATAACTGGAAAGGCTTCACAATTCTAAGCACTGCCTTGGTTACGATTCAATGTGTCGTGACAATGCAGTAAATTAAATTCTGTTGTGAATTAAATCAAGCTGGCGCGTTGGTGTAACTTAAAAACCTTTACACACTTTAACGTTTTGCACAACATGACTCTTTAAATGTTGAATTGTATGCATGTCATTTCAATATGAATTGTGCATGGTGCGATTAGCTCACCATGGCTGCAGCGGCGGCCTGCGCTGCGACGGCAGTCTGGTTGGCCTGGTGCTGGGCTGCTTTGATCTTGGCCTGCAGGTGCGCCGGAGGGTGGAAATACTTGCACTTCTCGCGCGAGCAGCGGCTCTTGATGTAGTCCATGCACACGGTAACCGTGTTGTCGCTTGTGTCAATCATTGGGCTGTCGCTAGGATGGGCGAAGCGGCAGTCGGTCTCGCCACGCGCGCAGTTACCCCGTTGAAACTCGCGACACACCTGGCGTTTCGCGGACGCAAAACAAACACGCAGACAAAACAAACAGGGAACACAACAGAAATGTGCAAACAGAGACGTGAGTCATTGAAGTTTCAAAGCTTTCATGTATGAGAACAGGTATGGTAAATAAACACACACGGAGCAGAATATTAACAAAGGCAGCGACAGCCTCTCTCGGTGTGGGAGGGCCGCAGAGGAACAGAGCCTCTTATTATCACAGACATCAGTCAGTTGCTAAGTGTTCGCACATTTAGTGACGCGCGCACGCACGCACACACACAAACAACCTTCAACTGTTATTGTTTCAAGCACACTGATCATTTTCATACAAGGCAGCGCTGAATTGAAATGCCTCGCACTTCTTTCTGTCCTCCTTCTCACACTTCTCTGCAATTAATTCAGCTCCATCTTTAACACGCAGACAAAAGCTTTTGTACTTCATAAACTTCAATATTAAAGTTTGAAAATTTTCCAGTGACCTTGACTCAAATGCTTGACACTCAGGATTTAAAAAACAGAGATGATGCTAATTTTTACATACTGAATTAGGACTGGTCTGCTTTCTTGCATCCTGACTTATGATTGGTCTTTATTCTCTTCGCCCTTTCTTTATATTTACGATTGGTCTTTTCTCTCTTACAGTTATTTGCATACTGAAGTATGATGTGTCTTTTCTTTCTTTCATAATTTCTTTATATTTTTGATTTACTTCTTTACATATATTTACATACTAAAATGTAATTCCAACATCTTGTACTGTATTATGATTGTGATTTATTTGCTCACTGAATTGGGATTCCTCAAAATATCAGATACTTTCTTTCTAATGTCTGGCAGTACAATGAATTATGATGTGTCTTTTCTTTCACTTTCTACCCGTTTATAGGTATTAATTCTGTCATTAACGTGAGCACAACTTCATGTGTTTATATGTGAAGAAAAGCCTAAATTAAACCTGTTCATCATATAAAGTGATCATAACTCTTCAGAAAATTTGTACTAAACCACTCAATTGATATGGATTAGTTTTACAATGTCTTTATGAACTTTTTGAAGTGCAAAAGTGGCAGTTGCATAGCTGTCAATGGAGGGGCGGAATGCTGAAAAATGAATGAAAGTCTCACGGGTTTGGAACGATATGAGGGTGAGTAATTAATGACACAATTTTCATTTTTGGGTGAACTAACCCTTTAAGAGTTTGTCCCTGGTGTTAGATGCCGGAACTACAACACTGCATCCTTCTGAGGCCACAAAGCATAACATTTTAATGTGTATTTTAACCAAACAAACCATTCTACGAGCAATATTTTAAAGGTAAATGTTTCATTGTATTATATAGTAAATAATTTTAGCTAAAAACATGAACCAGACTTATCTTTTAATGCTTTAGGTTTTCAATAATTGTAAATGAGATTCAAACTCCGATGCAGTTCGTCTCAAGCTGAATGAAATGACGGCCTCACAATGTCTCGGTGTGACGCGTTACCTCGAGCTTGTCTGTGCGC
This sequence comes from Opsariichthys bidens, assembly GCA_037194245.1. Taxonomy (NCBI): domain Eukaryota; kingdom Metazoa; phylum Chordata; class Actinopteri; order Cypriniformes; family Xenocyprididae; genus Opsariichthys; species Opsariichthys bidens. Next base: position 6,664,475 of record CM074293.1, read on the forward strand.
AGTAGTTTCTGCGTGGAGGATGAGCTCGGCACGCTGACCGGCGGGCTGCCGGGGACGATGACAGGGGTGCTGGAGAGCATCTCTGTGGGGACCAAACCCATGCCGTGGCTCATGGGAGTCAGATACGGAGCGTAACTCAGTCCAGGGCTCGAGCCCAGACCTTGGCTGACAGGAAATGTAGGCTGTGAAGACAATTAATATGATAGAATTACAATTTCCCCTTCTGGAAGGCTCAAAAACAGAGAAAGAAAGATGCAAAGTTGCATACCACTGGTTGCATGGTGGTGCCAGGGATCATAAACTGCATCTGCTGGGCCAGCATCGCTGCTGCGGTCTTCTGCTGGATGAGGTTGTTGCGTCCGTTGATTTCCAGCTGCGTCTTCAGATGCGCTGGTGGATGAAGGTACTTACAGTTCTCTCTCGTACACCGACCCTACAGCAGGGAAGATCACAAAAGAGAACTCATAAGAATCTCAACTGTTTCTCCTAGACAGAAAAGACCCCAGTAATCCCACAAGTATCCAAAAAATGTCAGCCCATAAGCCTGCAAATCAATATTCAAAGCTCTCAATATGAAGACAAACATTCTCATCAAATTCTCAAAAAAGACTGAGCTGAGCTGCTCTTCACATTCATTTCATAGCTTTATACTCTTATTACTTAACTACTGACTCATTATAAACCGTAAAGACGCATTAATAAGTTTACCGATGTGAACAAAAAACAATACGTTTCAGCATATTTTTTTATTTTACTTTCTACTCATTTATCTTGAGGGGTTATGGTTTGTTTTCATTTATTTTCTTCAGTGGTATATGCCGAAACAACAAAGCTGCATAATTTTGAGGCCAAAAAGCGTAATATTATAATGTGTATATTAACAAAATAGAACTTTTTGCAAGCAACATTTTAAAAGGAGAATATTTCATTATATTATACAGTGAATTAAGAGTGGGCGATATGACCAAAATCTCAATTCACGATATGAGAAAAGAGATTTCATTTTTAAAATACCACTAAAGTTTGCCGCTAAAAAAAGAAGAAGCTAAAAACAGTGTAGGAATAACACTAGAACATGAAGTACAAGCAGAATCAATGCAGCGAAAATGTCGGCTCCATACTGCAATATTAATTAAGTAGGCCAAAGTTAGAATAGTCTCACAAGGTCATGTGTGCGTTTGCATTAAACCTCCACTGCAGGATATCCAGTGACACAGGAGGCCAAACTGATATCGAGATGTGAAAAAAAAAGTGGAGGAGGGGTTAAAAAAAGCACATACTGCGGACATGCAGAGACGGAAAGAGAATCTCTCTGCCTCTGCAGATGCTGCGTCGCCCCGCATGCGTTCTACTACAGCATCAGCTGCTCGCTGGAGGTGTGAGATCTCCACGGTAACCTTGAGCACAAACATCACATGCTCACGCTACTTCCAAAACAAGAAAATTGAAGGAAACAAAAATATTGACAATTTATTAGAAAAATGAATACATTTGAAAGAAATGCGTTTATAAATTTTGTTCATGTTTTTAGAATTATATATAATTTAATTGTACACATCTGTGTTTTTCATTTTTTCAAAATTTAAAATGAAAAATTATTAAAAAAGATGTATATTTTTACATCCACATACACCCCCCCCATATATATATATATATATATATATTAAATTTAATTTATATAAATTTGCTATATATAAAATTATATGTAATTTAATACGTGTGCATGTACTGCAGCTCATCCATTTAGCATTATCTTTAATAATTAGGCTTTTGACTCTTCATCAAGGGTACGAAACCCGTTAAAGCAGAGATGTGACCTATATATGCTATTGTGTACTCTCAGCACTGTTGCAGGGAGGTCACAAATCCCTTGAAAACATCTTCGGAAGCGTGCGCAGGAATGTGCGTGGTCAGCTTATCTGAGGGCTTGCTTGCTTGGTGCTTTATGACAACAAGGATAAAAGCTCATGATGTATATAGGTATCGTTCCTTACTCGGATTACAATGGAGATAGTGTGCTATAAATATCGCAAAACTAGATCTAAACGGAGCATGGCTGTCATTTCAATGATCTCCAAACAGTTAAACAATGCTGAATCAGCTCACTGCAGGCCACTGCATAAACGCCACGATGGCATTAACTGAAATAGCTGACTTTTGTTAATGCAGTTGAGACCTTGGGTGATTGATCAGACCCAAAATATGTCGCATTTGCGACCACTTAAAAGCTGTGTTATTGACAGCTTTGTGTTTTCGCTCAACAGACCAACTATTCGTTAATGCGCACTCACTGAATGCAGCAGAATCTAGATGGAAGCATCTGAACTCGACACTGGGATCTGTAAAAAAAAAAAAAATCACGGGTCTAATACATCAGCTAGAATAATAATAATCGGAAATGTTTCTCGCAGCAAATGAGCTATTAGACTGATTTCTGAAGGATCATGTGATGCTGAAGTCTAGTAAAAAGGTTTCCATCACATTTTGAAATATATTGAAAAAGAAAACAGTTGTTCTAAATAGTAATTATAAATAAACGCAGTCTTGGTAAGCATAAGAGACTTCTTTCAAAATCATTAAAAATCCTAACAATTTCAAACGTTTGACCACTAGTGTAAATGATGCTAATATGATTCATTATAGAATTAACCAAGCTGAAGACAGGTCTAGACACTTAACACCCTCAAATTCCTAAATATGCAGCGCTGTAATCCATAGGATCAGGGTGACAGTGGCTATCAATATCCCTGCTGGAATAACAGTGTTGATCGGCCGTCCAGCTAAAAGCTGAAAGGTGCCATAGCCAAACAGTCCGGGCCAAAAGACGGACTCTCGCAGCCGCTGACGGAGTGACGAATTGTGAGGAGAAGTGAAAGACATCTGATTAGAGGACATCTGCAGAGCTAAGGTGTCGGGATTTTCGAGCGATGTGCAAAAGGATCGTACTGGAATATGTATTAGAGGTTTGATTTGCCGCGTGGACCCTGATTGAGAGGGGACTGCTGATACGATAATGAAGAAGGGACGGCCTATTTTTACCATCAAACTCGGCAGGAATGGCGCTGATGAAGAACGACAAGAAGCTCTGTATCAAATGACCGATCCTCAATGTGCCATACAATACTGCATCACTGCAATTAACGAAGGCACCGGATTTAGAAATCCGAGATGTGATAAACTGAGACATTACAGGAGAAAAAAGTACAAGAAACATTAAAGAAGAGCTACAAGCTTCATGGCGGCTTGTCATTGCAAGCGGTTCAAAGCATGCTAATGTGCATCATATGGTGTAGAGTCTTGGTTGATGCTTAATTTACTGCATTTCACATCCTGAAAAGAAAAGAAGAGTGGCTTACCCACACCACATTACAAACGAATCTGAATTTCAATCTTATTCAATAAAGGTGTGTTCACACTGACAGCGAATGAACCGATTCAGTTTGGCAAAAAGGTGTACTGTTGATTTCCACTCAACCACCGTATCACTGAAAATGAGCGATTCCCTTCACTTTGCTGCTGCAAACTGTTGTCAGTGCGAATGCTCATTAACATCTATTTGCATTATGTCCTGACCATTTATGACAACGTGAAGCAACGCAAAATCAATCTAGTTTCATTTGTGTCTTGAAAGGAAAAGAAAAAGTGTGGTTTACAAACAAAGCATCACAAATGAATCTGCATTTGTACAGAATTGAGTTTTGGATGTTATCACAATTTTGGCAATTACACAATAAATGCGCATTTGCACTGAAGGCAATTAAACCGCTTCAGTTTGGAAAGTTACTGCACGGTTCGTTTCCAATTAACTGGATTGTGTGGTATTCATAATGTTGGCTTCATAGAAAAGAACAGAGCTTTACCGAGACACAATCAGTTTGAACTGAACTGAGGTCTAGAATTAGTCCATGAAGTGAATCTTGGTGTTACATACTAAGCAATTACACAAAAACATATACTGTATTTTCTAGATGAAACAGGTTTTTAATTGACTCAGTTTATCACTTTGTGCTGTATTTAACATTTAGTGAAGACAGACCACACACGGTTAGCACACGTACTTCAAAGATAGTTATTTTCCCCTATATTACAGTAAGGCTGCTTTTTAAAAAACCTGTACTGTATAAAGCTCTATATAAATAAATGTGACTTGACTAAGTCAAACTGCAACACAGACCAGATATGGCTGCTCAGGTGTGTTTGTTATTTCAGTGAAAAATATCTACATCTGGAGTAACTTTGACCTCAAAGGCATTAGCAAGCAATATCAGTCAATGTTTCAAATTCCTAAAAGGTTTCAAATACCTAAAAATAAAGGAAAATGAGTTTATGGTCTCAAGAGCAGCAACCCCTCAGACCCTACATGTCGGAACAAACGAGTTAGACAACCATTCATGTGGCATGAACAAAAACATCACTAGTCACAATCTACTGAGCTCAAGGGACTACTGGACTATGACACATATAGATTTACTAGAACTTTAAAATTGTGATATGGCATGAAAATCAAGCAAATGTTGACGTGAAAGGCAGAGTACTGTTCTCAGTGACATTGCCGTATGCTCATGCGACGCGAGTGGTCTAGCCAGCACTGATCGAAAGCACAGTGGGTCACACAAGGCCGTCACTCTCCCGCACGGCACTTAAATAAATAGGCTTGATTACTAAGGGTACGGCACAGTGAGAGAGCAAGATCAGAGAGGCTTAACGGGATGAGCTCCTGGGAATGCTGACAAAGACAGTCTTCTGACATGAGCGTCCTTGTCATCATGTTGGGACTTTCTTTGGACTGTCCCTCATACTTATACATGTATGAGGCAGAACTGAATTCAGAGTACCTTTTAAATTCAAATTCAACACCTGAATTTGATGTGAGGTAGCAAAAGGGATGAAGAATTGCAATTTGAATGTACAGAAAAATAATAGGTATAAAAAAAAAACACTAGATAGATAGAACGCTAGAGGGCTATAAAGACAAACTGAGAGAAAAAACAACAGACAGTACAAACGAAAAAGAAACGAAGGAACAAAGGAACGAACGGTCGGCAGACAGACAGGCAGACCGAAGAATAGATAGAGCGAACAAAGAAGCGAACGATCCGAAGGAATTACAGACAGAGAGACAGACAGACAGATAGCGATACCAGGAAATAATGGCGAGGAAAGGTGCAATCAGGATACTGAACTATTCAGATTTGAACCTGTGTCGCCCACATAAGCACCACACACGTGCAACGTCACACCACAGCTGTTTTAGTGCATTAGGGAAAGTCCTTCAATCAGTTGTGAGCACCAGGAGGGTATCAGGTAACCAGAAAGCTTTTAGACAAATCAACTCCACTTACTGTGAATGACTTCTTTGAACCCCTAAAAGCTCTTGCTCCTTTCAAAGCACAGAAACCGCACCTGAAACATCTGAAACGGAGCACGAACACCATAAATTGACAGTAAATATTCTATACAGTCTCCTCAAATCAATCCCAGTGAGGACTGGGAACACTGTTACCCATTTCATGGAGAGATTAGGATTAGAACCACTTAACCCATTTAATATCATTGCCCCAGACTCAAGCCAAGTAATTCCCCTTACTCGCCCCTGTAAACGTAACGCATCCTCAAGAAAATTAGCGTTTAGGCGAACATGCTAATTAGGGTATAACTGAGGTCAAGTGGAAGTTGGCTGGTGGAATTAATGTTTTCAGACTTTAATAATAGGTTTACACAGCGATTTTCCCTGCAGAATAAAATCCCAGAATCTCCTAACTGTCATCCATTCAAACAGTTTTTACTGTCATCTGCCCAAACACTAAATGATGGAGAATGTTAAATGCCCTTTGTCCTACTCTACTCTTTGACCAAACAATCGCAAATTAGAGCTTGAACTGCGGACCCGCTTCGCTACTCGACTCCAGTTTCCTTGATGTTCCGGGCTTGCAGTCAAAAGTAATCCAACTGCGCTGGTGGGTGGGAAACAAACACAGGGGCCATTTTCAGAGTAGAAGGAGAATTGAGCCTCAGTTGTGGCCTCCAACACCCAAACATCCATTTGCATTTCAGTCTCAATGGGCCTCTATTCCAGCGGCAGCGGCACAGTCGGCGAGCTGCATTACTTCTGATGAGGGCGGCACTCGAAACGCTGGAGACTTGATGGCTCAGCAAGTATTTACAGCTAAATAAAAGCAAGTTTCTCTCATTGTATACACAAATGACATGCCATGAATAAGACATCATGAGTATCAGCTGACTGTTAAATGCAACTCCCTTAAACTCTTTTACAAACTCGTTTCCAAACCAAGATGGTGACATGGAGGTTGAAGGTTGAATTTTATTCTCCAATTCATCTCTACGTATGCCAATCGCAATGCTTTTTTCTCAAATGCAATTATGGTCATAATCTTTAATAAATTAACATTAATCAGTATTATATTACTTCAGGGATTTCACAGCTGAACCCTGAGATTATAAGTTAATAAGTTGGCATGTTAATGTTACTGATGTTGGTTAATAGTCACATGACATGCAGGTAAATAAATAAAATATTTTTCATATATTACTTTGGTAAGCATTTCATTTTAAAATGATTATTCTTTAAATGTATTAATTTATTTATAATTTTACAGCATATTAGCAAAGTCTACTCTAAATTCATGGCATTTAAAATAAACACAACAATACTTCAATTAATTGTAAACAATTTAAAAATATTATTTTACGAACAGTACATACAGAAATTGTAAACTAATAATAATATAAAATATTTCTCTCTCTCTCTTTTTTTTTTTAAAATCTAATCTTTTTCCAAAGAACTTTTTAAATGTAATTTCTGAATAAAAATGTTCTTTAATTTATTTTTGCATTTTTATAAATGAATTTATTAGGTTTTCGTCAACTCCCAAACGAAGACATGCACTAATGAAGCATTCGATAAAACCAGGAACAAATATTAACACAGTAATCAGGGTTCATTTTGATTTCATGTTGACTTCATGTCTTGCTCAGGACCCCAATGGCTGATGGTTTGGCCCTTCAGGAACTCAAATCAGCAACTTTCTCGTCACCATCCAGAACTACTAGCCGTTACTAGCCATTACACCACCTAAGTGTGAATCTTAACCACAAAACAAGGGCATTCATGAGTGCGAACCCTTCAAAGTGAACCATCGCAAGAAACAGATATGCGGTCATGCCCAAGTTATCTGGCTATCAGCCTGAAAATACATCTGTCAGTTTACATTGCTGAAGAGCAATGGAGTCTCGTGGAGTCTAGCTGATCTCTCATGCCTTCACACCCAGCACAGAGAGCTGAAAATGACACTGAAAAAGTAGCTTTTTATACCCCAAAACCTGTTCAGAAACGGGTGCATGACGGAGCAGTGAACCAAAGAAGTGTCTTGTGTCTGTGGCATGTTCTGGGTGGCTGGTCATCCACAGCCATCAACGACCACCAATGAGTTTGCTCTAGAGGTCAAAGAAAGCTAACCAAGTGAAATTGCCTGCAACCAGAACCAACAGGGTTGATGGTGTAAAAGTGGATGAGAAAGTAGGACTAGCTTCTTGACTGAGTAAACCTTCCTGGTTCCTCTTCCGGAGTTCTGATCCATTTCAAGCAGCTCCAATTCCCAATGAGACAGCACTCATCATATGGAATATGACCTACACAACAGTGAGTGTTGTTCACCAACATCACTTCCTGCTTTAAAATGAAGGGCTCTGTAGGTAACATATAGAGTGGAACTGAATCTACAGAAGGAATTGAAACATTACTCTAATTCTTTAGTTTCACACAAACTACTGATCTGTAAGTCTGCAAGACAGAGCAACCTCTGATGCTTAAAGGGGACCTATAATGCCCCTTTTACGAGACGTAATATAAGTCTCTGGTGTTCCCAGAATGTGTCTGTGAATTTTCAGTTCAAAAGACCCCACAGATCATTTATTATAGCTTGTTAAATTTGTCCCTATTTGTCCCTCAACAACAACAAAGCTGGAGAATCTCACGCAGCCAAAATGAGAATTGTCAGTAACGTGTTCAGCCTTACATGGTTCAAACCGGAGTCAGGAAGGATTTATAACTTTTAGAATGAAACTTGACGTTTCTGAACGGTTAGTGGATAAATTTATGTAGTTGCTGTGGAGCTGATTCAACTCATCGACTAGCATGTGTCGTCATGTTAATCTTTTGTGCAAATCCAACATTGAATTGACCCTCGTTTGTGAAGCAGTCCGGCGTAAAATGACGGCATCAACAACAACTCTTCCTCTTCTCTAAAGCAGCCCAACATGGTCTCGCCCCCTTTGTTGTGTGTTCTCAGGGGCGGGTTTATGTAAATGTTGGGGTTTGTGATGTCACCAACTCGGGAAGAAGCTTGTTGTAGTCCCTACCAGCTGTTTGTTGTAGTCCTTTACAGTGATTTCTGTAAAATGAAGTATCTCCCTTTGCATTGAACTTTGACCATCGCAACTTTGCAGATGTTATGTTCAAACAAAAACATTACACACTAACTAAAGTTAAAAAAAATTAAATCATAACCAAGGACCCCCCTTAATTTCTTCATATTTGCAAAGCAAGAACAATACTTTTACACACATTTTTTTTTTTTAACTGCAAAATGCAGTTTGGACATATTTATGGTCGGCGCCTCTTCAGTTTTGAGATCCACGATGATTTCACAGCACATACATCTGTTTCAGATTCAGACAGGATTCTTTCCTCTGCTCAGATGTTGTATTACTACAGATATTTGCAGACGTGAGAAGTAAGAGTTTATAAGACTCAATGGAGGGATCAGCTCCTTCCAGATCACTGCTTCCCCAAAGTGAGTTTCACTGTAGCGGAAAAGGCAATTACAAATAATGAGGTGAGAGAGATACTGCCTGACGCTGGTTTAGTTAATATTACTAACGCACACATAAGTAAGTAAATCTTACATCTATCTAATATTTTTGTCTGCAGTGCAATTTACAATACAAGTGGTTTAAATTAGCATATTTAATGCATGAATAAGCAGCTCCAAATAAAAGAAAATAATGAGCTACATTCTGAACAATACAATCCTGTAACTTTTTTACAATTTATTTAAAATATACTTTTGTGAATGTATAAATAATATATATATATATATATATGTATACACACACTAACAGAAATATATAAATGTGCATTTGTCTTTTTATCAATTTAATTTTCTCAATTTAAAATAATTTTTTTACTGTGAGTTTTTGATCTAAGAGTAAAATTCTGCAACATTTGTCTTTGTATGCACTTACAGTTTAAACAAATAAAAATAAATAAATAAATATATATATATATATATATATATATAAATGAGAGTAATAAATGAAGCAGTACAGTATAACCAGACTATGACATCACCTGAAATGCATTCAAAGCCGTTTCTCCCACTGGTAATTATGCATGCATTGGACTCCGCAGCAATAATCCCAGAGACGAGCAGACGGCTCTGACACATCTGAGATTAATGCGCAAGAAAGACTAGATCCAGCTCTCCAAAGCCTGAGAAAGACTCTCATTAAGATGCCCATTCTCACATAACCTGCCATCTGCAGGGACATCCCAGAAACACACATGTGTATATCTATAAGTGCTTACATGGAAACCGAGCACGTCATGCACGAACACTGTCACATGCTCATGGCTCTACATGTACAGAATCTCCACCACCGAATGCTTCTCAGATTTCACATTTAAGTTTTACTATGTAGTCCAATTTAACCAGGTGGACTGATTCAACATGGATGTCGTGGTCTGTGTAGGAGTTACAATGAAAAAACCGGAGGCTGCTGGTGCACACGGAATAAAGAGAAACAAAAGATTCATGTGTTCCCTATTTTATGCATCTTAACTCGCTCGGCACACTCTCTACGTTTGTTTTAGTTGTGCTGATGCATCAAACCACAAGCTGAAGTCTCAAGGTCTGGAAAATCACTGTGATGACAGTCAACTTTGTGTTGAGCCAGAGCGAGTGAACACGAGACGGCAATATTAGCTCTGATTAAACTAAAAATGTGAATTCTGCCATTTTTTACTCACACTCATGTAGTTCAAAGCCTGTAGTTTTTTTTTTTTCTGTGAATACCTTGGACACCCATTGCAACATAATGAAAGTCAATGAACTTCAACAGACCAAAACAACAGTTTCCAGCCACCATATTGGTTGTTAAAGCATTATATGAATTCTGGCTTGCAAAAGGCGACTTTGTTTCATTTTGTCTCAAACTAAAATGAGCCTCGCCCTAAAATGAGTTTTACTTTATCATGTTTAGATTTTAAAATGAATGATTAAATTAATCTATAAATAAAGACATGAAAAAAAATGACTGAATGAATACATACTAGAGTTGCACGATTAATCTTTAAAAGATTGTGATCTCGATTCAAACACCCACACGTTCTTATTCCTAAATGACAAAAATTCACCTGTGTCTATTAAACCGTTGAGAGAGCAGTTGTCACAGTTTTTTCAAGCACACAGTATTGTTATTTCTGTGCTACAAAAATTAAAATGATCACAGAAGCACTGGGATAAACGGTTATAGTTCAGATATAAACACTGATGTCTACGGTAGCGCTCAAAATAGAGTAAAACACCTTTTAAAAGTGCTTCAAATTCAGATTGTATCAATTGCATTGTTATACCAGTAGGTGGCAAAAATTGACTGTTAAAAAATGTATTTGTCATTGAATCATTCATTCAAGAGATTAGTAAAAAAAAAATGCAGATTTTTTCAAAGTGTTTTTGAGTGAGTCATTGAATCATCCATTCAAACTTTTAAAAATAATTTCAAACTTATGTATTTTAAAGACTGCAGCAATTAAAATTTTGTCAGCATTTCACTCGCATGTGACTAAAAATAGATGTGTGCGAACTATAATACATATTTACAAAAATAGATCTCCAGGTCTTTACTTTATAGTGTTTGTATTGTAATAAGTTTTAGATGGTTGTAAGAGTGCATATTTTTGCTGGGTTCCCGCCTTGTTGTAATTACCGTAATTTCTTACGTTCTTGAGCTGGAATTTCTATGGCAACGCTATCAATGCCTATGACTCTGCAGAGGTCAGGTGGTACAGTGGTCACATGATACTAAAAGAAGCTCTCAAAAATCCCCAGTTTACAAATTGTAATTACAAGCTCTAAGAGGAAGTGAACTCTTTTTTACAAGATGAAATCTCGTAATTATGGTAATTACTACGTGGCGTAAAGAATTTTTTTTCTTGTTACTATTAATATTTCGTTACAAAATAACCTTTATCTGGTATGCAAATTAGAATGTTTAGAATATACAGAATTCCATAATTATATTAATTTATAATAATAATATTAAATACAGTTTGAAGCAGAAATATTTTTGTATTCAAATAAATAATTTTGCGTGTAAATGTCTCCTTGCATACATTTATTAACATATTAAAAAAAAATTAATTAGGGCTCTCAAGCAATTAATCACGATCAATCGCATCCAAAATAAAAGTTTTTCTTATATTATATAAATATATTATATATAAATGTAATATATTTTTGTTTAACATATACATACATGTTTGTATTTAAATGCATAATAAATATACACAGTACACACATATTATGTAAACTAGGGCTGTGCAATATGGACAAAATAATCACATTGCGATTTTTTTTAATGAATATTGCAATTGCGATTTATTTTGCAATTTTGGTAACTGTTTTTGCTTTTTCAAACATGCTACATTCTGAATGTATTCAGTGCACAAGAAGTACATAACAAAATGTTTCACAATGAAGTAACTGTATTAACAGCTTCATTAACAAAACTGTAATTAACTGTCTTTAAAACAGACAACATAAAATAAATTAAGGTTAACTAATCAAAACTGTAAAAAAAATTGTGTCTTAAAAACACAACATAAAATAAATTACGATTATTTCACCTGCTTAAACTCGTATTCAACGCCCGCCTTACATTTCTCATACAGCAACTTGTGTGAAATAAGTGCGAGATGGCAGCTGGTATCTTTTTTTTCCAGTGTTTGAAGCTAAAATTCTCTCAAACGACTGATGTTGAATTTCTCTTTGGTTCCAAATAATTTTTATTCTTAACTGCATCCATATTTTTTCTTCTTTCCTCCCGTTCGCTTATTCTGTTCTCCCGCTTTGCTTTGTTCTAATTTGTGCGGTGTGCTGAGCGAGCTCTGATTGGTTAACATCTTAAACATGCGCACAGTAACGTTGCAGTATTCTCAATTAAAATATAAATAAATTAATAAATAAAAATTGCAGACTTGCGATTTAGAAATTGCATGTGCTCAAATTGCGATTGCAATTAATTGCACAGCCCTAATGTAAACACAAACTTTTATTTTGGGTGTGATTAATCACAATGAATTGTTTGATAGCACTAAATTTCATGCATTTTCATTGGCTCCTGAAGATCTTTAAACATCAAGCCCTGCGATATAGAAATGATCTAATTGTGCATTGCTAGATTTTAGTGGAAATATATCTTAGCATCTCTCAATTAAGACATCATTGAGATGAACAGAGTCGATCATGACAATTCTGGGTGAGAAAATCTGTGATGCACATGATGCGTTTTGATCATGGGTGGGTGTCAGAGCTGCGAATCTGTCACAGATGAACGGAACGCCTTTCCAGTAACAACATCTACAACACTTGTTTGCCAATGTAAATGAGTCACGCGTGTCGAGTGTCCCACTTCACTGCAGTTCGTTGTGGTTAAAGAAGGCATGAACTAACAATGTTTTGCAGACTGATGCATCTACATTGTAGGAGCGAAGCTGCATGGCATCACAAGTAGTTCACTAAATAAACAGTAAAAAACAGGAATAAAAATAACTTTGTATCATGAGTAGAACAGAGACATAAAATGATTTTTTTTTCAGATGTATGGGGAAATGAAATGGCTGGTGCAGCTCGGCATTTAATCAAAAATAGAAACTGGACTTCTGAACTCCGGCGCTTCCAGTGTAGAGTTACAGCACAGCAATCATTACAGACAGTTTTAAAACTGAAATTAGGTATAACTTATAATTTAAATATGCATACTGTTCATATACACGAATTATTAAGTAGGTAATATTAAAGGAATAATAAAGCTGGGCACGGACACAAATTTCACGATTTGATTCACAACTGTAACCCCTCTACCCGGGTCCTACTCGGCCCGCTCTGCGCGGGTCCAGAACCCGGGTCTTCCGGATGGATTTTAATTTGATTCAATATTGATTAATTGGGGCATTTATGGCATTAGGTACAGTACATGTCAATAAACCTATGCCTACACAGGAGAATATATCAATATGTTTCTGAATATGCAAATTTATTGTGATTTCAAAATAAAAGTTTAAACCCTCGCTCTGAGTTTGCATGTTTTGATGTCCACATGTTCTTGTTCAAGCCTCTCTATCGTCAAGAAGTGACCGTATAATAAAGATAAATGGACATTTGAATTAAATGTTGTAGTTGGCCAATATTAAACAAGGATTTGGTCATGCTGTGAAGTGTAACAACACAAATCACTGGATAGACCCTGCAGACATATGTTATAATACGTAATGTACATATGTAGCATTTGATTACATTTTGAATTTTAACTGTTGTTCAATCAAAACATATGATTTTGCTTTTGATACTTTATTTGAACCAATTATTATTGCCTCATTGTTAATATATATGTATTTTAGAGGCTATTGTACACTTACTTAGGTCTAGTTTTAATACCACAAAAATATCAGATTACTTGGAAAATACTCGAAATAATCATCAGTGACATCCCTAGATTAGTTAAAACATTTCAAAATGGATAAAACATTTCATTTTGTGACTTTCAGTTGAAGAAAAAACTATTTTACCAGCCATATATTTTGTCATTGAAGATTTCTTAAAAATAGTATGAAAGTGTACAGTCACATCCCTAATTCTTGGTATTTAAGAATCGATTTTGGTTCTTTAAAATTATGAATCGCTTAAAATCCAGAAATAAATATTTTGAACCCAGCCCTAATGTATAATAACCATTAAATTAAACAAAGGTAGTGCTATGAACGATTCAAAACAAATGTGATGGCTCAACAACAGACCATGACCAAATTTAATTTCACACCCCAATAAGTACATAGACGTACGCCATTTCAGTTTGATGTATCCATTTGAAGATTTTCATTAAAAATTCACAACAAATGCTATTTAACCTTAAGTAGTAACCTTGCTAACTCATAACATACATCATTCATTATTAATGATTAGTTGAGGCCTAAACTAATCATTTTTCATGTAAAATGATACGCTGTTATTTAAATCTGTCAAAATGGTGAACACAACCTTCTTTTGGTAAAGGAAATATTCACTATTAATAAAAATAATACCTGTATCATAAAGATTATTATGATTTATTTTAGTAAATTATTTAAATACAGAATATATAATATTTTGGGTTAATGTAGCCAAATGTATGGGAAAGACCAACATGAATATATTCATGAGAAGAGAAGTCATATGTGTTTGGAACGACAAAGATGATTAAATCAAGACGAAACTATTCCTTTAATGCAATGACAAAACGTCCATCCCACACATTTCTGCTCAATGCTTTTTTTATGCCTGACAAACAGTGCTCTCGACTAGAACAACAGCAAACGCGTCAGCAGCATGAATACAACACGTGTCTCCTGACATTTTATGGCCTTCATCGCCATATTCTCCCATGTTCGTTGATGAGTTCCAACATCACGCATACAGAGCGAGGCCGATTGGGAGTCTCTTAACAGCGACTGAAGTGGCTGCAAATGACAGGAAGCGCGCAACAGGCCATGCGCATCAGTATGACTCATCTGTTTCAAGAGCACACGTTCCCTTCACCGTCACATCAGCGGCTCTCTCACAGATGTCAATACCCGACCACATCTGATTATATGAAAATAAATGAGAAACAACAGATAAGACTAGAACAAACTAGAATTTCCACAGCATGTTGGTTCATGGACCGGTCCGCCGACTGAGCCTGGTTTCTCCCAAGGTTTTCTTCTCCATTTTCATTCTGATTATTATGTCAGTAACATTTTCTTAATTCTAATAATTATAAAAAAAAACAATTCCTTAAGCAAGAACAATTCTTCTGAACATTCATATTTTTTTATCGTTGACTTATAAAAGCAAAAAAACAATTGAGGCCAAACATTACAGTGATTTTACCACGATAGAACAGCAAAATCACTGTTGATTAGAGTTCCTTTCACCAGTTATCTCTTATTTAATCAAACTGAGTGGCGCATCACTGAGAAACGTCCTCCTCAAGTCGTCCTTGCGATGGTGGTTCGGATTGTATAACCAGTTCTTCCGATGTTTCATCGTTGGACTCATGTTCGGACTGATATGGATGCCATCATTACGGTCTTTGCAGTGTGTAAAAATGCTGAGCTTTAGGAAGTCTCCAGAGCTGAAATTAAGACATCATAAGGCCAATTCACACTGCACACAAACAAACAAGTTGGCCGTTGGATTTAGAACGTCATGAAAAATAACTGTCGTGTTCACATTGAACCAACAAACACCGACAAACAAACAAGTCACAGAGAGTCAAGTCTGAATGGGAAAAATTGAGATCGACAACTACATACGTGTAACCATGTTAACAATATTTTCAAGCAAGTTTATTAGATTAATAATACAGTATCATATATATTTTCATTGTTTCAAAGTATTGAGGCAAACATAGCGATAGCCATCGATCTGATGACTTGAGTTGGGGTTGTATAGCCTTCGCCGATTTTTAAACTTCTTTTCGCGCGACCAATCAAAGGCCTATACAACCATTTGTAGCTAAACAAGCCAAAACGAATTCATTTAAAACCAAATTTAGGTTAAACATGCGTTGCTCTCACGCTTATACCTCTCTCTTTCGGCACGACTCCAAATATTTCCATTTCGCAAAGTATTGATGCTATAGGCTACTTACTATTTATAATGTAAAGTCCTTCACACGCGTGTTCCAGTATTGATAGAAAAAAATAATCCTCTTCACAAGAGTAAAAATGGCATCACCACAGAGGAGCAGCTTTCTGCTGAACGGCAGGGATTACACTACAGACTATTTAAATTGAGTTTTGTAACTTTTATATTGACTGTATTTTATTTTTTACAACGAACAAATGAACTGCACGTTTGCAGTGCTTTGCTGTGTGTGCGTGAAGCGCGGCGCGATCAAACCGCAGTCTTTGCTAGGGACTTGCCTCATCATCATAACGGTTCGCGGTCATGTCAGATTACGTCAGAGTTTGTTGGAAAACCATACCACACCGACCAGACATTCCACGACCCAACGAATGCCGATTAAACATGTTCAGTCGGGTGAAAACAGACTTAGACCAACTCCAACAGGAGTATCACACCGGTCCAACAAACTCCAACAGGCGTGTTTGTTGATGTTGGTTGGTGCGGTGTGAATTGGCCTATAATGGGCGTCTCATTTCTTACATGCCCTGTAGACCAATCACAACAAACCGAGCCATCTAGCCAATCAGAGCAGAGTAGGCTTGGAGAAAGGAGGAGTTTAAAGAGTCTAAATCTTCAGACGAGTGATTTGAGAATCACTGAAAAATGTGGTTATGTGCAATGTATACTCTGAGAAAATGAACGTGTTATTTGAGCATTGATGCACGTAAATCTGCTGCAGGAGTCTTTTTAAAATGGCATAATAGGGACACTTTAAAACATAAAATGTAGACTTATTAAAGACTTGTTTATTTAGTAGCATGTTGCCACATTTGCGAACGCTTTTCAAACAACACAAATGGTCTCATTCTTCAATAAACAGCTCAGTGTAAATACGAATTAGGAACCTATACTGAAATGGGGATCTTTTAAAAGGGGAAACAGATTTATTGCACTGTTCTATACTAAAAATACAGATGTTGACCAACACAACTCTGCACCTTTCTTCCACGAGTACACTGAGTAAACACTGGTAAAAACATTTATTAGCCACCGCGTCTAAAAAAGTCAATTGACATTACACTTTCATATACGTTCATAATAACACTCGCCTGTATAACAGAACACATAATCCCAAAATAAACTAGTTGGGCCCCAATTGCTCCCGCTCTTCTTCATGCTGACAGCTCTGCATCAGTCCCGACCCCTCTGTAACCGTATACACACTGCCAATTAGCATCCCCCACCTGTCGTGCCAGTTCAGTGGCACAGGCATCTGCTGGGTGTGAAATTGGCCACAGCCGATCTGGCTTTCACTCGTGAACCCTGCCAAACCCCTGCTGTGTCCTAACCTCGGCCGGCCATGACCTCCACTGCCAGACAGACAGAGGGATGGCCGCTCTGCTCCACACACCTATTCCCAAAGGACGCCGTCACATCCTGTTTCACCCTGTTTATTGGGCGATGTAACGTGATCCACCGGTTACGGACTGCTGTCGGAGTAAGTGCGATCAGAAGCGGATAAGTAATTGTTTTAAAGCATGTTGAATGTAATTTAAATCATATTAGCTTTACTGTCTGTTAGGGGTGTGCTATATATATATATATATATCGTCTGCGATAATATTGTAATTGTTGTTTTAAGGATGCGATGTGATTTAGTCTGTATTTATATCATTTAATATAGTTAATAAATATCACACAAAGAGTAGCATAAAAAATGTGATATTGAATTTATGCAAGTTTATTTAATAGTAGACAACATATTGTCTGTTCTTTCTATAAAATTGTTTGAAACAAAGCTACGTAATGGAGTCTCTCAGCAACACACAATAAATCAGCTTTTTGAAGAAATCCGTCAAATGGTTTGTTCCTGAATAAATCAGAATCGTGAATCTCAACGACTCACTCATTAATGGTGACTTGCTGCCACCTACTGGCAGTTTTAATTTTACATTTAAAGTATCTTTTCATGTTTTAAATCATTTCAAATAACAATAGTCAACATCTTATGTTTAAAACATTATTTATGCATTTGTAACTGAAGGTTATTCATTTATGTCACCTCTGAACTGCATTAAACAGTCTGTGTAAACGGCACCTTTCCACCGCAAAGATGAATTTTGTTGATACTATTAAATTTTATTGGTAACAGCCCTATTGTGTCTTATTATTATTATTATTGTAATTGAATTTGATTAAATTTTACAAAAAGATGCACGCATATAATTAGGTTAAAAATAGATTTATAAAAGGTAAAAAGGTCCATAAAAAGTAAAAAAAAAAAAAAAAATCAATTGAAAAATCATTTCTGTCATTGCTGCCAACTGACAACCACACAGAAAATGAAGAATATCAAAAACTTCAGGAGTCAGCTGTCCACATTAGCCCTAAACCTGCCAAGGTACCAGCACAATAACACACTCAGCAAAATATCGTCCAATTATCGCTATCGATATAATCCCAGAAAATATCGAGATATCATTTTTTGTCAGTATGCCACATCCCTACTGTCCTATTTTTGTAAGCCATCTAGCTGTCTACATAGGGAGCTACCTTCTAAGAAAGCATTCTATCTGCTAAGGAACGTTATAAGTGATGATTTGAAATGCTTTTACATTCATATTTACATGAAAAATGTTTAAATGTTTTTGAAAGAAATCATCAAGGCTGCTTTATTTAATCAAAAACACAGTAACATTGTGAAATTAGAATGTGATCAAAATCCAGTTCAAAAATATTCAAATCCAATTTTCAGCATCATTACTCTGGTCTCCAGTGTCACATGATCCTTCAGAAATCATTCTAATATGCTGATATGCTGCTCTAGAAACATTTCTGATTATTTCTGAGGATTGTTGTTTTGTTTTTTTTGGTGGAAAACATGATACATTTTTTTAGGATTTTTTCATTAAAAAAAAGTTCAAATGAACAGCATTTATTGATTACTTCATATTTGCCACATCAGTCTTCAATTATTTGAACAATTAATCACACGTGGAATATTATCATGATAAACAGTAGCGGCAGCGTTCTTTTCAAGTGTTTCATAAACTATAATCTGATTTAAGATTGAAGTTAAAAGCGAACATCTTCAAAACATCTCAGACCAATGCGATGACGTTATGAAGGTAAGATCACTGCTAGAGTCATCTGTGCTATTTCTGAAATGCATCTGTCTGCATTGCCAATAATTCTTCAGCGGCCGTGACTCCACTGAAAATGAATGAAACGAGCGACCATTAAACAGCATGCCATGTTTATGCTTGTTTTTAAGCAAAGGCGCATTTCAATCAAGATCTTTTATTCCAAGCATATCCAACAGTATTACATATTTGCTTTGATTTTGAAGTCCTCCCGGAACACTAATCACGGCACATTTGTTTTGCTGTCAGATGAAAATGATTTGAAAGAGAAATTTCAAGATACAGATCAAGGATCTAGGCTGCCCATGCTGACAGCCATTAATGCTGTGTGAAATAAACAATCGATAAAGTGTCCGTGTTTGGCTCGTACGCCAGGACCGATAGCGGAGAACGCTCCGACAACGCATCTCAGAAAGACCTCAAGGCATCTCTCACATGGGCGTTCAGGTGACAGGGTTGTTTTCCCAGCTAAGCTTTGCTTTCCGTGAGACGGAGGCATTTCTCAGCCACGTCAAGCATGAAACACTGCATCTGACAGAAATCTGTGGCTGACAAACTAGCCAATCATGAAGCCTTCAGTTATGACATCATAAAACAACCGCCATACAAGCGTGAAACATATTGAACCATTAATCCTGCAATCAAAGCATGAAATTATTTTTTGTGCGAACACACCACTGACGCTTGTTTAGAAGTGCTGCATTAAAACATTCAGCAACGATGCAAGCGTGTTATGAGTGGTTGCCAGGGCAGAGTTGATAAATAAATAGTAGAAATCTTTTTTAAGACCAATACTGATACAGATCATTTTGTATTGTATGGTTTTTATATTATTTTTTAAAATTGTATTTGTGGTTGACACAATAACAACGAAATGATAATTTACAACTATGAAATACAATATAAAAATATAAATATTAAGTCTTGCCCCAGCAGCATCTTTCCGTATTTTCACTGTTATTTGGTAGGGGGCGCTATTACACATCTTCTGAAAGAGTAGAGAATCTCCAGATCAAAACGCAGTCGAAAAAGGAGCAGAAACAAGCAATAAAAGCACGTTGTAATCTTTGAAGAAAAAAAAAATTAAACTTACCCACATTCAAGTGTTAATAAAAAGGAATTCATGAAGCCAGAATAAAACTATTTGTATTGTTTAAGGCTCTGTTCTTTCTTTTGATATACTGCATATTCAGATATCCAGATATCAGATATCTGGCGAGGAAAGAGTTAAAGACATACATGCATTATTATTATTTTTAAGTTATTATATTTATGCTAATCCATCTGAAAGAACTGCGAGTTTGAGTCGCTTATAATGTTACGCGTCAAACATTTTTCCAGACATGAAGCATGTCTTAACATCTTGTCCAACAAAAGACAACATTTAATAACATGTTTTTAATCCAAACTCACTTCATAATGAGAGTTAAGCATCCTTCTGTGAGATGATGTGGCACAGAATAAGGCAGTTGTGTGTTTATTAGTCATGTTTAATCAATCGTTTCAGTCTTCTGTTTATTCAGCTACAGCGATATGACACGTGTTGTCTTCTTTTGTGATATTTGGACTTTCTACACAAAAGAGCGCCCTCTGGCTTTCAAATGGATAAGCATTTACTACTGATCACAGAGCCGTACAGCTCTGACAAGCTGCGCATTAAATAATCGCAGTGGTTAACAAATCCTGTGCGATTTAATTGCAATAAATCATGCAGCCCTAATTAATGTGTCACTTTACTTCAATTGGTGTGTCTGAAGAATAGCCCTCACAGTATTAAAGACCTTCATATTATTTATATATATATATATATATATATATATATAATGAGTCAATTTCTAGTTACTAGGTGGTTTTTTAGTAAACCAAGCATGTTTGTGAGATTTTTAACCAGTTTTATCATCTTAAATCAATGAAAATGACTCATTCAAATCAAGTCGGAAAGTAAAAAAAAGGTTGTCAAACCAATTATCTGCCTATTTCTAGTTTCTGGGTGGTTGCCTAGGCGAACCAAGCAAGGCTTTAGGATTTTGTTAACCAGTTTCTTCATCTATCATGTGATGTAAATCATTTTGAAAACCCCAACTCTAAGTGAACAACAGCAAGCAGCACAAATTGCTAATGACTAGTGAACTAAATATGCTGACCTGAGAGTCTAAACATCAATGCAACATCGATGGATCTTCCTGAACTTGCGGCTGCGTCGTCCCATGGCACATAAGCTGGAAAACTGCCACTCACGTCGGCTAAACGATATTCACAAAGCGGCCCTCCAATTGGGAGTCCAACAGTAACTTAAAGGTTACAGCCTAATTAGACGAGGCATCTGATTTCAAAGCCTCTCGGCTCATTAAAGCATATTGGCCTCCCTACACCAGCTGTGGCCTCCCAGTCTATCTCTCCTGGTCTCTGGCGGTGGAGGCCTTCACCAAGGGAACCACGCAATAGGATCGGATCCATCACTGGAACATTCGGATCTACATTCTCATTACGGTTCCTAAATAAGGCAGGGGATACAGTGGGAAATCAATGGTGATTGCAGATTTGATTGAATGGGATATGTTTTGTTCAGGAACATTCTGGGAATTTGTGTGGTTTGAACCTGCTAGGAAATAGCTGGAATGTTTTGAGGTTGTGCTGCTGCTATTACAAAAGATGTCGAATGGAAACCATAACGAGAGCCTTCACGAATATTTTGCGCAGAAGTTTTTAATGTCAGTTACAAATAGAAGTAATCTAAAAGTCAATTCTGCTTTACGTTTTAAAGTCGGAAGAGTTGTTGCTGCCTCCACATTTAAATATTTTTATTTAACTTTCATTTAGCTTCTCAAAGAAATATCTTGTCTTGCATTGTTGGCAAACTGATAACTTGTAACCACATACTGCACATTTATGTTGCTTTAACTGGAAAAAAAAATGTAGAGGTCACGCAAGTAATATAAAAGACGGTTTTAATCTGTTGCTGAATCAAAATCCAATTGAGAGCCTTCAAAAATATTTTGCTCACAAGTTCTTAGTCCTTTTGTAGAGGTTTTTTTTTTTTTTAACGTCAATAGCAAATTCTAAACTCAAGCAATGCTTCGCACATCTATTGGTTTTTCCGGTCTCTCCAAATACATTTTTTATCTTGTTTTGCATTATTGGCAATGGCAAACCAAAAAGTTTTGACCACATACTTCACAGTCATGATGCTTTAACTGGTAAATAAACAATTTAATGGGTAATTAGTTGGTTTAACTTGTTAATGTTTTGAGGTGGCGCAAGTAATATAAAAGGTGTAATATAAAATGGTAAATGGTAGTTCTTGGTCATTTTGAATCCAGTTTTGTAACGTAAACAAACAAAGAATTTAAGTCAATTCTGCTTTTAGTTTTTACAGTCTCTCCAATTACATTTTTTTAAAAAAAAATCCGATTTAACTTCTTAAATATATTGTTTTGCGTTATTGGAATAACCTGCACATTCGTAAAAAAAAAAAAAAGTCTACTAATCGTCTGTTGGAATTTTACTATGCAGTCGTCTGTTCTTGGAAAAAAACTCCTTGGATTGTTCAAAGGATGAAAGGGATGTTTTTTTTTCCCAAGAAAACCTTGATGTTGACTCTTTTACACACTTGGAATGTTCCAGGTTGAATACAAGGTAATCTTAAATAAAAAACCCAAATAAGTCATGTTCAGCAAAGCACTTGCAATGGAAAAACACAAGATAAAAAACACAAGGTCAGAACTCCGCTGATATCTGCGGCTTAAATATGTGCTGTAAAGTACAACCGTGTTTACATTAATGTTTATTTCCTTTTAAAAACTTAACATTTTCTGTGGTAAAACATTGTCATGAATGCTGTTGATAGATATTAACTTTTTCAGTTATAAATGATTGGTTACACTATACATTATGTTAACATGAACTAACAATGAATATTACTAGATGAATACCAAAGTATTCATTTTTAACATTTCTTAACACATTATTAAAATCAAAAGTTTTATCTGTTCATACTATTAATGAACCTGAGCTAACAATGAACAGTTTGGTTAAATGATTAATACTGTAACCAATGCATGCATTAACTAACAATAATGAATGGAACCTTATTATAAAGCGTTTATCTTCTTCATTAAAATTTAGTTTAAAATTCTCATTTGCTGTCTGACATTTCATCTAAATTACGTTTGACAAATTAAAAAAAAAAAAAACTTTTAAGAAAAACAAGTGCACGCAGTAAGCAAACAAGGTAGCTTGTTATTAGCAACCGCTTGAAAGAATGCTGACAGTAGCCAAGAGCCTCTCCGAGGTCTGTTTCTAATACCTTAATATTCCATAACAGATCCCCAGCTCCACATGGACAGGTATGTGAAAGAAAAACATTTGAGAAGCAAGTGAAAGAGCGTCAGCACACACGCAGGTGCACTGCAGCATTAACCAGCAGCAGCTGACAGTAAGAGCAACAAGCAGCGCTAACCAGCTGCAGCTGACACGGCGGCATCAACAAACGGCTCCTACGGTAGCGCCGGAGAAGCTCAGACTACTTCCTGTTTAGGAGTCACGAGTCCAAGCAGATACTGCATTGATGTTGAAGCAGCCTCCACCCCCACGGCAGGGTAAAAGTGAAGTCATATGGACCAAATGCAGGCCGACGTGTCGGAGGCCCCGGTCAGGAATGAGAGGGCTGCAGAACTCATCAAAGTCACTCCCTCGCAGCGGTCCGACGTTAAGCTCAAGTCAGCATTTCATTGTTTTGTGAATGACCTGGGGGATTGACACCCTGCCGAGCGAACACATTCCCCCACATGTTTGCTCTGCTGAGGGTGTGGTTTGCTTTGGTAGATTGCGCTGACAAAAATATTATTGCATTTTATATTATAAATGAGTATACTAAATAAACAAAAAGGGTTCAATTTTACATTTATTTTAAAAATCTGTAATTGGATTATTATTTAATATTTATCTATTAAACACAACAGGATAAATGAATATAAATAGCATTAAATATCTAAATATAAATGACTAAAAATGTACACATTATGTATAATTTTTAGGCATGCGCGATATGAAAAATTGTAACCGATACCGATAACCGATGATTAAGTCCTTCTCATTGCCGATAACCAATAAATCCGTATTTTTATATTATAATTTCCATATAATCAGCAGTTTGTGCACCCAGGGGAATATAAAATATGATCTGCAATGACGAAGCTGATATTTTAGTAGCCCTGGCCTAACTATAATAGCAAACATCAGTCCTGATTCTTCAATTGTTTTTATTTTTTGTGCAAGGCACCACGATACTTAGTAACAGAAAGGGTTTAACAGAACTACAAAATAATTACAACTAATTTATATTTAAGCATTTCATGCATAACAAAGAAATGCATCTATTAAACCTTTAGTGCATGAGGATGAGGAAGGTATATAGACTAAGTCACATGTTTTTCAAATACATAAATAAAATGTATTGGTCCGATAAATATATGACATGCTGTATAGATAAATATGTATTGTAGTCCTTAATAGTAGTTAAAATTACATAATTAAAAATTTAAATAAATAAATAAAAAGTAAAAATTCTTAATTGTTTTCCTGAATTTTAAATAAATAAATTTGTAATAACTCAGAAATTACTATGCATGAGATTTATCAATATGTAGCCGTGTTGTAATTTGTTTATCTCTATTTAGTCAATAAAGATTTCTATGAGACTGCTGCAAAATATCATAAAGCGACGAGATTAATACTATATATAGTATTTAGAAATCTTTCAACAAAACCAACAGTCTTGTGTTTATTGATCATGCAACAGAAAAGCCACCAATGCAGTATATCAGTCAGGCACAAAAACTGTTGACACTTGTTCAGTGGGTTTGAAGACATGTCGACCACTGTGTGTTTAGCTGACATGCGAGCTGTTTTTGGACATTCTGCCTGGACTGAAGGCTGCAACTGGTGCAAGTGACTTGTCAAGCACAGACATCACTCGAGAGGCAAGACAGCGAGAGCGAGAAACAACAACAACAACGGGCTATTCAGTGTCAGGCACACCATCACATGACTCTGGCATTTGTATATTATCTAGGAAGACGGGAACGTCTCTTTTTTCCATCCCCCACTCTTCAGCGCCGCTTCCTGCCTCTCTGTCAATAGCGTCAACCAGCTGCAGTTCAACCGGCCTCTGAGTAACTAGGTTAGAAAGGATAAATGCATGGTAGCTGGGTACAGTATTGGAAAACTAATCAACTCATAAAGTTAAGCATCCACACATCCAACACACACACATCATGTCACTAAAAAGTTGGAAGGGTAGCAACTTTCTATGCTATTTTTGTTCGCAAAAATCAGTTACAATACAATACAATACAATATGGGGAAAAAATTAAACTTGTATCTGAAAAATTAGGGTTACACGTTTTTTAAGATGATGTACATTGTACTTACTCAAATAAGTACTGAGTAATATTAGCCACCTACATGTACTTACTAGAGAAATACGGTTAGGGTTTGGTTTAGGGTTAGTTACTTGTAATTATTACTGTTAATACTATAGGAAGTACATGTAGTAACGTGTAACTACGTCACCTTTAAATAAAGTGTTACCAAAAGTAGTAATCATTATTTGAGAAGTAACATTATTTCATTTCAAAGGTCAATGCAAAAAACTTTGCATTTCCTGTATTCATTTGAATTTCCCACTTTTCCCAACATTTAGTTGTTTGAGTAATGCATTGTGTGTTACACTCATGCAACTTGTAAAAGTCGCAAAGTTAACAGCGTAACAACTTTTCACCGTTTACTTCCCAACACTGATTCGCTGGCCTTCTCCAAATGTCATGGCCTTGAATATGATGTCATGCTGCGGTCAAGCAGGAAATTCGCTGTGCTGCATTGTCTATAAAAATGGAAAACGTAGTCAGTACCAGCGGACTCTCGGCTGGATCTCTTTGTTCTGGTCTGGACAGGACGCACAGCACAATGCAGCACACACCTGCTTTTTAAAAGGACAAATAGCAAAATCTCACAGCCGCCGTGCAAATGCTGAGGTCGGCAGGACGGCGTCACAATGAAACAGTGAACGTTACAAATGAGCTCACTGACCAGATTCATTATCTGTTAATGCAGAGCACATGGCTGATTGGAAAACAACTCGAGCTTTTGTGCATCTTCACAAGGTCAAGGCAGTCAGAGGAATTCACGAGTCTCCGCAGCACCTCCGGCTGCTCGAGTCCCGTCGCAAGCTAAAGAATCTGATGATCGTTGACTCCCAGGGGCCAAAGACACAAACTCAATGGGCCCCTGTTTTCCAGATTGAATTAATACAGCAATACGCAATCTCCGTTCTAGCAGTCAGATGCCCGAACCAAACAAAATACAACAAATTAATGGATTCAGGGTCAGGTTTGGGACAGTTTTTCTTATACAGTATATCTATAGTTTTTCAATAAATAGGGATGTGTATATATATATATATATATATATATATATATATATAAAATAATTATATTTATCTTCATATATATATATATATATATATATATATATATATATAGAATAATTTATGTATTTAAAGCAAAGATCAAAAATCTAGTTGAAAAACATTTTTCATTACAATTTTAATGAAAAACAAAAACTGTGGGAGATGACACAAATGAATCAGAGATCTGATTCAAATCATTAAAAAAAATTAATGCGAGATTTGAATCAGTTCAATACGATGGACAATTTGAAAAGATTCATTGAAGTACTAACTCTAACGCAATTGTGTGAAAAAATTGAAAGCTGTTAAATATACATTAAAATAAATATAAACAAATATATTGTCATGTACACGCTCATACTATAAACATTTAATGGAATGAACTCCAAGAAATATTAAACATCAAAATTATGTTTGCTTTCTTTTAAATCTCCAGTAAAAAATATTCAGTGTATCCCCAGCTCTAGTAATTAATGATTAAAGAATATTCCAAGAAGAGATTTATCAATTTAGGGTAAAACTGTGACATGAATCAGATGAAGGCCCACTGCAAGCACCGCATTGCAACCCCTCAGAAAACCTGTTTGTTCGATTGTGTAGATAAGACTCACTCAATAATGGATCCTAACTGGAGGCAGTTGTTAACGCATTAGGTAGCCGTCATCTCTGACAGACCTGAACTGCCATAATAGACCGCAAGTCGATGGCAAATTACAGTAATTCACTAGATCTTTGACTCAAGTATACCTCACCTCTGAATAACAGAGAAGAGACGGCTCGAAAAAATATGATGCCAAAATAAATTAAACTTTTGCCCTGCGAACTGAAAGCCTGAGAATGCACGACCACGGGTTAATACGATTGCAGAAGCTTTGGCATATTTAAATGCACACAGAAAACAATACAAGTTAGAGTACTTTACTAAATCCTTTTAAACTGTCACATTTGAGCTTTAGGCCTTCGATAAAACTCACAAATGCTGGCGTAGTTCCAATGCATCTTTCAAAATATCCAGCTTTATGCAAACTCTACAGGAAGAATATGAGCTCGCAGGTTCACTGTATTGATATCACCCACATGGCCATGCGCTTGTAACACTATCCGCTGACACTGACCTACATAGTGACCTTGCCTAATTTGCGAGATAAACGCCAGAGTGTGTGTAAGCTGTTGACGATTGTTTTTGAAGGGTGGGACTGCAGTGCACATGAAGGTAAGTATCATCTTAAGTCTATTATTCCTGGGAGAGATTGGAGCTGCTCCAGTTTTACTGCACATTTGTCAATGTCATCGGCGCAGTGTTTCCGCCGCATTAAAACATGCGGGCAGCTTTATTGCTCGCCTCATGGCCATCTGTGTCGCCAAACATTACTTGACCCAGAATAAACAAAAAGATCACTTTGTGATCACTATGGTTTACTGGAAGAATATCAGAATCAGAATCAGAATCAGAAAGAGCTTTATTGCCAGGGATGTTTACACATACTAGGAATTTGTTTTAGTGACAAAAGCTTTACAGTGCAACAGAGTGACAGTGACAAGACAAGACACAGATGATAAAAAGAATAAAAATACAAATATACAAAATATACAAAATAGACAATTGTATGTACAGTTAAGATATAGACAGATTGTATGTACAGTTGTGAAGAATGCAAATGAAATATAAATAAGTGTTTTAAGTGAATGGTGTGTAATCATTTTGTGTGTTCCGTGTTTGTCAATTGTTCATGAGATGAATATGAATAAAAGTAGGGGTGCACCGAATGTTCGGCAACCGAAATTATTCGGCCGAAAAAAGCCAAAAAAAGCACTCTCGGTATTCGGCCGAATAAGTAAAAAGGCCGAAAAAATTTTGCCGAACAATGACGTTTTTAATGATGTTTTAACGTTCACATATCGCGTCTTTTCCGCGCGCATATTCTTTATATCCTATGTGGGCACGCGGTAACCGCGCGCAAAACGGAAGGGTGCGGTGCGGCGCGCTTGTTTTTTCCGGGCGCGCCTGTGCCGCGGCGAGATGAAAACATCTCAACTTTTCAGAATGCCGCAAGCGCACCGCAGGTCATGTGACAAGAACCAACCGATCATCTTCGACCTTTCCGTAACAAAACATGGAAATCTCAGCCGAACAGCTGATCATAGCTGTACAGGGGGGTTGTTATATCTCATTTACATAAATATATCTAGTAGTAAAGCTAAAGCAAGGGCTAAAAATCAATTTATCCCTTGCTGAAACTTTCTCATCGTCAGAAACCAATGCACATTTGTTGTTGTAGACATACAGAGTTACATTCTTTCAGCAGTCAGTTATAGGCCTAACATAGGCTATTCAAGAAGGGGGGCTTCAAAGATGGCCAAATAATTTTTTTTTTTTTTTATTTTACTAATTTATTCATTTTAAGTTATATTGTACTTTGTTTGTATAATATCTGCTGGAATGTTAAAAAAATGTTCAGTGTTAAATATTTTGAAATTATATTTTTGTTATTTGATTTATTTCTCTGAAAAGCAACACAAAATAGTAAAAAGCAAATTTTTACTATTTAATTATTGTAATGGTGAAAAAATTGGCAAAATAAATGGAAAAAATGCGAAACACCACATTCGGTATTCGGCCTTCGGCCAAGCATTTCATTATTATTCGGCTTCGGCTTCGGCCAAGAATTTCATTTCGGTGCATCCCTAAATAAAAGACACCACTGTTTAATAGATCATTTAAGTTTATTAATAATAATCGTCATTTTATCATTTATCATTTAAAAAAAGTTACGCTTGCCTGTGCAAAAAGTGTTTTATTAAAGTAAAATTAAAACAAACAAACAAACAAAAAAAAATACTATGAAGTTACTTGTAAAGTAAATTTAAAAAAAGACTTGAAACCTTTAAATCGGTGTCTTTGTCGACACATCAACCAAGCTGTATTCATATTACCTTAACAATTGAACCATTTGCACAACGAAAATAATTCAAATAGCTCCTGACAGCTTGCGATTTTCAGTAATATATGGATTATTATGGTAACTTCTAAGGGTGGACCCAAATATTCGATTATTCGTTCCGTGGGTAGGTATTCGATTTTCAATTTTGGGATTCGAATTTTAGTTTGTTTTTCCGTACACCTGGCATCCCCCTCGCAAAATGATTCTCATTCGCGCTCGAATGTTTACACTATAAAATCATTTAGCAAAATAAAATATTCTTTTTTTTTTTTTTTTTTGACAATTATCTTATATAGCCTAGCCGTTTCTAATAGCATGGAAAGTTATACTTATACCTTGTTATACTTAATAATTATGTTTGCTTATTCTTCGCCTACTAAAGTGTTCGCTGCAACTGGAGTATTCTCTGTCTAGAGCGCACAACTGTCTGAGCTTGTATTTTGGGTTAAGCTGCGTTGCTTTGACGTTGTGGAAAATAGAATAATAGAAACAAAGCCTTGGTTCCCGTTACTATCAATCTAAATGAATCTACAGCGAAATATGCTTGTTAAAACTCAAATGTTAGATTTTACTGGGACGGCGTGTTCTTTATTTATTACAGTTCGTTCACTTATTTTGTGTTCTTCTTTTATTTAAATAGCCTACCCTTAACTGTGTCAGTAATCGCTGTGGTGCTAATTTCTGATTTGGGAGTGATTTGTTAGCCAGAAAAATGTTAGGCTACCTTATTAAAAGACCTGTGTGTTAAATCACTAGTGCAATGTCTGTTCTCGGAGCATATGAGGCGCGCCGTTTATTTCGCTGTTCTAAAGTTTATTAATTCTGAACGTGACGCGTGTCCATATTACACCAAATGCGGCACTGCACTCCCTTGGGTCCACAGCAACAAGTCGAATGGATGAACCGTTCTCGACATAGTCAAAATGCAAACAGACAGACAGGCACACAGAGATTCTTGCTGTAACGCGTTGTTTACGGAGCAAAGAGGGATAGCTCACTTAGCTTGAGTTATTGATACCAGACAGACTTCACGGAGGCGATTGACTTTTCACAACTGGCACGAAACTCGTGTAATTGTCCGGCACAAATGTTGTGTCATGCACAGCGTTGCTTAAAAAGAATATACCATCAAACATTAAACAAAAAAAAAACAGAAATAACCCGCATGCGGTGCTTGAGATACACATAAAAATGCAGACAGTTCAACCGAGGGCGAGCAGCTCTTAAAGGGGCCACACACCTTTATTAGAGAGAAGAATATGATCAGCCCCCTCCCTCCGAAGCTTAGAATATTCAGTGTTGATTACTACCGAAGCTTCGAAACTCAAAAAAAAAGGTATTTGGACCAGACCTAATAACTTCATGCTTTCCGTCAGCAAATGACAGCAACGTTCGGGAAGAGCAGGGAGGAAGGATTTGAACGGAGAGATGCGGAATGCGGGGAGTCATAGAATTTTGTAATGCATGAAATAAGAAAATAAATTAAGAAAATTAGGCATGTTGTGCTTTCTCCCCCAAGTCAAACGTCACAACCACAGCTCTTACGGGTGCTTGTGAAGGCATGGCTCAACATGTAAAAGTGGGCCACTTCCAATAAAAGATCTAACATATTATATTTTTGACATGACACGACAAGGTTTTTTTAAGGCTGAAACATTATGAACTGTATGTGTATGTTGATCCTGTATGGTATTGAAGCGGCCATCGTTGCGCACTGCATCGCAATGCCCCCTTTGCTTTGTGTTCCTGACCTGTTTAATACTTGAAGGTCTAAATGCAGAGAATTTGGGTTGTACTCCAATATCGTATCTCATGCAATGCATCAGTCATTGTTCTAAACCCTCTGGCTCCGCCTGCAACAGTAGCCACACCCCAAACTCTCACTATAGGTTGAGCTGGAAAGTGACTGACAGATCTGAGACTGCTCTCAATCTTTAGACGGTGCCTGAGAGGCTTCACACTTTTGGGAATGGCATAGTAAAAGTAGAATAATACACTGGATTAAGAGAATGAATTTTGACATAAAATTGTACACACTTCACCTTTAATAACAAAGCTTGAGCTAAAATCTGACACTTTATTGATTATTGATCACTGCATTTGTTTTGCACATGGTCACGGTTCTAAAAACAGCACCGGCATTCGCCGAAACCCACCACCAGGCCGTATAAATGACAGACGTGGCATGGTAACGTTAGATGGAGAGATATAAAACTGGCTGGATGAGAGAGCAGCGCTGCCCTTTCGGTCTCAATAGGTCAGCTTTATTTGAAGTGTGCAGTATGCAGTGTGGCAGAGCTGACACATGCACTCTAATTTGAGAGTGCTGCACTAAGTCAAGCCATTTGCCAGCAACACAAAAAGTATCCTCAAAAAATTTGTTGACGTTCGCTCGGTCAATTACCGGGTGCAGCGTGTTCCCGCTCTTCATTTACATCAAAATAATTGCCTAGAAAGTGATAAACAATCAAAAATGGTGTTTATGCACACAAATCAAAGTGAAATTATGTTCCAGCTTTAAAATCTATCAATATACACACCAGTGACTGCACAGTGAATGAGATAACTGGTTAAAATTGTAACATATATAGTCTACAGACACACGCGGAGGAATGGCAATAACTATATTTTCTAGAAACTTAAGTCTCAGTGTTTTTGTCAGAAGTGAAATGCTTAGAAATGCATGCCAGTGACCTTTATTGCTTTGCTTTGTCAGAATCTAACATTGGAATCCTTTATCACATTACTGTTGGTGCCGTTTCATAAAACAAAATGTATTATTTGGTGGAAGAATCACCGCATAATTACCGCATTTTCTGCCTTGTTTTGTACATGTCGATGTAAAATGCAGATTAATGCACATCTGTGACTGTAGTTCTATAGTAATGAGGCAAGTTGCTGTTTTGTAATTGTGTATCATTATTAATGTTGCTAATAAATGAAGTTATTTTTTAACCATTGGTATCTTCATCATATTGCTGTTGGCACAGTTTAAAAAACAAGAAAAAAGCAATAGTTTTTGCAATAGTTCAACAAATGTCACGCCTGAAAACATCCGTTAGCCATGCTAAATTATTTATGAAACAAAACAATACTCAAAAATGGGCCTTTCCACAAAAAATGAGATTCGGAATGAGTCCGAGCTAAATAAATGTCCTGCAGCAAGAAAGCTGCAAACAAACGATACATCACGTAAAACGGAAACTCTTACCTTCAGCGAGTCGAAGCAGGCGATCACCCGTCCGTTCTCCACCTGGCAGCTCTTGGGCGGGTGCGCGAATTTGCATTCCTCGTCGCTGCGCGAGCACGTCCCTCTCTGAAACTGCCGGCACACTTCGAGAGTCAGCCATTTTGTGTCTCGTATCGACGCGATGTTTAAAGCCATAGCAAAAGTTGTGTCGAGAACCTGCAGGCTCTATGGCGTCAGTAGATTGTTGATTTGGGTTTGAAAAGTCTGTGAACGTATTTGTGTGCTGCTGTAGTTTTGAGGTTCGTCTCAGTTTGTTGCCGAGGCCCTTTAAATAGAGATGTCACATTCAGACTCCCGTTGGCTGTCGCATGGGAGATGGCCGCTATCAGTGAAGCTGTCAATCTCTGCCAAGTCGTTCATCAGTCATTTAGTCCCAGGTGCACAACACTGGAGCGACAATAAGAACATGCTCCAGGTCTCCAAACGGTCTTGAGCCCGAAGGTTGTGGATAACTCTACCTGAAGGCAATGGCTCTCCTTGGAACAATATCTAATAACGGTCCGCGAATGGAAAGAGCGTGTTGGTTCCTTGTGCTTT
Organism: Opsariichthys bidens; assembly: GCA_037194245.1. NCBI lineage: Eukaryota > Metazoa > Chordata > Actinopteri > Cypriniformes > Xenocyprididae > Opsariichthys > Opsariichthys bidens. The sequence goes on from CM074293.1 coordinate 6,697,762, forward strand.
GGCAAGTCTGAGGAATTGAGATCTTTTGGGAGGCCAAGCCAGTGTAGGATGGGGGCGGCGAGCAGCTTCAAGTAGGAACGTCGTCAGAGAAGGCACTTTCTTCTGTCCGGGATCTGAAAAAGAAGGCCAAGATTTGATTTGGGTATGAAACATGGCCAATAGAAGCTGTACCACATGGATATAACCATTTAGAAGTAGCACAAAATTGATTCAGTTAACTATTCATTCACACCTTTCGTTTGTTTATGTAGCAATTACAAGGGTCTAAATATTTAACAAAATGACAGACAGACAGATAGATAGATAGGAGCTGATAAAATACAGTTTATCGACAATATCCACCTAGAAGAACAACAGACGGATGTTATTCTGGAAATTGAAGCCTGGTGTTACCTAATCAGAGGCCATTCTAGGATTATATGTACATTTAATCATTTAACCGAGGCTTTTATCCAAAGAGACTAACAAATGAGGAACATCATCAAATCTAGAAGCAAATCAGTGTAATATCAAATGTCGCATCAAAGCACGTATGGAAAAAAAACCAAAAACTGCTATATCGATTAAGCACATTATGGCACATTCAGTCAAATGCAGAGGTGAAGTTAGTAGCACTAACGGAAAAACACCTCCCCTTCCTGAACCATTGAAGACTGCCTAACCTGTTGAGTAATGCCAGAGATTTTAGCCAATAGAAAACATGCAGCGTCGTAATATTCCTGGCAGCCATTCAACTGCCGGAAAAGGACTGAAACAGATGTGTATTCCAGACGCGATCCCGTCAGCGACGGGTGACAACACCTCGACCAGCTCACAATGAACACAGAGAAAGGATGGATAGACAGACAGCTACACCGACTGTTGGAAAGATATGGAGAGAAAGAGATCATATAGAGACAGACACAGAGACAGAGAGCAAGAAGGATGACAACGACAGACGGACAGAACAAGACAGAACGGCAGAGAGATAGAATGAGATAGAAGGAAAGATAGACAGACAGAATGACAGATAGGAGGAAAGACAGATAGATAGAATGACAGACAGACAGACAGATGGAACTTCAGAACGAAAAATAGAAGAACAGACAGATAGAACGACAGACAGAATGACAGACAGAGAGACAGATGGAACGACAGACAAATAGAACGACAGATAGAAGAAAAGACAGAAAGATAGAATGACAGACAGATAGACAGACGGACAGAAAGAAAGATTGAGAGACAGCTAGAATGACAAACAGATAGAAAACAGACAGACAGAATGACAGACAGAACGACAGGCAGACAGATAGAAAGGTAGAAGGACAGACAAACAGATAGAATATCTATAAAGAAAGACAGACAGAATGAAAGATAGAGCGACAGATAGAAGGAAAGACAGACGGATGGGATGACAAACAGAAAGATAGAATGAGAGACAGCTAGAACAACAGACAGAATGATAGACAGACAGACAGAAAGGTAGAAGGACAGAAAGATAGAATGAGAGACAGATGGAACTTCAGAACGAAAAATAGAAGAACAGACAGATAGAACGACAAACAGAATGACAGACAGAGAGACAGATGGAACGACAGACAAATAGAACGACAGATAGACGAAAAGACAGAAAGATAGAATGACAGACAGATAGACAGACAGACAGAAAGAAAGACTGAGAGACAGCTAGAATGACAAACAGATAGAAAACAGACAGACAGAACGACAGGCAGACAGATAGAAAGGTAGAAGGACAGACAAACAGATAGAATACCTATAAAGAAAGACAGACAGAATGAAAGATAGAACGACAGACAGAACGACAGACAGAAGGAAAGACAGACGGATAGGATGACAAACAGAAAGATAGAATGAGAGACAGCTAGAACAACAGACAGAATGATAGACAGACAGAAAGAAAGGTAGAAGGACAGAAAGATAGAATGAGAGACAGATGGAACTTCAGAACGAAAAATAGAAGAACAGACAGATAGAACGACAAACAGAATGACAGACAGAGAGACAGATGGAACGACAGACAAATAGAACGACAGATAGACGAAAAGACAGAAAGATAGAATGACAGACAGATAGACAGACAGACAGAAAGAAAGACTGAGAGACAGCTAGAATGACAAACAGATAGAAAACAGAGACAGAACGACAGGCAGACAGATAGAAAGGTAGAAGGACAGACAAACAGATAGAATATCTATAAAGAAAGACAGACAGAATGAAAGATAGAACGACAGACAGAACGACAGACAGAAGGAAAGACAGACGGATAGGATGACAAACAGAAAGATAGAATGAGAGACAGCTAGAACAACAGACAGAATGATAGACAGACAGACAGAAAGGTAGAAGGACAGAAAGATAGAATGAGAGACAGATGGAACTTCAGAACGAAAAATAGAAGAACAGACAGATAGAACGACAAACAGAATGACAGACAGAGAGACAGATGGAACGACAGACAAATAGAACGACAGATAGACGAAAAGACAGAAAGATAGAATGACAGACAGATAGACAGACAGACAGAAAGAAAGACTGAGAGACAGCTAGAATGACAAACAGATAGAAAACAGACAGACAGAACGACAGGCAGACAGATAGAAAGGTAGAAGGACAGACAAACAGATAGAATATCTATAAAGAAAGACAGACAGAATGAAAGATAGAACGACAGACAGAACGACAGACAGAAGGAAAGACAGACGGATAGGATGACAAACAGAAAGATAGAATGAGAGACAGCTAGAGCAACAGACAGATAGAAAAACAGACAGAATGATAGACAGAAAGACAGATAGAAAAACAGACAGAATGATAGACAGAAAGACAGAAAGATAGAATGAGAGACAGCTAGAACAACAGAGAGATAGAAAAACAGACAGAATGATAGACAGATAGAACGACAGACAGAAAGATAGAATATCTAACACCTCCTATTAGGCATGAGTTGTGTTACTGTACGATAGTTTTTTCTGACCATAAACTATAATAACACTAAAAGGCTGCAGTGACTGCTGTTACAGGAGATTCTGTTCTCTAAGCAAAAACACAGATGCTGACTATGAAGGGCAGAATCAGCTAACTGAGTCTTCTCCAGCATTTGGCCGTCCATTTTGTCAAAATGCAGAATTAAGTAACCAAAAAAAACGGTTACTTTACATTTACATTCATGCATTTGGCAGATGCTTTTATTTTATTTAAATTATTTTAACTTATTAAGTTATCCCATGCTCTGGGAATCAAACCCATTATTAAAGCATTCTAGCACTTGCTACTGTTTGAGCTACAGAAACGCATTGCAAAGAATGAAGCTTTAATGATTTTGAGTGATGGATTATCAACTAATCATGTATCCTCCCTGTAGGTGCATTCAGATGTAGAATATAGAGCTTTTATTTGCACCAAGTTTGACAGTTAGGGCTAATTCTATAAACACTGGTCTGAAAAATAAAGGATTTTTTTGTGTGTGTGTGCTTGCAGGTTCCTTCCAAGAATCAACCCCGATGGCACCAAATGCCAATCCAACCGCCAATACAGTGTAGATAGCAAAAATTCTCATTACCAGCTCATCGCTATCCCGTAGAATAAACTAGTCACCTTCATCAAGCTTACAAAATCACCACCGAGACTGATTCGCCAAATGATACTCCGCCTCGAGCATGACTTGTGAACCTCACACAGCTGAAATAGAGGACTTTTCTTGGAACATCTGGAAATATTTTCTTGTGCAAACTGAAGGAGAGGCGGGGAGGGGAGGGTAAGGGTGGGGGTGGTGCAGGCAGACGAAACAAGGCCGTAAAAATCTGCAGCTGCCGTTGAAGATTCCCTTTGCTGTGTAATGAAGGCCACGTCCCCTCCACTTACAGCAAAGACAACAGACAAGTGCCAAACAATAAACTACTGTGTGTACGGAACAGAGCACTATATTAACCGAAGCCACTGAATTGTGTATAATACACTTTTTTAGGGCTGAGGTATCGTTTGCATTAAAAAGACGTGTCTGAACAAGTACTGAGGTTTACTATAGAGGGAACGTGAATGCCTGGGTTTGTTCTCGATGGAATACTACTCATACTAAGTATATGTAGGCCAGTGTTGTGTGCAATGAAAGCACAAAACACCACGATGACCTACAGCATTTGCTAAGAAGTATACAAACACACTGCAGTCAATATCATTTCAACTGCATCTCTTTCTAGACTCATTATTTGATCAGACGGTCAAACGTTCAATTTAAAAATGCTAAATAGTTGTAATTATTTCTGGGATGATAACTAGATGCCATTCTGAATTAAACAAAGCAATGTAGTGAAATCGTGACACAATAATAAGAACACGGCCACCTTGAACAATTTAGTTTTTTTTAGGACTTATGGTGATTTGGACCCTCCTTTTGTCTGTCACCAATAACACACAGCAAGCATTAGCGTAATCTAATGAGCTCGAGTGTTTCTTTCATTTTCCACTCTTGTTGCTAAGGGTCTGTTTCTTCTTTCTATTTCCCACAATGCCTAGCAACCACAAGAGTGCACCTACAAAAAAGAAAAATGAGGCGTAAAGAGAGAAATCGACCCTTTAAGAAGAATGCAACAGGTGTAGTGCAACAGAAATACATACTAATCTGCATAATGCAGACAGCACAAAATATCTTGTTGCCTTATATTAGATTTAAGTCTAGCAAAGCATCTGAGATTTGATTGTGAAAACTTAATTGTATTAATTTAAGAATGCAGCATTCTCAAAAATAACAAAACTATAAGTTATACTGTAAAACTATATAGTATTAACTATTATTTAAGTTTTATTATGTATTCATTTTATAAGTAACTATTATTTATAAATTGTAAATAATATATTATATACTTTATAAATTACACAAAACTATAATTTATATTTTACTGTGCTTTTGCAAAGTGTGAATTTCCTCTTTGTATAAAAATAAATAAATAATAAAATAAAAATGAAACAGTTATGCTTTTCCAGAGGAAAAAGCAAGAGGCCACCCGCCAACCTACCGACTCGTTCATAGTCGAAATGTGCGTTGAAGCCCTGAATCAAGGTCTTCACGGTGCCATGCGGCTTTACGATAAACCAAGATGACAAGGCACCATAGTAAAATAACTGGTCTAAAGGTCCAAACTGTCAAGCAGTCATTTCAAAAAGATTTCAGGTGCAGCTGTAATTTGAGATTCTTGTGTCCAGCACTATTTGAGCTCTTGAAAAACACATTAGCAAAGCTTCCTTTCTGGCAGCACTTTGAACGGGACCAAAGGGAGGCTGATTTCCAGAACTGGAAAGGGAAAAAAACTGGTGTTAGATGTTGATTCAGAAAGGGCCGCTCAACCTACGCTCCACCGTCGTACAATCCCAGCACCTGCTGCTCCTTTCCATTTTACCATTATAAAATTAAATGGCCTGCCATACCCGTCGCACACGAAGTCTCTACGGCACTATTTAATTTCATAGCTTTACCCCCAAGAGTCACGCCATAAAAAAATTGGATAGAAACCATGTCAGATGTGACCTCATGCAATTAATCCTCTTGTATTTTTAGAACTCAAAAACCCGATGGTCTAATTTATGAGGTGAATGACAGTTAAAGGGTGCTTCAGTAATACAATCTGTCAGCTAGTAGAAGTGCTTAAAGCTTGTAAACCGAAATAATGGGCCACCAAATCTCTGGATTTGCAGGCCTGTTTAAGGCCGGTTTTCTTTCCGAGGTGCAATCGTGCAAGTCTTCGGGCACAGCAAATACAGGATAATGGTTTATAAAACAGTGCACGTTTAAAGACAAATCAAAGCAGAGCTGCAAAGCAAAATTTGCTTTCGCCCTTAAAGCAACTGCAATTCCAGTCAAATCAATGCAAATCTCTCCCTGTCAGCTGTTCGCTCAACTGAGGCCAGAACGGAGCAAAAACCCGGGGTAGGTTCCTCCAGACAGCTTTAGGGGTGACGTGTCTAATGTTTTCATGTTGAAATACCTTCTACTATCGCCTAGTTTAATATGCAGAGTCAACTATTTGTAGGTAAATTTCCCTGAAAAGTGCAAACGCTGCAGTTCTGCGGTATTAAACACTGCTTGAGCATCTCGACCGGCCCGACACAACAACACAGCCTCATCTAATTGCATTTGTGATGCTAGAAGAGCAAAAGTTACATATCAAAGAGTAGACATCTAAAACGGATTTTTGGATTTTCACCCGGGAGTTTTGGAAAACCGAGTGCTTTAGACGATAGTTCAAAGCGTAAGTGTGGAGTAAAAACAGGGTTCGCTAAGTCTAAATGGCATGATTACTATCCAAGCAGGCATTGAATTGAAAAAGACATTGCATTGAAAAAAGAGTGGCCAATAAACTGCAAGATCCTGCCAAGTCATCATGTCACCTGCAGTTACTCTGGGTTCACAGAAGCAAGAGCTTTGACAGATAAGTGTAACCGAGTAGGAATGGCTGCAAGTCAGAGGCTGATGAGGGCGGACAGATGGTGCGCAGGTAGGAAGGTGGCTGCAGTATCCTTGTTGTGACCTGCAGAGATTAACGCTGTCTGTACGCCCCCGCCCTTCCCCACAATGATTAGTGGTTCCGGAGGAGGACGCCTGGCTGAACAGCAAAGCCGGGCATTCCACAGATGCAATTATCTATTATCAAAAAAAAAGTTAAATATCAGATCTTACGTTACCGCAGGGAATGGGCTAGCTGCGGTAGTCGTTGTTATCGATGTTCCATGGTGTTTCGGCCGTATACCGAGTACATTACTTGCTCACTGCAGCACCGCCCCTACTGTTGTTATGATTTTTTTTTTTTTTAATAGAAATAAAAACCATTTAATTCAGTTGGACGAGAGATGCTACAAGTATAAACTGAAAGCGTCTGCTCTGCTCCACAGCACGAGCTGAGAAAAAATTGGTGTAGAAACAATCTTCACTAACAATTACAAATAAATGGCAAGTAACACATTGAATTAGACGTGAGATTGAAGTAGAAAACAGCATTTTCTAGTAAAACACTGTTTTATTGACAACTTTTTTTACAGTGTATTCCAATCAAATGTGATTCTAATCAGTACGCGCATGTAATGCTCAGCTATGCGTTCAGAACCAGAGAAAGCCACCATGATAATGTCACTGGAGCTATCGAGAGTGTAAACGTCATGGTTTCCTTGATGATATATCTAAAATGAAAGCTGATATTTGTGCTAAAGCTGACAGAAGTAAATATTCAGTCTCAACTAATGTTCGTAAGGCATGTTCATATGATGCAAAAAGCATGTAAACATATATATCATGGCACTGTACATAAGCACAAGGTATTTTTGAATCATAATGAGAAAATAGTCAGATTCGATCATTTACTTGATCATTTTTGCTTGTTGATCGGATTATTTCAGGTCTACGTGACTCTTTTCCATTTTAAATTTCATTTGGAAAGAGCTCAGTCGGATCGATGGAGGTGTTTCATTGAAGCCTTTACAGTTCGATTAAGCCGTCAATCAAATTTAAAATTAATAATTTGGTTGCATGTAAATTTAGCTAATATTGCCCAATTTATGGTTCATATGGAGAGAAAAAAAGCACACAAAAAGCTCAAGTGGAATTAAAATTGTCACCATTTTTGTGTATAAATGGAAATTTTGCCCCTTCTCTTATTTTTCACCCTCTAACCACTACTACTTTTCTTGATCCATTCATTTTTAGATGGTTAAAATCAATTTACGCCTCATTTGATGCTTAAAAACATTTGTGAACGACAAAACTTAAAGGGATAGTTCACCCAAAAATATAATGGTGGAGAATGCACTCCTTATTTTGAAGTCCAAAAAAGTCCATCCATCCATCCATCCTAAAAGTAATCCATACGGCTCCAGGGGTTAATAAAGCCTTCTGAAGCAAAGCGATGGGTTTTTATAAAAAAAGGAAATAACCATATTTAAAACTTTATAGTTTAAAAATGGATATTTTAAAGAGCCAGGATATTTTATAATTACTCTGATTTTGTTTGTATAAAAAAAAGATAGTCATATATATATATATATATATATATATATATATATATATATATATATATATATATATATACACACACCTAGGATGGCTTGAAGGTGAATAAATCATGGGATAATTGTCATTTTTGTGTAAACGATCCCTATAAATTCTGAGTTAATTATGTGGTACATAACTAGGTTGCTAATTAATTTGTGATAAAGCCGATAAGCTGGTAATACAAAGAGATCCCAGAGAGTGGTGAACCACATAGTCCAAGATCCTCTTGAAAAAGAAATGTGTCCCTATGATAAAAGACATCTGCTAATTAACAAGTAGGCAAACAAATGCAAATTATAAATGTACTGTCTGAAAAATAGTCGTAAGAGCAATTCCATTTACAACTTTAGTTGAGCAGCTCAAAATTACAGTATAACTGGTGAACTGGCAGTGGGGTCACAGAAGCAGGCTTTTCCAAGCTGGTTCTGCCATTCAAACAGCCTCTTTTGTTACAATAATGGTTCCAAACCCAGAGGATGAATGTCGGGTAATCCTCCATGGCATCAGATCAGGATTTGGGTTGCCTATGCCAGCTAGCATTACATCATATTGGTCTCTTAATTTGCAGAATGCTTATTTGACATTTTCACAATTTTTGGATTTCATTGCATCTAATTAGCTTCCATAACACATCATCCATAAGCATATGTGGTTTAGAGGTGGTTTTAACTGATGTGATTTTTAAAGACTTCTTTAGTGAACCCTGAAACAAATTTGAATCCCTAACCCTAAACTTGTATAGCATTGGTAGCACATCCTGATAAATACTGTTTGTCGCGAACTAAACTGAAACTGAATCGATGACGTCTTTTTGAGGCAGATGACTGCGTAGACCAATAAAGTTGGTGGGCTTTGGGGCACACCATCACCATTGCTGATGGTTTTTATACAATGACATGATCATATGATAGAGCAAGCTAAGGACAAAGTAAAGGTGATAGCTGTTTTGGAAGTAACCAATCATTCTGTGTGTCAAGAACAAAACTAGGCCACATTTTCTACAGCTGGCAGAATTTAAGATAACTAAAAGCACCATTTTTCAATTGTGCAACGTTTAAGAGTTAAATGACCAAACATTCATTAAAGTCATACGTTTGAGTAATTAGATCACGCACTGCGGTCATTCTGTACAGCTGAATGAATATTAAGCGTTTATGGAAGCGTCTTCTGATAAACAATCACAAAATAATGCAATTAAAAGCAACTCATATTTCAAACAATCCAAAACTCCACAAGGCTCGCAATGTCATTGATAAGGGTTCAAAAAAAGCGGAACAGACGGTAGTTTGGAAAGCGCTGCAGCCCTGATTCAATGTGGTCAGCAAAAACGGGTGTGTGATATGATAATAGCCTTAATGTAAAACTGAATCTCGGTGACCCAAGTTATTATCTTCATAACACCAAGGCTGCTTTTATCCCCCAGATCATCATCTCTAGTTATTTATAGCTTCGTGGATGGCAGCCATGCCTGGCTGGTACCACACTCATATCCTCGGGCTGTTTGAAACTGATGTGCAATTTAATTAAGAAGATCATTTAGGCACAGATATGATCTACTTAGCGACTGAAAGGAATTTACACTCGGTTTTCAAAAACTAAAATTATGAAAAGCAAATGATGACACACTAACTTACCTTTAAAGGCTAGTAAATGATCCAGATTCTTGCCCCAGTTATGAAAACACAGCATTAACTTGCATTTAAAAACTCCCTCCCTTCGACAACAAAGTTTCGCCTTGACAGAAAGATGTTGGCAAAGTCTCAGTTCTCTTTACAAGTGCGCAATACGGCGCCCCCACTGATATAGTCTCATAATAAAGGGTAATTTGTTCATGAAACACGCCTGGCAGTTGTAAAGCGTTAAAAGGTGCAAGCTAATTACCTTTCCAAGTCTGTCTAAACGTGTTTCTGATCGATTCAGAAGAGTGCTGTTGCTCTCACGGCTTTGGCGAATAAAGAGTCAGTGCCTGCCTGGACTGTTTTCATGGGGGTTTTTTTAACGGGAAGGGCAGAGTCAGTCTCGCTCTTTTAAAAAAAACACGCTCTTCCTCCCAACACACGTTTGCCAAATGTTCGAAACAAATGCGGCCTTTTCCTGCCACGCCGCAGGTTCTGCTCTTTTAAAGTCTGGACTGTACGTCTAGTGAGACCGGAGGTCTGATCGGGCCAACATGAAAGATGCTGGCGTTCATTAAATTTGCATGAGCCCCTTGTTAATCAGACTGGACCAATACCTTTGGATAGGCTTGGAATCATTTCCTTGGAATCATTTCAGAAAACTAAATTTTAAGAAAAGCCACGAACACCTTTGGATTGAAAACAAATTCACAAGTCAGTCATTCTAACAACATAAATATAAGCATTATACTCCTAAAACTGCAACAAATTTACAGATGTTAAAGGATTCGAAGGGAAATAAACCAGAAACACTTGTGATATGGGACACACATGGGATAAAGCCCTCAGACCATCACCTTACCATAGACATTTTCTTGCCTTTTCAATTTCAGAAAACGAAACTTTATCTTACAAAGCAAACAGTGTTTAAATATGCCTTCGGTATGAGACCAAATTCACACAAATCAGTCATTCTAACTACATAAATACAGGCTCTACACTCTTAAAACTGAAACTAACTTACAGATGTTAAAGAATTCAGAAACCGGAAAGGCTATGGGATTCGCATGGGATAGACAGAGTAACTTACTGACACAACTCCACACCTCCTCTCAGATTTCCCTCCCTCTTTTTCCACACCCCTGCCCGCATGCAGCATATTGCAGCAAAATTCCTCGTGTTGGGAAAAACAGGAACTTTAAAGGATAAAATGTTCCCTACTCCTCCCACCTTGCTGAAATAATGAAGCCTCCTTTCTCGTCACGTCGCACTCTTGTTCCCGCTCAGTTTACATGCACCTGGTGCGGCAATCAGACTCCTTCACTTCACGCTCTCCTGGTATATAACGGCCACGTAAACCGTTGTCATTCCCTATGCGAAGCTGTGAGCTGGCGGCCCATGCCGAGACGGGGATTTTCTCTCAGCAACAGCGCAGAAAGGACCAGCGCGTCTGCTCGCTGCTGAACTATCTGGCTGAAACGTTTCCAGCCATTCCCACACCCCTCCCCTCCTTTCCTCTCCTGCAACCAACCCCTTCCTGCCAGACTGCCTCCGGCAAGGGGCCGCCCATCCGCAATCTAGCCAATGGCATCTAGCATTCCCGCTCTGAGGCTCTGTTGTTGGCTGAGTTTCCCCGAACTGGCAGGCTGACCTCAGAGCTTCCGATGACAGGCTCCTGAATGCTGATCTTAAAGGTATTCCCCGCATTTTTTCGCCCTGGCAACAGAGGAATGATACATTCTCCCCAACTTTCCCAAACTAAACTCTGTGACAGAGATGAATCTCTAAACTGAGATTGTTTTATAAACGGCAAGCAAGCAGAAAAGAGCACAAATTTAGCACCCTGAAGGAAGAGTTGGGTTACACTTTATTTCAATTGTCCAATTTAAACATTCTACTATGAGTATCTTTGCAACTAATCATTAATTCGCAACTACAAGTCAACTAACTCTTAGGTAGACTAGTAAGTTGACAAATAATTGTAAAGTTACTTAAAGTAAGTCGAATGTTTGTTGGGGGAAGATCAAAATAAAGTGTTAGTTGCTAAGTTGCTTATAGTCAGTAGAATGTCTTAGGTGGACCATCGAAATAAAGTGTTACCAATAGTTGTTCCAACCATGCAATGGACTTTCTTTCTTTTGTGGAACAAAATGAGGCGATAGTCTGAAGTAAAACTCCGAAAAGGACAAAAACACAATAAAACCATCATAAAAGTACGCTAAATCTTCCATAATCAAATTCTCCTTTAAATGTCCACATTTGATATTTAATATAAATGAGAAGAAGATATTGGTCCAATGACTTTTCAGTGTGTCCCAGGGCTATGCAGCGCCAAATAAAAAACTAAAAACCAAATGACGGACATAAAGTCATGTTAATATAACAAATATAGCAAGGGTTTCATCATCAAGGACCAGGTTTTTATAGTTAACAAAAACTAAAACCATAAACGCAATATTTTCGTTACTTCAAATGAAATAAATGTAACTATAATAAAATACAATATAAAAACTTTTTTCAACTAACCTTTCAATTTTTTTATATTTCATTTTAATTTAGTTTAACGTGATGTGCTAATGCAACTAAAATAAAAAAACAGCTAAAAATGACAAAAACATCAAAATACTAAAGCTAAAAAACAGAAAAATATAAATGCAATTTATTAAAAATATGAACAATAACTAATAGTATCTCAGTAATACTACCGATAATGTCTGTTTTGGTGTCACGATGGATCACCTGACACACCAATGAACCAATGACATTTAGCTCTTGGTGCATTGCGTTACAAACAAGAGTGAGATTTGAGAGCTCCAGCGAAGAGGAAGATTATCACTAAACATCGTCATTAATTTCACTCTGTTCCTTATGCAAATCTATCGTAAGACTTTAAATGGATTTGAATACAGAGTATTCCTTTTGGAGCTTGACGGGTTGAATCATAATGCAGAGCTGCATGAATTTTCTACCTACTATCTTCTTTAGTGTTTCACAGAAGAGGGAAAATAACACAGGTTTGGAACGCTACTTGGCCGAGTAAATGATGACAAAATCTTCCTTTATGAGTGGACTACTCCATCAAGACAGCTTCAAAGTGTATGTGCCCTCAAGGCAGTGTTTGTGTAGTCACACCAAAGAAAGACTTAATATTCTCCAGCATGTCTAACACCGCCGTCAAACGCAGCATCTCTGCCTGCCTCCAAGGTCTCTGCATCCCCTGGCAACCCATCTCTATGACAATGAGCATCGTTACCGTAGGGCGATGAGGACACGTCCTCCCCTCCCCTACCTTCATGACAGGAAGCCTCTCGGCATCACGTGAGGGATGATGCAGTGGGGTAGAAGTGATGAGTCAGACGCCGCTTCACAATGTTTCCATCCAAATCAATAGAACAGCTGTAGCCTCCTGCTTTTAGGGGCTCAGGTTCCCGCAGGCACACTGCAATTATGTGACAGCCAGAGTGCTTTTACAAAAGCAACGGCAAACGATGTTAAAACAATGCACTGCTTAAACATCAATGAGGCGAGACACACACTCGCACTCAATGCAGCTGCCAACTAACTCTGATGACCCTGACAGTCAACTCTACGTGATTACACTAAACACTCGTGCTGGTTTAAAGTGCTCATTTGGCATATAGAATGGAGGTCCAATACCAAATGATTTACTCAAATCGCAATGCACAAAAAGCTGAACAAATTACAAAGGTTTAATTATTTGATTTACTGAGTTGTTTTGCTCCACTAGTGTCAATATTACAAATTTATCCACCTTATTTTTCAATGTACAAGGGAGGTATTTTCTGGTCTGCAGTCTAACAGCACTCGCCAATGTCAAAATGATTGAGAGATGGCCAATCAAATCAAAGTAGGCGGGGTTTAAAGTTCACAGAAGCAAAGCGTGAATTCCAGCGCTAAGCGTCGGTTTAACATTGAAAGAGTGAGGTAAGATGTAAATAGCTAAACATTTAAAACATGTTTTGCCGACAGGAACATCCAGTGATGCAAACTACCGACTTTTTTCTCAAATATGGCCTTTTTGAATTGATTTATGCATTTCCTAACTGGCACTTTTACGTTTTTGACACATTAGGCATACAATTAAAAGTAGGCTTCATGTGTACAATTAATGGAAAATGTTATTTGCAAATGGTTAAAAAAGATTACTTCCCAACTAGAATTCGACCTAGAATTCCCTTCACTGGTATGTTTATTTATGCTTTATATAAAAACATTATGTTCAAGACGTGTGTAAGAGGTAAAAATTATTGCGCTAAAAAAAATTATTTCGCTACAAAACAATGTGTTTATGACTATGACAATGCAGTAAAATAATATGATACAAATATCAATTTGGAATATCAAGCAGCACAACAAAATGTTTTTGTACTGGTAAAACAACAGGAAGTTAATGACACCGGAGATCTCGCAAATTTAAGTTCCAAATAGATGTGCCGCTCTTACTTTGTGAATAGAATTAGGCAACACTAATTTAAGATACTACGGAATTGGTATTTCTCAAGTAATTTCTGTGCATGCATATTATTTACAATTTAAGGTTCAGAGTTGTTTGGTATCACGAAAATAATTCAACCCAAGACGCCATTTCTGATATAAAACGACCACAGGATGTTAAGCTTGTCTAACTCTTTATAGATTGAGACATTAAACCTAAATATTTGATACACAAGTTCCAGCTTTTCCCCAATTATCTAGGCAGCTCTGACTAATACAGCTATTACGTTGCATATCACGATTTCAAGTTCTTGTGGAGCCATTTAATGATTACTTTATCAAATGTGTCACATTGTTAATGTTCTACAGAAATGTAAACCACCTCTTGAGCTTCCTGTTTCAGGCTATAATCGATTCTTTGCAGCATGCCGATCTGTCACGATGACGCTATTGGATGGATTTTAGAGAGGTGATCCAAATGAAGGTTTCTGTGTGCATCTGAAGTATGAACGCTAACATAATTGTACCGTGTCCTTGCAAAAAACACCTTATTTTAAGATGTTCGTGTTACAATGTAATTATACATTTAAGTACAGAGTAATAATAATAATTAACTACATGTACTTACTATAAGGTTAGGATGTAAATATGCATAATATATAGTTATTACTACAGTAACTACATGTAACATGTGTAACAATGACACTGCCTAATAAAGTATTACCCCATAAACTGCTTGTATTTTTCATTTACAATCAGCATTGGATGAATTCAGATAAAGAAGCATCTACTAAATGAACGCAAAGAGACATTTCATATCAGTAAGCATTCAGTTAATGCAAAGGTTTTTGCATGGGATGGGCCTGATGCAAATTCACCCATACATTTACATAGAAAATTCTAGATCAGGGGGTCTTCTGAGAGTTGCCTTTAACCCTGGCAAACAGCATGCAAAATTAAAGCATTTACAGAACATACAGTAGTTTGTACATCAATAATCATTTTTAATAGGTTTCTTTAGCTTGTTTAAAGTTAATTTCTCTTAACTTTCTTAAAACAAACATTTTTTACACGGCTCCTTGAAGACCCCTGTTCTAGACAGCTCTTTAGTGTTTCTAAAACATGTCTACAGTAAACTGTTCATTATACAGAGATGCAAAACTAAATCCTCCTGGTTTCGAAAACCCAAAGGTAACTAATTACCCCCATTAGACATCCTCACTGAATAAGAATCATTATCCTACGATGAACAACCCGTACGTGCAGACTATCAGAGGCTTAATTCACTAAAACAACGAGAAAGGTGCGATACCTGCTGCGAAGGCAAATAAAAATGAGATCATGGAATTAGATCCCTATTTGGGTCATACTTGCATTATGCTTATTGAGATTTAGAAAAGCATCTTAGCATATATCCTCTTCCATATTTATGTCTCTCAGCACTTTCTCAGGTAACTCACCTTTCATCGGCATGTCTCAACTAAAACTCAACTGACCTAAAACACCAAAAGATATATCAGTACCACCATGGTAATGCCATGTTATTTTAACATGCACAGTAGGTCTACCAAGATAATATACTGCTTTTAGATATAAAGCATGACATTATTAGCTTCAAGCACCTTGAGCTAGCCTACACGTTGCATGAATAATGGTCATCAAAGTACCATGGTATTCATATCCAATACTATTACTGTAGTTTTTTGCAAGGGTCTCAACCCGTCTTCACTGGGAAAGCGACAGACGTTGAGCAAATAAACTCAAACGCCTATAGCAAGCGCGTGACGAGTCATAATGGATGAGTTCTAGTAGTTGTGTGTTGGTTATGACTGTGATAATGCACTAGCTGTCGGGCTCTCACGTGCTCTGCGCGCGCACGGGGTGTGGCGCGGGATTTGGGAGCGGTTTCATGACTGGACTAGTCTTGGTGGTTGAACCATATGTCAGTCTGAACATTTGAAGCTAGCTAAAACAGTAATGTTCCAGATTCGCGGGTTATTTATAAAATGACGTGATAAAATCATTAAATTCTCCTCACGCGGCGATGACGAGGGAAAACGACCAGTAGGGCAACTGAAGCATGTGAGGTCTGAAGTAACGTATTTAATGCTAAACTCATCGTCCTCGTTTATTTTTATATATTATCTCTCTCTCTGTGCGTTACCACAAGAAAAAAAAAACTATTCGAGCCGATTATTTCTGGTCTCGGTCGCGATAAATTCGGAACGAATTCCATTTTATACACTAAACATGCCTGAATGAGCTGTCAACGCTGATTGTTTTAGCGATTTTAACGAAATCAAAGTCATCGTCATTATTTATATTCAGTTTTAAAATATAAAACGTATTTTAAAACATTATGTTTTTGAAGTAAACTCTTGTTACATCACCAAGCGCGTTATAACTCGGACGACGGTTAATAAACTGACGTGATTGATTCAAATTAATTCCCATCACGAAGTAACGGAGCGATGACGCCAAAAACGACCCGCTGTCAACTAAAAACAATCCTGAAGAATGAGCTGTCAGAGCATATTTTTCATCGATTTTGACCAATTTAATAGTTTTTTTGTATTTTACGACGGAGCAGCACGGTGGCGTTTCGTGTAAACATGGAAACTTCTCGGGCTCGATCGCGCACTTTTATTTTAACCACCTATTTATTTCTCGCTCGACAACAAGGAAACATACATTTACTAAACCCATGTCGACATCACTGAGCGACGAAGCCAATGTTAGCTAAACAGCCTCTCTCTGCAATGACACGCATTGTATTGACATTGAACACTCTCTATCGAAAATAAACATTCAAATATCGCTTGCCCAACTATGTCAACACATTTTGGCTGTTGAAAATGCGTGAACTGAACCTGCCGCTTACCTGGTTACCATGACCTGCCGCTGCTGTTTCTTGACCACAAATCACGCAGACAGCAAAAGAGCTCGATGGAAACTGCCGTAAACGACTCGTTAAGTCAAGGGAATTAAGGCTTGTTTTTTAATCGAAGTGAACATCCTCGTCGGTCCGCGCGAAACGCGATTTGTCAGGCAACTGGTTTAGATTTTAACGCCGAACTCAAGTTAGTTTACCAAGAAGCTGGTCGTGCAACAAGCTGCTCTGACAGATCGTGGGAGGAGGGAACAAGTCATGTGACTGGAAAGGGGGGGGGGGGATAGTAGCTACTTTTAACAACAAAAACACCTAAAAAGATATATTTTATTCAATATTATATCTTAAGGCATTTTAAAAAGCTGTTGATAATGTGTAGTTTATGGATTCTAGTCAGGAGACTTGTCATAGCAGTGGTGGTGGTGCCCCCCTATTTACAGTCTGAGGTGGTATAGTCCAAATGAATGTCAGGAGCCCTGGGAAGGGCAAGGGTCTGCTTGTTGCCGTGGAAACAACAGTGAATCTCCCGAGGGTACAATGGATGTGGGCTACAGTGCTGTTAAATCAACAAGCTGAAGGCCTGTTGTTCATCTTAGATGGTGACGATTAGATTCAGATGGCTGAATCTGCAACAGTTTACATGTCCAGATAGTGAGTGAGAGACCTGTGGCCATCATGCATAATATTTTGTAAAGTTAACACTTTTAGGATGAAGACTGCAAGTGCATAATCGAAAAGTAATAACAACAATTAGGGAAAAAAAAACATGTAAATTATATATTATTTGAGGGAGGTGTATCTGAGATGCATACACAATAATAAAGTGTAAAACATTTAATTAATAATGGTGTGTCCATTTCACACATGCCTCTGAAAATGACTGTACAGAAAATATATGGAAAAAAATATAGACAAAAAGCACAGATGCGCTTGTGGAAAATCTAGAGTACTTGCTATTAAGCAAAAAACTTAATCTAAACTTAATTTAAAAAAAAACCTCAAGCTAAACTTTAAATAATGCCACTAACCTGGCAAACGTCAGCAAATCCGTTCCTAATGTTCCTCATATATGCTCAACATTGGAGTTTTGTGACATCTAATGTGTTTAATTAAAAGTTGGGAAATGTTAACATACATTTAAACACTTGGAGCAAAGATCTGGATGACACATATTGTTTGCATTTTTAGTCAAGTTTATCAAGTAATGTTAAACCATTTATTTGATTGGCATAAAATGTGTTACCACTTTGGCACTTGAGAGCCTTGGAAGTGGTGCGAGAGAGTCCCCTGCGTACTGCAACGGCTTCGAGTTTTCATGGAGGAGCTCCGTAGGCATAAAACGAGGAGCGACTACAGAGAAGGACAAGAGAGGACCAGGCCTGGACGTATAGTGTATTTATTATGCATGAGGGACTGCTGCTTTACTTTCATTTTGTTGTTTGTTTATTTTATAATTAAAGAGTTGAGCCTGTTCTCGCCTCCTTCTTCCCTGAATCGTAAACATCGCTACATTGGTGCCGAAACCCAGGAGAAAGAAGGAAAGCGCGGACATGGAGCCCTTGCTGCTGTGGGGAATCTGCGAGGCTGAGAAGAGTCTGCCGCCATGGGTGCTCGAGGTGATGGGCTGACTTGCCGGTGGGATAGGCAAACTCGCTGCCGGCCACCTGGGTTCAAGAAAAGTATCGGCCATCCACAGGGGAGCGGAGAAGTCGCCGTCGTTCCCTGTGAGCTAGAGCCTGCTGCCATCCACAATTATGGGGCGAAGCAGGGAACAGGGGATTCTCTTGTTGGTTGCTAGAACAGCGAGGAGCTATCGCCGTCCAGCAGTCATTAGAGGAGTTAAAGAGCCATCCACCAAGGACTACGCAGCGGCACCACCAGGCATAGAGCCCTCGCTGCTGTGGGAAATCCATGGTGCCATCAAGCATGGCTGAGAAGAGTCTGCCGCCATGGGCGCTCAAGGTGGTGTGCTGAAGTGACTTGCCGGAGGAATGGACAATCTCGGCCGCCTGGGTTCTGGAGGGACGGCTGCAGTCCACAAGGGAGCAGAGAAGCGGCCATCGGCCATTATGGGGAGAAACGGGACTCTCTTGTTGGCTGCCCGAACCTGGAGGAGCTGTCGCCATCCACCAGGCGTCGGAGGAGTTAGAGGGCCATCCACCAAGGGCTATCCTGTCCTACTGCCAGGCATCTTGGAGGAGTTCACCCAGCTGGTGGAGGACCGGATGACAGTGTGTTTTGGGAACCGGACCAAGATTTTTTTTCCCTCTCTCGGCTATCTCTCCTCGTGCTTCTGTCTCCTTTTCTCTCGCCTCGTCTGTCCTTACCCCCAAGTGCTGCGGCTGTTGTGACTGGCCTCCCCGGAGGGGGTGGGGGGGAGTGGAGCACAGTCTTGAGGGTCAGCAAGCGTGATGGGGGTATGTAGCAAGCAGGGCAGGGGCGGAGAGACGTGGGGACAGAGCGAGGTCGGTGGCACGAATACTAATTAGCTTAACCTGTGTGCCACACCGGCTTCAAGTTCTCATGAAGGAGCTCTGGGAGCATAACAGGAGGAGCGACTACAGTGAAGGACTTTACATTGTTTTTTATTATTTTTAAAGGCGGCAGTAATCCGTGAGGAGCTGCAGCTTTACTTTCATTTTGTTGTTTGTTTATTTTGTAATTAAAGAGTTATGTTGAACGATTGCCAGTTCCCGCCTCCTTCCCTGAATCTTAAACATCTCTACAACCACAAATGGCAAAACATTCTAATGGTGTAATCAAACAAGAACTGCATAAAGTAATAAATGGTAATATCCTATGAGTATAATACTACTTTAAAATGGATATGGTGACTGCAAATAAGATGCCTTGTGCTTTGTTTGGCATTCCCTGTTGGAAAGTGAATGACTATAGATAGATTTGTTTTCCAGCTCATCTCTTTAAACTTCAAATACGTTTTTTGTGGTTTCATCTATGTGAAAAATCCCTCACTATAACTGGTCATGACTCCAAGAAAAACATAAGAAAGAAAGCAAGACTTTTATCACTGCAAAGTTTTTGCATTTGATGAAGGACTATTTGCACACTTTCCCATGCTGGGAACCGAGAAAGACTTCTACTTTAGAAGAAAAGACGAAAGAAAAAATCCATAATGATGAATATGTCATTCATTAAGACATCTGGACTAAGAATTGTGATGTATTAGCACTTGCATGAACCCTTAATTGAGACTTTCTGCATTGAAATAATTGATGTGCCGACATTTCTATGCCAGTGGAAACTCATTAGGTTGACAGATCATCAATTAACGTTGATGTAAAGGTGACTGAATGGCAGCTTTATAGAAATAAATGATTGCAAATATGTATTGATAGGTGTCACAAGGATGGTCGTTTAGCCCATTATTTATGTAAACATTCTAAATAACCCAATGGACTAAAGGATATTTACTTGATGACGATGATGATTCATTCTTTTGATTGAGGCTGGTTAGAGCATGTCATTTCCCACAAGGGCATGTTCTTCTTATAAGCAGAGTTTAGCACAGACGATGGTGGAGTGTGTCAGATTGATCCAGAACTCACCTAGACAATTATTTTCTACATGTCATGAGGAATTTCAATTATTAGAAGTCAGAACCCAGTCACCTCATCACTGGTTGCTGGTTTTGGTGTGCTGTGGAAAATAACTGTAAATGTTTACTTTAAAAATATGGTAACATGATTAAAGCTCTTTTTTTTTTACATTTTCGATATTCTTAATTGTTTAATGTTGCTGTTTGAGCATGAAAAAGTCCCTCCAAAAGGAGTTATTCTCTACATCAGTTTTGGAACCCACTGAAACGCCTCCATTGTAGTCTTGAGTTTTCTTCCAGAAGCACAATATTCCTAATTTAAATAATTCCCACCCAAAGCATATGCATAATAAAGGCATGGGGCCTGGTTGAGATAGTTAGTAGTGTTTTGAAACACACAGTTATGGTAAGGGGCGTGACATTTCCAAACACGCTCAAAGCGCTTGACCAATCAGAGAACATTATGCTTTTCAGAAAGAGGGGCTTCATAGAGACAGGAGTGTTACTGACAGACTGAGAAGAGAGGAGCTGCAACAATGTCAGATTTGGGGAAAATGTTTTTTTTTTTCTTTTTGAACATTCAAGCATGAAAACCTGCTCTAGTAGAGGCCAAAAACAAAAGGAAGACTTCATAAAAGGGCATAACAGGTCCTCCAACCAATTTTATTCAAGTTAAAAATGTTAAGTAAATCTTATATAATGCAGAAATTCAGCTATTCATTATATAGTTTGAGAAATAATAAGCAATATGTTCTTCACGTGGGAGCATCTTCAATTAATGTCAGTTTTCATGCTTCCAATATTTCACATCCATCCAATTAGCACATTGTGCCACTGCATTTGGCCTTAAAAATGTCATTGCTTATTTTAAACTGAAGCAACAACAGCTCTGCGATTGTGCAAAAGATCTCAATCAGCATTCCTCAAACCCATAACTGCTGAGCGCGACTTCCTCCCGAACCCTTCCCAGCGTTCACCAGACATCCGCAAACATAAACATCATCACCACGATCTCCTCTGGGATTGGCCAAGTTACACAAGCATACACGAGGCAGTTTGCAAATCACCAAATGTTGAAAATCATTCGAGAGATTTCTTGGCGAAACATTCCTTCTGTTTGGCCCAGCAGTGGTAGGGAGCTGTTGAATGCGGCCATAATGACCTAAGTGTGGTCTCTCGCCGTCATGTGAAATAGCATTGTTCGAGGAGGTGCAGAGAGACAAACTGTGGCTTATTATGTTGAGTAAGAGTCTAAACAGACCTCAGGAGATGAGTGCTAATTCCAGACTTGTGTATCATCTCCATTTTGGCAACGTGCATCAGACACGCCCCCTTAAATGATCAACAGGACTTCGAATAACATTCCGTTGCTAAATTTAAGGCTTGTCACAGTGAACACCAAAAAAAGTCATCTGAATAAAATATCCATTAGTGAGAGAATCAAAATGTGATTCAAATGGTCATTTTGGGAGTTGTTTTGATGTGAGTCAAAGCTTCACCGGTGGTGAGATGTAAAGAAGGTTCTTGGTTAAGCTTCTCTGTTGAAAGGTCACATGTCAGTGGCTTTAAGCTTTAAATGATCACCACAAACCTGTCCACTTTGATTCATAAAAAATCCCACTACATTACACTCTTACTCTACATTTTAATACTCTCCCAAAACCCTGACGCAAGGGTCCCAGTCATTGTCATTGTAAGTAACAGTTACAGTCGATGCTGTTTTTATAGTAATTCGATATTAAATAAATATGCAGTGTTTTTTAAAAATTAGGCCAAAACATATTTTAAGCATATATTTCGAAATGTAAACAAGGCAACACACAGCATTGCAACAAGAAATGCATTAGTGGCCAAGCAAAAATAAGTTTAAACCTGTTTACAACCTTATCTTCTGTCCATTGTTTTATGCCAAAAACAATAAGTACATTTTGCAGTTTTGATGACTTAAATTTATTTCCATTTAAAGCTTATTAGGAAAATTATGCCTTAATATATGCAACCTAGTGGAAAAACGTGCCTGTTGCAACATTCCTTCAAAACAACATTAAATTCCTTCTTGCACTTTTTGGCGACACTTCCAAAATGAACTATCCAGTTAGTTATGCTTAAAGTGTGTTCCGTTTTATCCAAAAGAGATTAATGTGAATCGGTCAATGTTTATTAAGCTGGTTGTTGCACATATTGTGGCAGTTCAGAAAAGAAATCATGAAAATTCATATGTATTTTTTACGAGGTGGCTAATTCGACCTCAATTCTTTGCTAAATCGTACGTCAAATTCGTATGAATTCGTACGAATGACCTACCCCCAACCCCACCCCTAAACCTACTGTCACTGGGGTTTAGACAAATTGTACGAATTCACCACCTCGTAAAATACGTACAAATTAGTTGTGAGATAGCGTTGGGTGAGCCATGCTAAAAGTTTAACCTTCTATCGTATTTGAAAATAATGGCATTCACGATTTTCATCCAAATCGCTCTTCTTCTCCTCACACTACACAAGTAAACATATAGCTTCGATTTTATTGCAATTTTAGATTTAGATATTTTACATAAAATAAAAAACGTTTTGTATAGTACATTTGTTAGCGCCTCTTGCAGCAACGAAAAACCCACTTGTTGCGATGGTAAATGAATATCGTTTTAACACATTTCTGAATGCAACAGCGTGTGAAATCAAACTTATGCAGCAAAATTGTGTGTGCATTTACGTTCAATACTTGAGCTTCACTATTTATTCAAATAAGTTGTTAATCTTATAAAATAATGTGAAAAATCTAGTTTTAAATACTTTTTTCAATTAAGAATAAATGTTCTTGATTGTAGATGTGGATCTCAGCATCTCCATGCCTGAATCAATACATCTAAATCACATGACCCCATGTGGTATTATATTACATATAATTATATCTCCATTTATGAGAGGACGGAAGTAACTGCAGAAATTCAGTTTCATTTGCTTGTCAAGAGGATGAATTGTGAGACTGTAGGTTGAGAATGGAAAATGGAGAGCAGAAAGAACAGCAAACCTGCTATAAAGACGTCAATTCCACGTCACCCCATCTCGAAAAAAGGAAAAATATTCAGAGGAAAGGAAACATAAAACCCGAGCGACCTGGTCCACGGCTGCAACCGAAAGAGTTAGAGGCAAGACATGTGCATTTGCAAATGATGCAACTCATTAAAAGTAGACTTTCTTTGGATCAAATGAATAAGATGACCCAAAGGATGCGTTTTTGCTGTCATTGTGCGTGGGTTAGTCCTAGCTTTGTAGAAGTGGTTTTGTCTCAAACGCTGCCAGCTAGATCACAAAGGTCAAGCTGTTTTCCCAAACAGATGTGAAAAAACGATATCTATGATTCCGATACAGCCATCATTAACATGGCTACAGTCCACAAACCCTAATCAGCATATTACCGCTGGCTTCTAAAAGGGAAATTAATACTCTGGAGAATGGTTATCATACAGTTATCCTCAGAGCTCACTAAGCAGGAGGAGAAGTTTAAAGAAGTAGACCATAAATATCTATGCTGTAATTTGTGAACACAAAAGATATTATAGATATTCAATGATGCTTTTATTCTGCTTTTTTTGCATGAAGACTCCTCGATTTCTCCAGTATATGGGTTTGGAACGATACAAGCCTGAGTAAATGATGACGGGCTGAGCTATTCCTTTAATGTTTTCCTGGAGTCTTTCTCCATTCCTCTCTTCTGAAGCTCAATCGATCCGCTAGTCTCTTGAGAATCGCCCTGCACACGATGGTCATTAAAGCTTCACTTATGAGCGCACTTCATATCCAGGAGAGTTTCTGTGTCTTTGTGCTACTGCTAACAGAAGTAATATATTGCATAGAAACAAGGACAAGCATATTGGCATAGTTTTCAGATTTTGTTTTTAATGAATACCATTCTGCCTCTTGAAACCTCTCAGCCGTCTGTCACGCTTTCTGCATCAGCTCCTTGGAGAGGGTAATGTCGACATTGCAGTTCTAGTGAAGCGGTGCCATTTTTCTCTTGGAGGCGCTCAGGGTCTCGTCGTGCCATGAGAGGTTATGGAGGGCAGATTGCATACAGCCTCTCTCATGATCTTATTATTTATACAACTCAGATGAAAATGAGAAGCACTTGGATGCAAGTTAGGATAGTGACTTCATTATTAGTTTGAGAGAATAGAAACATTGAAAAACTAATCAATGAATAAATAGAGCTGCAAGCAGCAATTACAAGGCAATTACATCTTAGTCTGATCAATATCATTCAGTTTCATAAATCTGCTGAATTAAAAATATGTTATCTTACTAGCCCTGACAAGAAGGGTACACTCCAAAAATGCTGGGTGAAAAACAACCCAAGTTGGGTTGAAATTGGATTGTTAAATGTTTATCCAATGTGCTGGACAGTTTAATTTAACCCAACAAAAATTTACCATATGGCTAGCTTAAAATGAACCCAAAATAGGTTGGAAAATAAAAATCAGGCACATAATTACTTGAGGCAAGAATAATATTAAAAAGGTGAACATTTATTCTGTTATAAGTTTAATTATTATTCATTAAACTTACTAATAAATGTTCATTTATTAGACATATCAATAAATGTTCATGTCCAACATACTTTGGGTTCATCACTTTTGGGTAAAGCAAGTACTACAGACATTTTAAACAATAGTTGATTTAAATAAAAACTACCCAGCAGGTTGGGTGGACATTTAACCCAACCATTGGGTTAAAACAATCCAATCTCTGGGTTTGTTCATTTTCAACCCAACTTGGGTAGTTTTTAACCCAGAATTTTTTAGAGTGTAGGTTTACTCAACAAAATGCTTTTGAAAAGTTTCGCATCTTGTCTCCCGTGACGTCAAACCCCCTCGTGGAAGAAGAATCCTATCGTGTTTCCAGCTGGGACAATGGATCAACTAAACACTGGATTTTTAAAAGACAAATCATGATTAAAGAGCTCAAAGATTTGTTGAAGCAAGATGAAATGCCACAGTTGCTTCAGAAAATGTGTTTGTATCTCACATTTGCTTTTATTAACTCTATCAGTTTACTGTAGTCTCGCAAAGCCAGACCTTCAGACTGATAACAGAAGGTCTGGACTCTATCGCAGCTTTCATTGGCCAAGGACCGCCCAAAAGGACGTTTGACTGACATGTAACTCAACCAATCACAGTTCGTATTGTTCCGTGTTGTTATCCTATTGGGCAACATTAGCTGCAGCGCAGGGGCCCAGAGACAATTCTCTTTTGCATTTTAAAATGCATAGTTTCAGATTTAATGAAAATATGACAGTTCTGCAGCATTCCGTGATAAAATTGACAGAATTCAAAAGCTTGTTTACTAAAATGAACTAACACATTAAAGAAGACAGTTAAGTACAAATCTTACTGAGATTACGGACGGCTGCGCTACAAATAATGTGAAGTTCAGGCAGTAACAGAAAACAGCAAAGATTAAAAGATATTGAGAATAAGATCCATATCAGTATCAATTAAAAATGAGAATTGTTAACGATTAACCCAGGGCTCCACAAAGGCTTAATGCGGCACTGTGTTTCGTTACATGAAAATCATGAATTTATCATGATTTATATTTCCTGATCACCATCATTAAGCATTTCCCCTTAATAAAAGTAAAAACTGAACAGTAATACAAAATAATAAAAGCATTTAATTGCATAAAGAAATTTATTAAATGAGCATAATAATGTATAATAAATAAGTATGATAAGTTATGTAAAATAATGTAATAACCAATACAACAATTCGCACATTCAAGTTTTAAATTGCTCTTGTGTAAAAAATATGGTGGATATGCTGCTGATTTTTGAGGTGTGCGATGATATTCAAAGAGAACAAAGGTAACCCTGGTTAATAAAAAAAAAAACCCTGGTTAAAAAAAAAAGTTATGAAAATAGTAAAGCTGGGTGAATGAAGTAGAGAAACGGAACAGCAGCACAGGTTCTATCATTCTCTGCACTGTCAATGAGATCAGTCGATTACATCGATTGAGATGCTCCACCTGTGCATTTAACCCCTCTGCATCTAGTCCCTGATGTATTACGCCCATCCATTTGCTGATGGATGGAAGGATTTCCCGCCACTGTCAATGACCGGTCTGACCTGGATTAAAGCTTAACAGACGATGCAATAATACAGAATTGTTGAGCATCTGAGGTGGGAATCATTAGACCCAGAGGAGGCTGGGTAACACTTCACATCAGAGCTTCTCAGCCGGTGGGTCACGACCCACAAATGGGTCACATGTCACTCAGACGGGTTGCAGCCATACACCAATCAGGCATGGCATTATGATCACCTTTCTAATATTGTGTTGCTCCCCCTTTTGCAGCTAAAACAGCCCTGACCCGTCGAGACAAGAGCTGTATCCGAAACCGCCCACTTGTTCGCTCATTCACTAACCCCTATATAGTGCATGGCAGTTGAGCGCACTATATCAGCAAAGAGTGAACGAAAATGAGTGAGCGAATTCGGGCGCTGACGTTAATAGCATGCGCCAGACAGCGCAGACAATTTAACATTTAATTTAATTCAACAATTTAATCATTAACATTTCCTATACCCATCTGCAATATGTCCTGTTTAGCTTAATGAATTGTATATTACTGTTTATTTGTCATGTTTATTGATAATAAAGAGAGAATAAAAACACCTGTGTCATGCTATTTAGTAAATTTATATTTAAAAATTACAGAACAAAAACACTACACTGTCAAATTTGTTTATAAAAATATATAAGTAAATAAATACAATATAAATACTATAATTATCATATGATAATAAGTATATATATTATGATATAAACCTGTATCATTTCGCTTCAAAATATCTTTACAAAGATGTTCTAATTAATAAAAAATTACACTTACATTTGTAGAAGTTGCTGCTTCCCGTATTGCCATATTTATTCTTCTTTCGTGCTCGATCGTCTTATCGCGTTGGATTTTGGGTAACGGCGCTTTAACGAGTGTACATCAAATGTACCCTCAAAATCAGAGAGGATTGTGGGTAAAAGTAGTGAACGTATGTAGGGAATGCAGTCGTTCACTCAGAATTCGGACAGCACTACAAAATGGACGACACCCGATATAGTGCACTATATAGTGGATAGGGAGCGGTTTCGGACTCCACTAGACCCCTGAAGGTGTGCTGTGGTATCTGGCACCAAGATGTTAGCCTTTAAGTCCTGTAAGTTGTGAGGTCAGGCCTTCATGGATCGAACTTGTTTGTTCAGCACATCCCACAATTGGATTGAGACCTGGGGAAGTTGGTGGCCAAGTCAACACCTCAAAATCGTTGTCCTACTTAAACCATTGCTGAACCATTTTTGCTTTGTGCCAGGATGCATTATCCTGCTGAAAGAGGCCACAGCCACCAGGGAATACCGTTTCAATGAAAGGATGTATGTGGTCTGCAACAACGCTTAGGTTGGTGATACATGTCAAAGTAACATCCACATGAACGGCAGGACCAAATGCGGCTACTCGACAAACTGCGATACACATATTCTGACACCTTTCTATCAGAACCAGCAATAACTTTTTGAGCATTTGAGCTTCAGTAGCTCGTCTGTTGGATCGGACCACACAGGCCAGCCTTCACTCCCCATGTGCATGAATGAGCTTGACCGCCCATGACCCTGTCGCCGGTTAACCACTGTTCCTTCCCTGGACCACTTTTGATAGATACTGACCACTGCAGACTGAGAAAACCCCACAAGAGCTGCAGTTTTGGAGATGCTCTGACTCAGTTGTCTAGCCATCACAATTCACTTGCCCATTTTTCTTGCTTCAAACACATCAACTTTGAGGACAAAATGTTTTCTTGCTGCCTAAAATATCCCACCCACTAAAAGGTGCTGTGATGAAGAGATAATTAGGGTCATTCACTTCACCTGTCAGTGGTCATAATGTTATGCCTGATCAGTATATATAAGCTATAGATAGATAGATATTAGCATATGCATGAATCCTTAACACAAATTACAGTTTACTACATCCAAATACACAAACCACCCTTGACACACTTACACAGGCAATCAGTACATTCCTGTTAGTTCAGAGGTCCAAAAGACTGCAAAATTCATGAGCTTCAGATATGAATCAGTGTAAAAACGTTCATGAACCTGCTGTGTTTGTTTGTACACACATGCACACACCAGATGAAATGTTATTCCTGAGAAAGTGAGTGTCTTTAATGTCTGGCCAGTGCAGGCTCACAACAGTGTCTTAAGGCTCCATCGGTGTGAAATATTAATGCAGCTACTGCAGACCCAATGATCACCACCAAATGAGAGGAGCAGACCTCTGCAGGAGCACACACACTCGTATCTGCATATACGACAGCTGGATGCGTGCATGAAGAAAGTCAAACTGATTCAACTCCATTCAAGACAGAAAATCATAGAAGCTTTGTTCAGTTAAAAAAAGGCTTTTTGTATTAGTTTTATTGTAAATTTAAGACCAAAACATTGGTAGCTTTAATCTACAATAATCTATAGTACTATTAATGACAGAGATGTTTGATAATATAGGCTGTCAGATAGAACGATAGAACAATAGATAGATAGATAGATAGATAGAACAATAGATAGATAGATAGATAGATAGATAGATAGATAGATAGATAGATAGATAGATAGATAGATAGATAGAACAACAGAATGATAGAACGACAGAACGATAGAATGACAGAACGATAGATAGATAGAACGATAGATAGAACGATAGATAGATAGATAGATAGATAGATAGATAGATAGATAGATAGATAGATAGATAGATAGATAGATAGATAGATAGATAGATAGATAGATAGATAGATAGATAGATAGATAGATAGATAGATAGATAGATAGATAGATAGATAGATAGATAGATAGATACAAAGACCTGTACACAGAATCTCTCAGACTACAGTCTGCATTTAGAAGGATGTACTGTTACTCCATCCTTGACAGTTAAAGATCTGGGTGTTATATTAGACAGTAACTTGTCCTTTGAAAATCATATTTCATATGTTACAAAAACCGCCTTTTTCCACCTCAGAAACATTGCCAAGATACGGAATATGTTATCTATTTCTGATGCAGAAAAGTTAGTTCATGCTTTCATGACGTCTCGATTAGATTACTGTAATGCATTATTAGCTGGTTGTCCTGCTTCCTCTATAAACAAGCTACAATTAGTACAAAATGCAGCTGCTAGAGTTCTTACCAGGTCAAGAAAATATGATCATATAACACCAATTTTATCATCTCTACACTGGTTACCCATTAAGTTCCGTATCGATTTTAAAGTATTGCTAATGACCTATAAGGCTCTAAATGGTTTAGCTCCTGTGTACTTAACCGATCTTCTATTGCCCTACAACCCGTCGCGCTCTTTAAGATCACAAAACTCGGGACTTCTGGTTGTACCTAGGATAGCTAAGTCGACTAAAGGAGGGAGAGCGTTTTCACATTTGGCTCCGAAACTCTGGAATAGCCTTCCTGATAATGTCAGGGGATCAGACTCACTCACCCAGTTTAAATCTAGATTAAAGACACATCTCTTTAGCCAAGCATTCACATAATGCATCTCATATCAGATCAATCGCTCATTATGACTATCTTTGCTTAAAGTTATGAACAGCAGCTACGCTAATTATTCTCCTTTTGCTTTCTGTTCTACCGCGGGACATCTGCCCCGAGGTGACTAGAGAGCACATCAGCTTCAGTCCGAATCCAGCCTCTTCAGAAGACCTCAGATGACCATCACCTGTGAAGAGACGGCGCCAGTTCCTGCGAGGACTTCAGAAGACGCAATCATCTGGATCAACATGCTCATTACCTAATTCTTTATCCTTATTGTTAATTTATTTTCCGGGAGCTCATTGCTTCTAACTTCGGTTAAACTGCTAACTCTGATTGTAAATTAATCAACTAAATTATTTTATTTGCTAACTGCTTTCTTTAAATTGTAATGTTGACATCCATTCTCTGTAAAGCTGCTTTGAAACGATGTGTATTGTGAAAAGCGCTATACAAATAAATTTGAATTGAATTGAATTGAATTGAATAGATAGATAGATAGATAGATAGATAGATAGATAGATAGATAGATAGATAGATAGATAGATAGATAGATAGATAGATAGATAGATAGAACGATAGATAGATAGATAGATAGATAGATAGATAGATAGATAGATAGATAGAACGATAGATAGATAGATAGATAGATAGATAGATAGATAGATAGATAGAATGACAGAATGATAGAATGACAGATAGATAGAATGACAGAACGATAGATAGATAGACAGAATGCCAGAATGATAGAATGACAGATAGATAGAACATCAGAACGATAGACAGAACAAAAGAACGATAGAACGATAGGACGATAGATAGATAGATAGATAGATAGATAGATAGATAGATAGATAGATAGATAGATAGATAGATAGAATGACAAAATGACAGAATGATAGACAGAACAAAAGAACGATAGATAGATAGATAGATAGATAGATAGATAGATAGATAGATAGATAGATAGATAGATAGATAGATAGATAGAATGGCAGAA
Organism: Opsariichthys bidens; assembly: GCA_037194245.1. NCBI lineage: Eukaryota > Metazoa > Chordata > Actinopteri > Cypriniformes > Xenocyprididae > Opsariichthys > Opsariichthys bidens. The sequence goes on from CM074293.1 coordinate 6,728,907, forward strand.
CAATTGATAGATAGATAGATAGATAGATAGATAGATAGATAGATAGATAGATAGATAGATAGATAGATAGATAGATAGATAGATAGATAGATAGATAGAATGACAGAATGATAGACAGAACAAAAGAACGATAGATAGATAGAATGACAGAACAATTGATAGATAGATAGATAGATATATAGATAGATAGATAGATATATAGATATATAGATAGATAGAACGATAGATAGATAGATAGATAGAATGATAGATAGATAGATAGATAGATAGATAGATAGATAGATAGATAGATAGATAGATAGATAGATAGATAGATAGATAGATAGATAGATAGATAGAATGACAGAATGATAGAACGACAGATAGATAGAATGACAGAACGATAGATAGATAGATAGATAGATAGATAGATAGATAGATAGATAGATAGATAGATAGATAGATAGATAGAATGCCAGAATGATAGAATGACAGATAGATAGAACACCAGAACGATAGACAGAACAAAAGAACGATAGATAGATAGAACGATAGATAGATAGATAGATAGATAGATAGATAGATAGATAGATAGATAGATAGATAGAATGACAGAATGATAGACAGAACAAAAGAACGATAGATAGATAGAATGACAGAACAATTGATAGATAGATAGATAGATATATAGATAGATAGAACGATAGATAGATAGATAGATAGATAGATAGATAGATAGAATGACAGAATGATAGAACGACAGATAGATAGAATGACAGAACGATAGATAGATAGATAGATAGATAGATAGATAGATAGATAGATAGATAGATAGATAGATAGATAGATAGATAGATAGATAGATAGATAGATAGATAGATAGATAGATAGAATGCCAGAATGATAGAATGACAGATAGATAGAACACCAGAACGATAGACAGAACAAAAGAACGATAGATAGATAGATAGATAGATAGATAGATAGATAGATAGATAGATAGATAGATAGATAGATAGATAGATAGAATGACAGAATGATAGACAGAACAAAAGAACGATAGATAGATAGAATGACAGAACAATTGATAGATAGATAGATAGATATATAGATAGATAGAATGATAGATAGATAGATAGATAGATAGATAGATAGAATGACAGAATGATAGAACGACAGATAGATAGAATGACAGAATGATAGAATGATAGATAGATAGAATGACAGAACAATTGATAGATAGATAGATAGATAGATAGATAGATAGATAGATAGATAGATAGATAGATAGATAGATAGATAGAATGACAGAATGATAGAACGACAGATAGATAGAATGACAGAACGATAGATAGATAGATAGATAGATAGATAGATAGATAGATAGATAGATAGATAGATAGATAGATAGATAGATAGATAGATAGAATGACAGAATGATAGACAGAACAAAAGAACGATAGATAGATAGAATGACAGAACAATTGATAGATAGATAGATAGATATATAGATAGATAGATAGATAGATATATAGATAGATAGAACGATAGATAGATAGATAGATAGATAGATAGATAGATAGATAGATAGATAGATAGATAGATAGATAGATAGATAGATAGATAGAACGATAGATAGATAGATAGATATATAGATAGATAGATAGATAGATATATAGATAGATAGAACGATAGATAGATAGATAGATAGATAGATAGATAGATAGATAGATAGATAGATAGATAGATAGATAGATAGATAGATAGATAGATAGATAGATAGATAGATAGACAGAATGCCAGAATGATAGAATGACAGATAGATAGAACATCAGAACGATAGACAGAACAAAAGATTGATAGGACGATAGATAGATAGATAGATAGATAGATAGATAGATAGATAGATAGATAGATAGATAGATAGATAGATAGATAGATAGATAGATAGATAGATAGATAGATAGATAGATAGATAGATAGATAGATAGACAGAATACCAGAATGATAGAATGACAGATAGATAGAACATTAGAACGATAGACAGAACAAAAGAACGATAGATAGATAGATAGATAGATAGATAGATAGATAGATAGATAGATAGATAGATAGATAGATAGATAGATAGATAGATAGATAGATAGATAGATAGATAGATAGATAGATAGATAGAATGACAGAATGATAGACAGAACAAAAGAACGATAGATAGATGGATAGAATGACAGAACAATTGATAGATAGATAGATAGATAGATAGATAGATAGATAGATAGATAGATAGATAGATAGATAGATAGATAGATAGATAGATAGATAGATAGATAGATAGATAGATAGATAGACAGAATACCAGAATGATAGAATGACAGATAGATAGAACATTAGAACGATAGACAGAACAAAAGAACGATAGATAGATAGATAGATAGATAGATAGATAGATAGATAGATAGATAGATAGATAGATAGATAGATAGATAGATAGATAGAATGACAGAATGATAGACAGAACAAAAGAACGATAGATAGATGGATAGAATGCCAGAACAATTGATAGATAGATAGATAGATAGATAGATAGATAGATAGATAGATAGATAGATAGATAGATAGATAGATAGATAGATAGATAGATAGATAGATAGATAGATAGATAGATAGATAGAACACATACTCCATTAAAAATACATGCACATTCACTGAAATCTAAATAATACAAAACAGCAGATTTGTAAACTTTGTTCACTGTCTGTTCTGATTAGTTCAGTTCTGTTGCTATGGTAATTGTTTCACGTCATTAATATTTCATTAACTTGTTATAAACAGATGAACAAAATGAAGAATGTGTATCTGACATTTAGTCATGTTTAACCCCAGAGCCAGACAGGCAGAACTGACCAATGTTCATGATTCACACACCAAAGGTGGCCATGTAAGAGTGTGTGATGATCCCACACTGAATGTATAACGTGCGCTGCGTGGCTGATCCGTATGAGACACAGCCAGAGTGCAATATAGACAGTGAAGACAAGGAGAGATACAGAATACTCAGTTCTAGGTGAGTAGAGATGGATAGGACAACAGCAGAAGAGATTTTTCTGTGGTTGGCAACAGCGAAGGCGTGAGAATGAAAAAAGAGAGGGGAGACTTACTGGAATGGTGAGGAAAGCCAATGGCAAGCCAACCCACGCAACACCTACATCCCCCATCAGGCTCACGCACATACATACATACAAAACATGAATACTGACAGATATCCAGAGAGACAGGCACAAGTGTACATTGATATGAATGCTTGCCCAGCGCATTTGTCCAGTTGAACAAACCTAATAAGAACTTGCTGTGGCAGTAACAAATATCAGCTCAAAGAGGTTCTGTGCCATTAAACCAGGTGTGTTGTTCAGGTCAGTGTGAGCACAAACTGAAGATGAAACTACTGTGACTTGTACATCTGAGTGAAACTGCTTCCTGAACAAGAACAAATGTGGGGCGGGGCTTGATTTTGTCCATGAGGAATTAATTGGATGGTTGTGGTTTCTATTGGTCGATCTCATGTGAGTGACAGGTTGCCCCGCCCTCTCGTTATCAGAGAAGAGATGTCACTGCAAGACGGAGGAGGAACTTATTTTGATTATAGATGATTTAAAAACAATAATGATGTGCAGATAAATCATTTATTATAAATATTGCAGTTTTACATTTAAAAAAAATGATCAATTTTGATACTATCGCTCTGCCGTGCTGTTTTAGGTTGGTTTATATGAAATAATTGATACCACAATAATAGGCATGTCAGAACAAAATACACCTCCCAGGAATGGCTGGAAAACCTTACGGAAATTATTCCTGTCACAAGTTCTGTCCAACCAAAAGCTATATATATGTCCATAAATAACTAAAGATTATTTCATAAATACACATGCAATGTTTGTTAATATTTAGTTTACATGTTACTAAATGCCTCAAACAAATGTCACAAACTTGGCAAATGAACAAACACAGTGCTTAGTCATGATATAAAACCTGGTATATTTTAAAGAGGACCAATTATGTAAAATTCACTCATGGTGTTTGAACATAAATGTGTGTTGGCAGTGTGTCTACACAACCACCCTACAATGATAAAAATCCACCCACTCCCTTTTTTAATCCCCATAAATCATAAGCAGTGTCTCAGATAGGGCTGTCGCGATAACCGCAATATCGTAATGCCGTGCTATTGACGAGCCGACAGCAGAGGAATGTAAGAACCGCAGCAACCGCTATATTTACGTTTTCTTTTTTTCGTAAGGTTATGCCCTTCTCGTTTTATACTTCATGCATGAGTACTAAATATTAAAGAAATTAGTAATAATAACACAAAGTGTACCATGGTGATTTGTACAGTCTCCATAGAGTTGCACTTAAAGGATCACTTTTAAATGAAAATTTACCCAAGCTTTACTCACCCTCAAGTCATCCTAGGTGTGTATGACTTTCTTCTTTCTGACGAACACAATCAGAGAAATATTAATAAATATTCTGATGCATCCAAGCTTTATAATGGCAGTGAACGTTTCCAAAAGACACATCCATCCATCATAAATATGTAGCCCACACGGCTCTGGCGGGTTAATAAAAGCCTTCTGAGGCGAAGCGATGCGTTTGTCTAAAAAAATTATATCCATATTTAACAAGTTATGAAGTAAAATATCTAGCATCCACCAGACCGCCTTCCGTATTCAAATTACGAAGAAAAAAAAAACAGAACTGGCGTTGCGTCAGTTAAGATTTTTCCGCAAATTGAAAAGGGAAGGCATAGGACGTAGCATAAGCTTTCTGAACTGTGAGAGTTTTGGTCCGGAGGAAGCTAGATATTTTACTTCATAACTTGTTAAATATGGATATCTTTTTTTTTTTTTTTTACTGAAACTTCACAGACACATTCTAGGTACACCAGACACTAAATTTCTTAGTAAGATTCTCTTCAAACTGTTGCACAACAGTAGCCAAATTCAGAGAAAACTGACTGAGCTTGAGTATGCGCACAGTCGAATGCACAGCTTGGCAAAATATACTTCATTTGACTCATACACATACACAGATGTTGAACGCGTGCACAGTTTTCAACAAACTCTCGCCACGAGATACAACCCGTTTAAACAAGAATTGTACAAATTACGGTACTTTATAACCTCTTCGCACAATCTTCCATTTCTATAGGCCTCCATCTGAGTGAACATCAGAAGGAATGTTGTTTCAAGCATAGAAAGACGAGAGTACACACAATTTTTCAAGTTCACCAACGTTAATCTACTAACTCTCCTGACTGCTTCGTCGGAAAAAAATGGCGGCTTCAGGGTTATGATTGGTTGAATCGCCTGTCAATAGAGGACTCCAGGGTATGATTGCCACCTTGTGGATACACTAATTACTGCAAAAAAACTAAAAAATTATAAAAGCACATGTGCTAGCTACGTGTACAAAATTCGCAGGTGTGCATCCTATTCTGTTGATGGACTTTTCTTTAGAATATATGCTAATGCAGCACTATAGCGCCCCTTGTGTCAATGTTGATAACGCAACCTGTACTGATACATTTTGAAACTGAACAATATGTGAAATTGTGCCAGAATTGAACGCTTTTGCATAGCAAGTTACTTTCTAATATCTGTCATTAAAACGGATGCATTATCATTCAGGATATCTTGATATAAAGATGTCGTTTGTTTAACCTACTGGCCATAAATGAACAGTTTCCACTTATAGCCACAACGGCAAAACATAGCACATGCTTGCATTGCATTATGAGTTGCATTCTGACACAATTCCAAACAAAACGACGTGTGAAATCTATCTCACAGCAGTAGCACATAGGCCTACTTGCATAGATTATGTTTCAGGCCTCATAAACACCAGCTGATTTATACGTTTAGACTATAACAAACATATTTTTTGTCGATGCTACTAACAATCTGAATGAATAACAAGGTCTCATCCCCCAATGCAGTTTATCGTTTTATGGTTGTTTGTGCGATGCAGGGCACTAAAAGGCCAGTTTGACAGCAGGTCGCCGCACATTATTTGTGGGCGGAATGGCACAGCAAGACGATGATATGTTGCCGTGCCAAGATAAGTGCTGTTTACTGCAAGCTTCATCACTTATGGTGTCTCCACCTTCTGTCTAAGTGTGAAAATCTAAAAATCAAAGCAAGCGGCCCGCTGCGCTCCGAAGGGTCCCTCCTCCTGAGCGACTAAACTGATCCAGCGTCGAGTTTGCCGATACCGATCTGAGAGTTCATTCTGATCTGAGATCACGACAATCAGAGGCTGGATCGGCATATAGAGCCACTGCCTTCTGATGTAGAAACACAGCCTGCCCTTCAGTCTGGCCTGCTTTTCAATGTGCTCTCATTTTCTAGTCACCTAAAATAGGCCATCAGATCCTATTTTAGTCAAACCACAGTCTATCATGCTCGGAGGATTTCACTTGGCTAAATCACCACCGTGATTACTTGATTTTTCAGTGTGACTGTGGTAGGTTTTATGCTGTGTTTTTATCCGCCCATTATTCCTTCAAATAAACTGGCAATTTTTCGATGCAGTGCTTGGATTTTAAAATAATTCCTTTAAGTTTTAATGTGACTGGGAAGTTTTCTTTCTTTCTATCTTTCTGTTTTTTTTCCCTGTGTTTGTTGCATAATAAGTTACATTTTACATGTTAGGTGCTCAGTTTTGGGCAACAATGAATCAAATTAAAACATTACAGTTACATTTAAATATAGTATATCATGGGGTTGGTTCAGTTCTAATTTAAGTGTGAGTATTACTCCCTCTAGTGGTTAAATTGGAGAACTTTCCCTAGGATAGATAAACAATTCTAGAGTTGTGAAGACAGTCAGAATTTTATATATCTTCGTGTTATTGATAGTTAATAGTATTGTGTTTATATTTAATCGGTTAGCTAATTCTGTGGTTATGGAATCTAATATAACTTAAATGAAGTTTAAGTTGGTTAAATTCTTTTCATAAAAAAAAAAAAATGTTGCCATGACTAAATTTTTACAGTGGAGTCATGTTTTAACCTAAAAGGAAAAAGTAATGCACACTTTAAAATCCACCAGAAAGAACGAGCACTTCTGTTATTTTATTGTCAACGTCCTGTTTGGGATGCATTGATTCTTATATTGCTTGCTGTTTAGGGTGGATAATGTGCCAAACTGGACAGCTGTATTTTTTTCTCTTGACACAGTGCTCATAAAACTGCTCGGCCTGATGTATAATGAGCTCGAATAATAATCGGTCCTCGTCAACACTGCCTCCCGCAAACCTGCCAGTCCTGTACTGTATGATCATTTGATCCTACAAAACCCACATGACACTCAACAAAATAAATGTTAGTGTCTTGGGTGAGGGATAAAAGATCAACAAACAAGGTCATTATGTTTCAGAATTGATGCAGGTTTGTCAATAATACACTTCCCCAAAGTGCTGTTATATGAATAAGATGACACCTTTTCCTCTAAATCCTGCTCATGTATTGACAGATCGTATTGCTCGTGTGTTTTCAGATGCAAATGCATACAATAGAAGTTTATCAGAAGAGGGAAGATCAACTCAGGCATTTAAACTACATGATCTCCACAGTTTGTTTCTCTGAGGAACCAGCAGTCGGATGAGTCGCATCAGCGCCCATTGTAAGTATTCACCACTTCTAGAATTCATATTGTTGTTAGCTCTTCTAGTATTTTCTTTTTTTTTTTGGGGGGGTACTCTGGGTTCGGGCCAAAATTCCGAGCTCGGAGCCCTCACCCTGGACAGCACGCCAAATACGCTTAAACCTTTACTCTTCTTAATTATATGTAAATGTAAACTCGTGAAATCTGTGTGTGTGCAGCGCATTATTACAGTAAGGTGACTGAACTGACCTAGAATAGGAAAATGTAGGAAAAAGCTTACATAAAGGTTATTCCATCAAGGCCACCAAAGAATTGAAAAGGTGCCAAGAAGTGAGAGCAAAACGTTTTCAGGTTCTACCCTTCATCAAGAAAACACTATTCCTTATTCAAACCTTGAGGGTATAAGGACTTCAAGTCAAATATCCCTTTACAATCCCTCTGTAAAAGTCTACATTCAACATTACCTCCTCTTTGATGACAAACAATTTGTTCGATAATAGGGCTGCTACTGACAACTATTTTTATATCGATTAATCTATCGACTAATTTATCGATTCATCTATCGACTAATTTATCGATTAATTACCATTAACAACTCAGGCATAGATCCATCTAACCGTCACAGTGGTTCTCAATTCCAGTCCTCGCTGAGACCCAACTTCTCTCACACGCGTGGAAACCATGGCCACGCCGCTTTCTCCTACTTTCCAAAGTGCTTGCGCTCCCCTGGCGTCTGTTGTTGCTATGCAGCCATGAACTGCGCTCTCCAAAATGACTAACAAGTATCAGCAAAGGATTCATTGATTTTTAGCCCTTGCATTAGCTTTACTACTAAAAGTTAGATATATTTATGGAAATGAGAAATAAACCTCGCCCTGCTGAGCTTTTGATGTTGTAACGGAGAGGCCGAAGCTGATCGGTTGGTTCTTGAGGCATTCTGAAAAGTTGAGAAGTTTTCATCTCACCACGGCATAGGCGCCAGTCTTCATTGTTTAAGTCAATCAGTTCTGGATCAGACTATTCGTGGTACAATACGATACTATCATACTACACTATTTTAACAATATGGTTGACACTGTTTAATTTAATGCAGAAACTGAAACCTACTCGGTGTGTGAATCCTTTTCTTCTTTCATTGCATCTTGTTGGTTAGATGCACATCTATTCATTACATTGCTGAAGTATTCAATGCCAAGCAGAGAACAAGAGCAGTCTCTGAAATACTATCAGTTTTAGCACATCTACTTTGCATGATGTGCGCTCTTTAACAATGTTTTGTATTTTTTCCTGGTTCAAGAACAAGCATGGAGAGAAACATATACTACGGCTTGAGTAACGACTCGAGCGACAACTGCACCAACGTGGATGATGAATTGAAGCGCTACTACCTGCCCGCCATGTACGGTGCGATCATCATCGTTGGTGTCGTGGGCAACATCATCGCTCTGCTGGTCTACTTGCTCAAAGTTCGTCCTTGGAAGAGCAGCACCATCATCATGGTGAACCTCGTCATCACTGACCTTCTCGTCATGGTCAGCTTGCCCTTCATGGTCTACTATTACGTCCTCAACGACTCATGGACACTAGGGATCGTCATGTGCCGCTTTCCACGCTTCATGTTCCACTTCAACCTCTACGGCAGCATCCTCTTCCTCACCTGTCTGGCCATCTTCCGGTATGTGGCGATCGTGCATCCGATGCACACGCACAGCATCAAGCAGAAGCGATGGGGCGTGTTGGCTTGCGTCCTGGTTTGGGCCATAGTGGTGATCGAGTTAAGTCCCATTTTTAACCTGTTAGACATGGTTGTAGTGAACAACAAGACATACTGCTTGGACTTTGCGAGCAGCAACCCAGAAATCATGTGGCCGTACAGTTGGGCATTGACCGTACTGGGATATTTGCTTCCTCTGGTCGTGGTCTGTGTTTGCTATTGGCGCATCATTAAGGTACTAAAGAAGGGTCCTCATATGGGAAGCATGAAACGGGTTCGAGCAAGGCGACTCATCATATTGATATTGACGTGCTTTGTGGTTTGCTTTCTCCCCTATCATGTGCTACGCGCTCTGAGAATCTACACAAGACTCACTCCAGAAACCAACTGCATGCTGGACCACTGCGTTCACGCCGCCTACATTATTTCGAGGCCGATCGCTGTACTCAACATCATTTTAAACTTGCCGCTCTACACGTTGTCAACGGATCGCTTTAAGGAGGCCTTCGTGGAGCTGTTCAAATGTGATCAGCTCATGTCGAGGATTAGGGAGATCATTGATTTGTCTGTGATCAACAAACCCAATAACGACATCACACTCGCTCAAAGCAGCTGAGACTCAAGCCAATGTTTCAGTCTTGGCACTGTGGAATAGCCAATTTATGAAGTGATGCTCAATCTAAAAATGAATGTTCTGTCATCATTTACTCACTGTCTTGTCATTCCAAATCGGTCAACCCAAAAATGTTAATATTTTATCAATTTAACCTGTTATATATTATATATTTTATTTACCATCTTATAATATGTCCTGTTACATGTTCCTGCCATTTTCCCCTTACGCAAAGAAAATATATTTCCCTACATGTGACCCTGGACCACAAAGCCAGTCATGAGAGTCAACTATTTGAAAATCTAGAATCTGAGGTCGCAAATAGAGAAATACATAAATAGAGAAATATATAATGTAACATATTTCTTATAGTTTATAACTATTTACATTATAAATGTTTTATTTTTCAAGCTAGAAAGCCAAAGCACACCTGCATGCGCAAAATAATTACAGTCTTAATGGTGTTTGCCAATCATCAACCTCTACTCTTCAGCACAATGGCAGCGACAAAAACTCACACATACCAGAAAACCTTTTAAATTCCAAAATAATACAACTTTAAACAATAAAAGATCTCCCCCTATATTAATATCTGTGAATTTGTCTAAATACATGTATGCTCAATACATTCACACATATATAGGAACATGTATGTGCAATATATGTACGCAATAAAGGATAAAACTTCATGAATACTACATATAATGCTTTTTTTGTCTTCATTTCTAAATATTTTCTATGTATCTATATACAGTGGGCACGGAAAGTATTCAGACCCCCTTACATTTTTCACTCTTTGTTATATTGCAGTCATTTGCTAAAATCATTTAAGTTCATTGTTTTTCCTCATTAATGTAAACACAGCACCACATATTGACAAAAAAACAGAATTCTCGACATTTTTGCAGATTTATTAAAAAAGAATAACTGATATATCACATGGTCCTAAGTATTCAGACCCTTTGCTCAGTATTTAGTAGAAGCACCCTTTTGATTTAATACAGCCATGAGTCTTCTTTGGAAAGACGCAAACAAGTTTTTCACACCTGGATTTGGGGATCCTCTGCCATTCCTCCTTGCAGATCCTCTCCAGTTCTGTCAGGTTGGATGGTAAACGTTAGTGGACAGCCATTTTTAGGTCTCTCCAGAGATACTCATTGGGTTTAAGTCAGGGCTCTGGCTGGACCATTCAAGAACAGTCACAGAGTTGTTGTGAAGCCACTCCTTTGTTATTTTAACTGTGTGCTTAGGGTCATTGTCTTATTGGAAGGTAAACCTTCGGCCCAGTCTGAGGTCCTGAGCACTCTGGAGAAGAATGGAGATCTGGAGAATTTTCATCCAGGATATCCCTGTACTTGGCCGCATTCATCTTTTCCTCAATTGCAACCAGTCGTCCTGTCCCTGCAGCTGAAAAATACCCCCACAGCATGATGCTGCCACCAGCATGCTTCATTGTTGGGACTGTATTGGACAGGTGATGAGCAATGCCTGGTTTTCTCTACATATACCACTTAGAATTAAGGCCAACAAGTTCTATCTTGGTCTCATCAGACCAGAGAATCTTATTTCTCACCATCTTGGAGTCCTTCAGGTGTTTTTTAGCAAACTCCATGCAGGCTTTCATGTATCTTGCACTAAGGAGAGGCTTCCGTCGGGTAACTCTGCCATAAAGACCCGACTGGTGGAGGGCTGTAGTGATGGTTGACTTTCTACAACTTTCTCCCATCTCTCGACTGCATTTCTGGAGCTCCGCCACAGTGATCTTTGGGTTCTTTTTTATCTCTCTCATCAAGGCTCTTCTCCCCTGATAGCTCAGTTTGGTCAGATGGCCAGCTCTAGGAAGGGTTCTGGTCGTCCCAAACGTCTTCTATTTAAGGATTATGGAGGCCACTGTGCTCTTAGGAACCTCAGGTGCAGCAGAAATCTTTTGTGACTTTGACCAGATCTGTGCCTTGCCACAATTCTATCTCTGAGCTCTTCTGGCAGTTCCTTTGACCTCATGATTCTCATTTGCTCTGACATGCACTGTGAGCTGTAAGGTCTTATATAGACAGGTGTGTGGCTTTCCTAATCAAATCCAATCAGTATTATCAAACACAGCTGGACTCAAAAGAAGGTGCAGAACCATCTCAAGGATGATCAGAAGAAATGGACAGCCCCTGTGTTAAATTATGAGTGTCACAGCAGAAGGTCTGAATACTGAGGACCATGTGATATTTCAGTTTTTCTTTTTTAATAATTCTGCAAAAATGTCAAGGATTCTTATTTTTCTGTCAATATGGGGTGCTGTGTGTACATTAATGAGGAAAAAAATGAACTTAAATGATTTTAGCAAATGGCTGTAATATAACAAAGAGTGAAAAATTTAAGGGGGTCAGAATACTTTCTGTGCCCACTGTATGCCCATACATGGTCAGTACATATATTGCAGAATATTGAATAATATAAGCACTAGTTTTGCATAAATGCAAATGTAAATGTAATGTATCACATTACATTGTGCAGTATATTCATATATTTTTCTGTGGTTACTCTGCTTGAACAGTTATTCCCGCTGAATTTAGCATTAGCTTGTTGAAGATCTCATCAATGTTCCCGCAGTTCCATCCTCAGCCACTAGGGGTTGGCAAACGCTTTCAATAACAGTCATGTTCCCTCTCCTCACTTCATATTGGTATTGATGACACAAACACCTTTATTACCCACTTTGTGCATTTAGCTAAATGCATTACCTTCAGCTCCATAAAATGGTTTAATGAGTAGTTTTCTTTAATGTGTTGACATATCTACTGTTGCAACAGGAAGTTTAGGTGAGACATTTCAAAGAGCTCATCAAGAGCTTTTGCTCTCTCTCTTTTTTTTTTTTTCAAAATAGCCAACAGGCTTTATTTATATCACAGTCATGAACCATTGCTAAATGTACCACAGTTTATTTCTCTGAGGAACCAGCAGTCGGATGAGTCGCATCCGCTTGTTTGTTTGCCTCACTTGTAAGTCGCTTTGGATAAAAGCGTCTGCTAAATGACTAAATGTGAATCAGCGCCCATTGTAAGTATTCACCACTTCTAGAATTCATATTGTTGTTAGCTCTTCTAGTATTTTTGCATTTCAGTATTTTGTCATTGAAAACATAGGCTGTCTTCTAAACAATATATTTCCTTAGAAGCAGCAGATTATTAATAAGATATTTTCAGAGAATATATTTCAAATTATCACTGTGAAAACTGATTTTTGCAATTAACTAACTTCAAATTTAGCCTTAAGGTGATGATAACTGAGCAATGTTGCCACGCGATTTTGGGCACTTTTCAATTGAGAACAGGCAACAAATTAAGCTCTAAAGTATGCAGATTTGTTGCCCATTCTCAAAAGTGCCAAAGCAACATCGCTCGGCAACATTGTTCAAAAAGTTGCCCCATGTATCATCACCTTAAGAATAACTTTACTAGCTTGTTGAGAGTAACTCTACTGCGCCTCGACTCTGGTGGTTATTTGCCTCCACATCGGATATAAAACTCATTTAATGCACAGCTAGCCGTGAATTATCCGGCTTATACTATGGTAATTTGCCAGAACTAACAACTGAAACCTGCTATTGATGTTTGTAGTGCCAAATTTCACTGGAAGTGTTAAAATGACAGTTATTTTCGTGAGTAACGACTCGTTTGGCTATATATATTATTCTGTCCACTATAAATCAGAGTTATCTTTATTTTATTGAATTATTACTTTTATTTGAATAAATTACCCTATTGAGAGAAAGAGACTGAGGAGAATTACCTGAGGCTATTCAGCGTCTCTTAAACAATGAAGCTGTGAGTTGAATTACTTTAAAAACAGTGACATCATCACATCCTTGTCGAATATAAAGTAGCGATTCAGTAGCAGGGAAGTTAGTTTATTAATAGAAGTCAAGAGGTAACGTTGATAACAAGTTTCTGTGCTCCTGATTATATCTCTGTGTTTGCAGCGCATTATTATAGAAAGGTGACTAAACTGACTTAGAACTAAGAAAATGTAGGAAAAAGCTTACATAAAGGTTATTCCATCAAGGCCACCAAAGAATTGAAAAGGTGCCAAGAAGTGAGAGCAAAACGTTTTCAGGTTCAACCCTTCATCAAGAAAACACTATTCCTTATTCAAACCTTGAGGGTATCATAATGAAGGACGAGTTATCTGATGAGATACAAGTGCAGCTTTATTTACAGACGTAGTCAGACAGGCAATGGTCAACTCATCAGCAAACAGAAGTGGTAAGGAACAGGCAAGCTCGTAGTATATATCCAGGCAATTGGTAAAGGCGAGCAGATAAACATCAATAACAAGAAACAGGCAGGATCAGGAAACAGGAAAACAAGACAGGGAAAATACGTTCGGAATTGTAACACCAGGATTAACAATACTTTGCGGTGTGTGTGTGTGTGTGTGTGTGCGTGTGTGTAGTGCTCTTATAGTGGTGTGATTGTAATTAGTACTAAGGTAATGTGCTACAGATGGCGGGGTGATCAGTGACTGGGTGAGGGGCTTATGGGAAATGTAGTCTGTGTGAGTGAGTGAAAAGTAGTTCATGGTGAAGTGCCCTCTAGTGGTGATCATGGGCACTTCACCTGACAATTGTGACAGGAATAAGGACTTCAAGTCAAATATGCCTTTATAATCCCTCTGTAAAGGTCTACATACTACTTCAAAAAGTATTTGGGGCCATTCAAATGTCACGTCTAAACACGAGTGGAAACCATGGCCACGCCGCTTTCTCGTTCTTACTGTCGTTGCTATGCAGCCATGAACTGCGCTCTCCAAAATGACTACCGAGTATCAGCAAAGGATTAATTGATTTCTAGCCCTTGCATTAGCTTTACTACGAACAGTTAGATATATTTATGGAAGAGTTAGATATACTTATGGAAATGAGAAATAAAACCTCGCCCTGTACAGCTATGATCAGCTGTTCGACTGAGCCTTCGATGTTGTAACGATGTAATGTTTTCATCTTGCCACGGTATAGGCGCCAGTCTTCATTGTTTAAGTCAAACAGTTCTGTATCAGACTATTTGTGGTATAATACGTTACTATCATACTGTACTATTTTAACAATATGGTTGACACTGTTTAGTTTAATGCAGAAACTGAAACCTACTTGGTGTGTGAATCCTTTTCTTCTTTCATTGCATCTTGTTGGTTAGATGCACATCTGTTCATTACATTGCTGAAGTATTCAATGCCAAGCAGAGAACAAGAGCAGTCTCTGAAATACTATCAGTTTTAGCACATCTACTTTGCATGATGTGCGCTCTTTAACAGTGTTTTGTATTTTTTCCTGGTTCAAGAACAAGCATGGAGAGAAACATATACTACGGCTTGAGTAACGACTCGAGCGACCACTGCACCAACGTGGATGATGAAATGAAGCGCTACTACCTGCCTGCCATGTACGGTGCGATCTTCATCGTGGGTGTCGTGGGCAACATCATCGCTCTGCTGGTCTACTTGCTCAAAGTTCGTCCCTGGAAGAGCAGCACCATCATCATGGTGAACCTCGTCATCACTGACCTTCTCGTCATGGTCAGCTTGCCCTTCATGGTCTACTATTACGTCCTCAACGACTCATGGACACTAGGGATCGTCATGTGCCGCTTTCCACGCTTCATGTTCCACTTCAACCTCTACGGCAGCATCCTCTTCCTCACCTGTCTGGCCATCTTCCGGTATGTGGCGATCGTGCATCCGATGCACACGCACAGCATCAAGCAGAAGCGATGGGGCGTGTTGGCTTGCATCCTGGTTTGGGCCATAGTGGTGATCGAGTTAAGTCCCATTTTTAACCTGTTAGACATGGTTGTAGTGAACAACAAAACATACTGCTTGGACTTTGCGAGCAGCAACCCAGAAATCATGTGGCCGTACGGTTGGGCATTGACCGTACTGGGATATTTGCTTCCTCTGGTCGTGGTCTGTGTTTGCTATTGGCGCATCATTAAGGTACTAAAGAAGGGTCCTCATATGGGAAGCATGAAACGGGTTCGAGCAAGGCGACTCATCATATTGATATTGATGTGCTTTGTGGTTTGCTTTCTCCCCTATCACGTGCTACGCGCTGTGAGAATCTACACGAGACTCACTCCAGAAACCAACTGCATGCTGGACCGCTGCGTTCATGCTGCTTACATTATTTCGAGGCCGATCGCTGTACTCAACATCATTTTAAACTTGCCGCTCTACACGTTGTCAACGGATCGCTTTAAGGAGGCCTTCGTGGAGCTGTTCAAATGTGATCAGCTCATGTCGAGGATTAGGGGGATTATTGATTTGTCTGTGATCAACAAACCCAATAACGACATCACACTCGCTCAAAGCAGCTGAGACTCAAGCCAATGTTTCAGTCTTGGCACTGTGAAATAGCCAATTTATGAAGTGATGCTCAATCTAAAAATGAATGTTCTGTCATCATTTACTGTCTTGTCATTCCAAATTGGTCAACCCAAAAATGTTAATATTTTATCAATTTAATCTGTTATATATTATATATTTTATTTACCATCTTATAATATGTCCTGTAACATGTTCCTGCCGTTTTCCCCTTACGCAAAGAAAATATATTTCCCTACATGTGACCCTGGACCACAAAGCCAGTCATAAGAGTCAACTATTTGAAAATCTGGAATCTGAGGTTGCAAAAAAATCGCCTTTCAAGTTGTCCAAATGAGGTCCTTTATCAATGTAGTTCCACTCACAATTTTTTTTAGATATATATTTATGGTAGGAAATTCAAAAAATATCTTCATGGAACATGATATTTGAAGATATCCAGAATAATATATTGTGTTAAGATATTACAATATTTGAATAATACATAAGGAATTGCCACCTTTCATAATTGAAAACTACTAATATATCATAATGTTTTTAATTTTATATTCAGTAATACACTTCTTAATATGTTTGATTAGATACTGCATGTCTAATATATTGCAGATATAGTAACTCATGCAGAATAAACACATAAATAGAGAAATATATAATGTAACATTTTTCTTATAGTTTATAACTATTTAAATTATAAATGTTTTATTTTTCAAGCTAGAAAGCCAAAGCACACCTGCATGCGCAAAGTAATTACAGTCTTAATGGTGTTTGCCAATCATCAACCTCTACTCTTCAGCACAATGGCAGCGACAAAAACTCACACATACCAGAAAACCTTTTAAATTACAAAATAATACAACTTTAAACAATAAAAGATCTCCCCCTATATTAATATCTGTGAATTTGTCTAAATACATGTATGTTCAATGCATTCACACATATATAGGAACATGTATGTGCAATATATGTATGCAATAAAGGATAAAACTTTATGAATATTACATGTAATGCTATTTTTGTCTTCATTTCTAAATATTTTATATGTATCTATATACAGTGGGCACGGAAAGTGTTCAGACCCCCTTATATTTTTCACTCTTTGTTATATTGCAGTCATTTGCTAAAATCATTTAAGTTCATTGTTTTTCCTCATTAATGTAAACACAGCAGCACGTATTGACAAAAAAAACAAAACAGAATTCTCAACATTTTTGCAGATTTATTAAAAAAGAATAACTGATATATCACATGGTCCTAAGTATTCAGACCCTTTGCTCAGTATTTAGTAGAAGCACCCTCTTGATTTAATACAGCCATGAGTCTTCTTTGGAAAGAAGCAACAAGTTTTTCACATCTGGATTTGGGGATCCTCTGCCATTCCTCCTTGCAGATCCTCTCCAGTTCTGTCAGGTTGGATGGTAAACGTTGGTGGACAGCCATTTTTAGGTCTCTCCAGAGATACTCATTGGGTTTAAGTCAGGGCTCTGGCTGGACCATTCAAGAACAGTCACAGAATTGTTGTGAAGCCACTCCTTTGTTATTTTAACTGTGTGCTTAGTGTCATTGTCTTGTTGGAAGGTAAACCTTCGGCCCAGTCTGAGGTCCTGAGCACTCTGGAGAAGGTTTTCGTCCAGGATATCCCTGTACTTGGCCGCATTCATCTTTTCCTAAATTGCAGCCATTCGTCCTGTCCCTGCAGCTGAAAAATACCCCCACAGTATGATGCTGCCACCACCATGCATTGTTGGGACTGTATTGGACAGGTGATGAGCAATGCCTGGTTTTCTCCACACATACCACTTAGAATTAAGGCCAACAAGTTCAATCTTGGTCTCATCAGACAAGAGAATCTTATTTCTCACCATCTTGGAGTCCTTCAGGTGTTTTTTAGCAAACTCCATGCAGGCTTTCATGTGTCTTGCACTAAGGAGAGGCTTCCGTCGGGCAACTCTGCCATAAAGACCCGACTGGTGGAGGGCTGCAGTGATGGTTGACTTTCTACAACTTTCTCCCATCTCTCGACTGCATTTCTGGAGCTCAACCACAGTGATCTTTGGGTTCTTTTTTTACCTCTCTCACCAAAGCTCTTCTCTCCTGATAGCTCAGTTTGGCCAGATGGCCAGCTCTAGGAAGGGTTCTGGTCATCCCAAACATCTTCTATTTAAGGATTATGGAGGCCACTGTGCTCTTAGGAACCTCAAGTGCAGCAGAAATCTTTTGTAACCGTGACCAGATCTGTGTCTTGCCACAATTCTGTCTCTGAGCTCTTCAGGCAGTTCCTTTGACCTCATGATTCTCATTGGCTCTGACATGCACTGTGAGCTGTAAGGTCTTATATAGACAGGTGTGTGGCTTTCCTAATCAAATCCAATCAGTATTATTAAACACTGCTGGACTCAAAAGAAGGTGCAGAACCATCTCAAGGATGATCAGAAGAAATGGACAGCACCTGTGTTAAATTATGAGTGTCACAGCAAAGGGTCTGAATACTTAGGACCATGTGATATTTCAGTTTTTATTTTTTAATAAATATGCAAAAATGTCAAGGATTCTTTGTTTTTCTGTCAATATGGGGTGCTGTGTGTACATTAATGAGGAAAAAAATGAACTTAAATGATTTTAGCAAATGGCTGCAATATAACAAAGAGTGAAAAATTTAAGGGGGTCAGAATACTTTCCGTGCCCACTGTATGCCCATACATGGTCAGTGCATATATTTCAGAATATTGAATAATATAAGCACTAGTTTTGCATATATGTAAATGTAAATGTAATGTATCACATTACATTGTGCAGTATATTCATGTATTTTTCTGTGGTTACTCTGCTTGAACAGTTATCCCCGCTGAATTTAGCATTAGCTTGTTGAAGATCTCATCAATGTTCCAGCAGTTCCATCCTCAGCCACTAGGGTTTGGGAAACGCTTTCAATAACAGTCATGTTCCCTCTCCTCACTTCATATTGGTATTGATGACACAAACATCTTTATTACCCACTTTGTGCATTTAGCTAAATGCATTACCTTCAGCTCCATAAAATGGTTCAATGAGTAAAGTTTTCTTTAATGTGTTGACATATCTATTGTTGCAACAGGAAGTTTGGGTGAGACATATCAAAGAGCTCATCAAGAGCTTTTGCTCTCTCTCTCTCTCTCTCTCTCTCTTTTTTTTTTCCAAAATAGCCAACAGGCTTTATTTATATCACAGTCATGAACCATTGCTGAATGTAGAATAGCATACTACTCTTACTACTGTATCTCTGCCTTATCAAAGAGCATTCGTCATGTTTAAACCTAAAAGGAAAAAGTAATGCACACTTTAAAATCCACCAGAAAGAACGAGCACTTCTGGTATTTTATTGTCAACGTCCTGTTTGGGATGAATTGATTCTTATATTGCTTGCTGTTTAGGGTGGATAATGTGCCAAACTGGACAGCATTATATATTTTTTTATTTTTTTTATGCTCATAAAACTGCTCGGCCTGATGTATAATGAGCTCGAATAATAATCGGTCCTCGTCAACACTGCCTCCCGCAAACCTGCCAGTCCTGTACTGTATGATCATTTGATCCTACAAAACCCACCTGACACTCTACAAAATGAATGTTAGTGTCTTGGGTGAGGGATAAAACATCAACAAACAAGATCATTATGATAAGTGCTGACATACATTAGACTGATGCAGGTTTGTCAGTAATACACTTCCCAACATCACATTGCTATTATGTGAATAAGATCACACCTTTTACTCTAAATCCTGCCCATGTGTTTACAGATTGTATTGCCCGTGTGTTTTCAGATGGGTAATTTCTGGTGTTTTGATGTGACAGAAGGAATGCAAATGCATACAATAGAAGTTTATCAGAAGAGGGAGGATCAACTCAGGCATTTAAACTACATGATCTCCACAGTTTGTTTCTCTGAGGAACCAGCAGTCGGATGAGTCGCATCAGCGCCCATTGTAAGTATTCACCACTTCTAGAATTCATACAATACATTTCCTTAGAAGCAACAGATTATTAATAAGATATTTTCAGAGAATATATTTCAAATTATCACTGTGAAAAATGATTTCTGCAATTAACTAACTTCAAATTTAGCCTTAAGGTGATGATAACTGAGCAATGTTGCCACGCGATTTTGGGCACTTTTCCATTGAGAACAGGCAACAAATTAAGCTCTAAAGTATGCAGATTTGTTGCCCATTCTCAAAAGTGCCCAAGCAACATCGCTCAGCAACATTGTTCATCATTGTTCATTGTTCATCACCTTAAGAATAACTTTACTAGCTTGTTGAGAGTAACTCTACTGCGCCTCGACTCTGGTGGTTATTTGCCTCCACATCGGATATAAAACTCATTTAATGCACAGCTAGCCGTGAATTATCGAGCTTCTACCATGGTCATTTGCCAGCACTAACAACTGAAACCTGCTATTGATGTTTGCAGCACCAAATTTGACTGGAAGGGTTAAAATGACGGTTATTTTCGTGAGTAACGACTCGTTTGGCTATATATATTATTCTGTCCACTATAAATCAGAGTTATCTTTATTTTATTGAATTATTACATTTATTTGAATAAATGACCCTATTGAGAGAAAGAGACAGAGAGATGAGAATTACCTGAGGCTGTTCAGCGTCTCTCAAACAATGAAGCTGTGAGTTGAATTACTTTAAAAACAGTGACATCATCACCTCCTTGTCGAATATAAAGTAGCGATTCAGTAGCAGGGAAGTTAGTTTATTAATAGAAGTCAAGAGGCAATGTTGATAACAAGTTTCTGTGCTCCTGATTATATCTCTGCGTGTGCAGCGCATTATTATAGAAAGGTGACTAAACTTACTTAGAACTAAGAAAATGTAGGAAAAAGCTTACATAAAGGTTATTCCATCAAGGCCACCAAAGAATTGAAAAGGTGCCAAGAAGTGAGAGCAAAACGTTTTCAGGTTCAACCCTTCATCAAGAAAACACTATTCCTTATTCAAACCTTGAGGGTATCATAATGAAGGACGAGTTATCTGATGAGATACAAGTGCAGCTTTATTTACAGACGTAGTCAGACAGGCAATGGTCAACTCATCAGCAAACAGAAGTGGTAAGGAACAGGCAAGCTCGTAGTATATATCCAGGCAATTGGTAAAGGCGAGCAGATAAACATCAATAACAAGAAACAGGCAGGATCAGGAAACAGGAAAACAAGACAGGGAAAATACGTTCGGAATTGTAACACCAGGATTAACAATACTTTGCGGTGTGTGTGTGTGTGTGTGTGTGTGCGTGTGTGTAGTGCTCTTATAGTGGTGTGATTGTAATTAGTACTAAGGTAATGTGCTACAGATGGCGGGGTGATCAGTGACTGGGTGAGGGGCTTATGGGAAATGTAGTCCGTGTGAGTGAGTGAAAAGTGGTTCATGGTGAAGTGCCCTCTAGTGGTGATCATGGGCACGTCACCTGACAATTGTGACAGGAATAAGGACTTCAAGTCAAATATCCCTTTATAATCCCTCTGTAAAGGTCTACATACTACTTCAAAAAGTATTTGGGGCCATTCAAATGTCACGTCTAAACACGCGTGGAAACCATGGCCACGCCGCTTTTCGTTCTTACTGTCGTTGCTATGCAGCCATGAACTGCGCTCTCCAAAATGACTACCAAGTATCAGCAAAGGATTAATTGATTTCTAGCCCTTGCAGTTAGATATATTTATGGAGGAGTTAGATATATTTATGGAAATGAGAAATAAAACCTCGCCCTGTACAGCTATGATCAGCTGTTCGACTGAGCCTTCGATGTTGTAACGATGAAATGTTTTCATCTTGCCACGGTATAGGCGCCAGTCTTCATTGTTTAAGTCAAACAGTTCTGTATCAGACTATTTGTGGTACAATATGTTACTATCATACTACACTAATTTAACAATATGGTTGACACTGTTTAGTTTAATGCAGAAACTGACACCTACTCGGTGTGTGAATCCTTTTCTTCTTTCATTGTGTCTTGTTGGTTAGATGCACATCTGTTCATTACATTGCTGAAGTATTCAATGCCAAGCAGAGAACAAGAGCAGTCTCTGAAACACTATCAGTTTTAGCACATCTACTTTGCATGATGTGCGCTCTTTAACAATGTTTTGTATTTTTTCCTCGTTCAAGAACAAGCATGGAGAGAAACATATACTACGGCTCGAGTAACGACTCGAGCAACAACTGCACCAACGTGGACGATGTTGTGAAGCGCTACTACCTGCCCGCCATGTACAGTGCGATCTTCATCGTGGGTGTCGTGGGCAACATCATCGCTCTGCTGGTCTACTTGCTCAAAGTTCGTCCCTGGAAGAGCAGCACCATCATCATGGTGAACCTCGTCATGACTGACCTTCTCGTCATGGTCAGCTTGCCCTTCATGGTCTACTATTACGTCCTCAACGATTCATGGATGCTGGGGACAGTCTTGTGTCGCTTTGCACGCTTCATGTTCCACTTCAACCTCTACGGCAGCATCCTCTTCCTCACCTGTCTGGCCATCTTCCGGTATGTGGCGATCGTGCATCCGATGCACACGCACAGCATCAAGCAGAAGCGATGGGGCGTGTTGGCTTGCATCCTGGTTTGGGCCATAGCGGTGATCGAGTTAAGTCCCATTTTTAACATGTTTGACTTGGTTGTAGTGAACAACAAGACACCTTTGCGAGCAGCAACACAGAAAATTCATGGCCATGGCCATACGGTTGGGCATGACCGTACTGGATATATTGCTTCCTCTGGTTGTGATCTGTGTTTGCTATTGGCGCATCATTAAGGTACTAAAGAAGGGTCCTCATATGGGAAGCATGAAACGGGTTCGAGCAAGGCGACTCATCATATTGATATTGACGTGCTTTGTGGTTTGCTTTCTCCCCTATCACGTGCTACGTGCTCTGAGAATCTACACGAGACTCACTCCAGAAACCAACTGCATGCTGGACCGCTGCATTCACGCTGCCTACATTATTTCGAGGCCGATCGCTGCACTGAACATCATTTTAAACTTGCCGCTCTACACGTTGTCAGCAGATCGCTTTAAGCAGGCCTTCGTGGAGCTGTTCAAATGTGATCAGCTCATGTCGAGGATTAAGGAGATCATTGAATTGGCTGTGATCAACAGACCCAATACCGACATCACACTCGCTCAAAGCAGCTGAGACTCAAGACGATGTTTCAGTCTTGGCACTGTGAAATAGCCAATATATGAAGGGATACTTTATCTAAAAATGAATGTTCTGTCATCATTTACTCACTCTCTTGTCATTCCAAATCTGTCAACCAAAAAACAGTTAATATTTTATCATTTTAATCTCTTATACATTTTATTTACTGTCTTAGAATATGTCCTGTTACATGTTCCTGCCATTTTTATAGAAGCAATAAAACTCTCAAAGTCATGATTCTTAAGGGCTGTTCTTAAGCACCAGGCCAAGAAAATATCCTAAAACCTTCATAATCATAGTATAATCACCTTAATATACAGCCTCCCCTTACGCAAAGAAAATACATTTCCCTACATGTGACCCTGGACCACAAAACCAGTCATAAGAGTCAATTATTTGAAATAAATAAGCTTTCCATTGATGTATGGTTTGTTAGGATACGACAATATTTGGGCGAGATGCGAGTATTTGAAAATCTTGAATCTGAGGTTGCAAAAAAAATCACCTTTAAAAGTTGTCCAAATCAAGCAATGCAGTTCCACTCACAAAAAATAATTTTTTATATACTTACGTTTGGAAATTTACAAAATATCTTCAAGGAACATGATCTTTAATCGATATCCTAATGATTTTTGGCATAAAATAAAAATCTGTAATTTTGTATTGTTGGCTATTGCTACAAATATACCTATGACTGGTTTTGTGGTCCAGTGTCACAAATATGAATATATTACATGATTTAATGGTATATTTGAAGA
The DNA here is from genome assembly GCA_037194245.1 of Opsariichthys bidens. Classification (NCBI taxonomy): domain Eukaryota; kingdom Metazoa; phylum Chordata; class Actinopteri; order Cypriniformes; family Xenocyprididae; genus Opsariichthys; species Opsariichthys bidens. The sequence goes on from CM074293.1 coordinate 6,753,187, forward strand.
TATATAGAATAATATATTGTGTTAAGATATTACAATATTTGAATAATACTTAAGGAATTGCCACTTTTCATAATTGAAAACTGCAAATATATCACAGTGTATGTAAATTTATATTCAGTAATACACTTCATAATATATTTGATTAGATACTGCATGTCTAATATATTGCAGATATAGTAACTCATGCAGAATAAACACATAAATAGAGAAATATATAATGTAACATATTTCTTATATTTTATAACTATTTACATTATAAATGTTTTATTTTTCAAGCTAGAAAGCCAAAGCACACCTGCATGCGCAAAGTAATTACAGTCTTAATGGTGTTTGCCAATCATCAACCTCTACTCTTCAGCACAATGGCAGCGACAAAAACTCACACATACCAGAAAACCTTTTAAATTACAAAATAATACAACTTTAAACAATAAAAGATCTCCCCCTATATTAATATTGAACAAACCACATGAAATAACACTTAATTTGAACATTTACTCTCCTTCAACTGTCAGAAGCAAAGCATGCTGGGGATCTGTTGTTACCACTGATTGTAACTCATTCTGTGAATTATCATTTATCATTATCATACATTTATGTTCATTACATCAATGCATGTATGTGTAATATATGTATACAATAAAGGATAAAACTTTATGAATACTACATGTAATGCTATTAGTCTTCATTTCTAAATATTTTATATGTATCTATATATGTCCATACATGGTCAGTGCATATATTGCAGAATATTGAAAAATATAAGCACTAGTTTTGCATATATGTAAATGTAAATGTAATGTATCACATTACATTGTGCAGTATATTCATATATTTTTCTGATTAAACAGTGATTCCCAATGAATTTAGCATTAGCTTGTTGAAGATCTCATCAATGTTCCCGCAATTCCATCCTCAGCCACTAGGGGTTGGCAAACGCTTTCAATAACAGTCATGTTCACTCCCTCACTTCATTTTGGTATTGATGACACCAACATCTTTATTACCCACTTTGTGCATTTAGCTAAATGCATTACCTTCAGCTCCATAAAATGGTTCAATGAGTAAAGTTTTCTTTAATGTGTTGACATATCTATTGTTGCAACAGGAAGTTTGGGTGAGACATATCAAAGAGCTCATCAAGAGCTTTTGCTCTCTCTCTCTTTTTTTTCCCCTCCAAAATAGCCAACAGGCTTTATTTATATCACAGTCATGAACCATTGCTGAATGTAGAATAGCATACTACTCTTACTATCTCTGCCGTATCAAAGAGCATTCGTCATGTTTTAACCTGAAAGGAAAAAGCGATGCACACTTTAAAATCCACCAGAAAGAACGAGCACTTCTGGTATTTTATTGTCAACGTCCTGTTTGGGATGCATTGATTCTTATATAGCTTGCTGTTTAGGGTGGATAATGTGCCAAACTGGACAGCATTATTTTTTTTCTCTTGACACAGTGCTCATAAAACTGCTCGGCCTGATGTATAATGAGCTCGAATAATAATCGGTCCTCGTCAACACTGCCTCCCGCAAACCTGCCAGTCCTGTACTGTATGATCATTTGATCCTACAAAACCCACATGACACTACACAAAATAATTGTTAGTGTCTTGGGTGAGGGATAAAACATCAACAAACAAGATCATTATGATACCAATGACATACATTGAACTGATGCAGGTTTGTCAGTAACACACTTCCCAACGTCACATTGCTATTATGTGAATAAGGTAAAACCTTTTCCTCTAAATCCCGCCCATGTGTTGACAGATCATGTGTTTTCAGATGGGTAACTTCAGACCGAAGGAATGCACACGCACACGATAGAAGTTTATCAGAAGAGGGAGGATCAACTCAGGCAATTAAACTTCATGATCTCCACAGTTTGTTTCTCTGTGGAACCAGCAGTCGGATGAGTCGCATCAGCGCGCATTGTAGGTATTCACCACTTCTAGAATTCATATTGTTGTTAGCTCTTCTAGTATTTTTGTATTTCAGTATTTTGTCATTAAAAACATAGGCTGTCTTATAAACAATACATTTACTTAGAAGCAACAGATTATTAATAAGATATTTTCAGAGAATATATTTCAAATTATCACTATGAAAACTGGTTTTTGCAATTAACTAACTTCAAATTTAGCCTTAAGGTGATGATAACTGAGCAATGTTGCCAAGCAATCTTGGGCACTTTTCCATTGAGAACAGGCAACAAATTAAGCTCTAAAGTATGCAGATTTGTTGCCCATTCTCAAAAGTGCCCAAGCAACATCGCTCGGCAACATTGTTCAAAAGTTGCCCCATGTATCATCACCTTAAGAATAACTTTACTAGCTTGTTGAGAGTAACTCTACTGCGCCTCGACTCTGGTGGTTATTTGCCTCCACATCGGACATTAAACTCATTTCATGCACAGCTAGCCGTGAATTATCAAGCTTCTACCATGGTCATTTGCCAGCACTAACAACTGAAACCTGCTATTGATGTTTGCAGCACCAAATTTGACTGGAAGGGTTAAAATGACGGTTATTTTTGCGAGTAACGACTCGTTTGGCTATATCTAGTATTTTTGCCGCTTTAAATCAGTTATCTTTATTTTATTGAATTATTACATTTGAGAGAAAGAGACAGAGAGATGAGAATTACCTGAGGCTGTTCAGCGTCTCTCAAACAATGAAACTGTGAGTTGAATTACTTTAAAAACAGTGACATTATCACCTCCTTGCAGAATATAAAGTAGCGATTCAGTAGCAGGGAAGTTAGTTTATTAATAGAAGTCAAGGGACGTTGATAAAAAGTTTCTGTAATCCGATTCCAGTTAGATCCGATCTGTGTGTGTGTGCATTTCAGTGAAAGCAGCACATTTTTATAGAATGGTGACTAAACTGAGTTACATCTACCTGTGCGATTTTATACACTTTTAGCCAATCAGAATTGAGTATTCAGACTGACTCAGACAGATTTTTATATTTGTTTTACTAGGACTATTATTATTATTATTATTATTATTATTATTATTATGGAAAAATAATTATGGAAATTCAGCTCCACATTGAGACTGCAACAGAACCATCTAGGAATTTCACAAGCGTTGAAATTTACTGTTTAAACAGTGTTTTAGGTGTTAGAACAACTTTTATGAGGTTATTGTGTAAAATCAGGTATAACAAAGTCATGCCTGAAATCCCAGGAATTGAATGTCAGACATTCAATACCATAAAAGAAGAAAAGGATACGCACACACACACACACACACACACACACACAAAATGTAGAAAAAAGCTTACATAAAGGTTTTTCTTTCAAGGCCACCATTGAAAAGGTGCCAAGAAGTGAGAGCAAAATGTTTTCAGGTTCAATCCTTCATCAAGAAAACACTATTCCTTATTCAAATCTTGAGGGTATAAAGACTTCAAGTCAAAAATCCCTTTACAATTCCTCGGTAAAAGTCTACATTCAATATATCCTCCTCTTTAACGACGTACGATTTGTTCGATAACTACATATATATAAACTAAAATGTACCCGATTACAATTAGACTATGGTATCGAGAAATGAAACCGAGTAGGTGTCAATTTATACTTTAAATTGAATCCAGTCAACCTTCATTGTTTAAGTCAAACAGTTCTGTATCAGACTATTTGTGGTACAATATGTTACTATCATACTATACTATTTTAACAATATGGTTGACACTGTTTAATTTAATGCAGAAACTGACACCTACTTGGTGTGTGAATCCTTTTCTTCTTTCACTGCATCTTGTTGGTTAGATGCACATCTGTTCATTACATTGCTGAAGTATTCAATGCCAAGCAGAGAACAAGAGCAGTCTCTGAAACACTATCAGTTTTAGCACATCTACTTTAACAATATTTTGTATTTTTTCCTGTTTCAAGAACAAGCATGGAGAGAAACATATACTACGGCTTGAGTAACGACTCGAGCGACAACTGCACCAACGTGGATGATGAAATGAAGCGCTACTACCTGCCCGCCATGTACGGTGCGATCTTCATCGTGGGTGTCGTGGGCAACATCATCGCTCTGCTGGTCTACTTGCTTAAAGTTCGTCCCTGGAAGAGCATCACCATCATCATGGTGAACCTCGTCATCACTGACCTTCTCGTCATGGTCAGCTTGCCCTTCTTGGTCTACTATTACGTCCTCGACGACTCGTGGATGCTGGGGACAGTCTTGTGCCGCTTTGCACGCTTCATGTTCCACTTCAACCTCTACGGCAGCATCCTCTTCCTCACCTGTCTGGCCATCTTCCGGTATGTGGCGATCGTGCATCCGAATCACAGGTTCAGCATCAAGCAGAAGCGATGGGGCGTGTTGGCTTGCGTCCTGGTTTGGGCCATAGTGGTGATCGAGTTAAGTCCCATTTTCAACCTGTTTGACTTGGTTGTAGTGAACAACAAGACATACTGCTTGGACTTTGCGAGCAGCAACACAGGAATCATGTGGCCGTACAGTTGGGCATTGACCATACTGGGATATTTGCTTCCTCTGGTCGTGGTCTGTGTTTGCTATTGGCGCATCATTAAGGTACTAAAGAAGGGTCCTCATATGGGAAGCATGAAACGGGTTCGAGCAACGCGACTCATCATATTGATATTGATGTGCTTTGTGGTTTGCTTTCTCCCCTATCACGTGCTACGCGCTCTGAGAATCTACACAAGACTCACTCCAGAAACCAACTGCATGCTGGACCGCTGCATTCACGCTGCTTACATTATTTCGAGGCCGATCGCTGTACTCAACATCATTTTAAACTTGCCGCTCTACACGTTGACAGTGGGTCGCTTTAAGAAGGCCTTCGTGGAGCTGTTCAAATGTGATCAACTCATGTCGAAGATTAAGGAGATTGTTAAATTGGCCGTCAAAAGACCCAATAACGACATCACACTCGCTCAAAGCAGCTGAGACTCAAGCCGATGTTTCAGTCTTGGCACTGTGAAATAGCCAATTTATGAAGGGATACTCGATCTAAAAATTAATGTTCTGTCATCATTTACTCACTCTCTTGTCATTCTAAATCTGTCAACCAAAAAAAGCTGTTAATATTTTATCATTTTAACCTGTTATATAGTGTATATTTTATTTACTGTCTTTACTGTCTTTTACTGAAATAAATATAATTTATTTCCTGTTACATGCTCCTACCATTTTCATAGAAGCGATAAAACTGTCAAAGTCATGATTAAGGGCTGTTCTTAAGCACCAGGTCAAGAAAATATCTTAAAACATTCTTAATCATAGTATAATCACCTTCAAATGCAGCCTTCCCTTACGCAAAGAAATTATTTATTATTATTTATTATTAAATATTTCCCTACATGTGACCCTGGACCACAAAACCAGTCATAAAAGTCAATTATTTGAAATAAATAAGCTTTCCATTGATGTATGGTTTGTTAGGATACAACTATATTTGGGTAAGATGCAACTATTCGAAAATATGGAATTTGAGGGTCCAAATGAAGTCTTTAGCAATGTATTTCTACTCACAAAAATTTATTTTTTATATATTTATGGTAGGAAATTTACAAAATATCTTCAAGGAACTTCTTTAATTATCAATTATTCAATTAGTCTATCACTGCCCTGAAGAGCGCAGCCATTACTCATTAAACAAAGTAATTACAGTCTTAATGGTGTTTGCCAATCATCAACCTCTACTCTTCAGCACAATGGCAGTGACAAAAACTCACACATACCAGAAAACCTTTTAAATTACAAAATAATACAACTTCAAACAATAAAAGATCTCCCCCTATATTAATAGTGAGCAAACCACATGAAATAACACTTCATTTTAACATTTACTCTCCTTTAACTGTCAGATGCAAAGCATGCTGGGAATCAGAAATCTGTTATTACCACTGATTGCAACTCATTCTGTGAATGAGTGTATATGTGTGTACAATACAATCACAGGAACATGAATGTGCAATAAAGGATAAAACTTCAAGAATGCTACATGTAATACTATTTTTGTCTTCATTTCTAAATATTTTATATGTATCTATATATGTCCATACATGGTCAGTGCATATATTGCAGAATATAAAAAAATATTAGCACTACTTTCCCATTTATGGAAATGTATAATGTAATGAATCACATAATATTTATATATTTCTGTTCCAAAAGAGTCAAGAGGCTTCATACATTGTATAGTATTGAAAATGCTCCCGTTGTTAAAGTTGTAGCTCAACCTGAGTCTGGTGCTAACAATACCAAGGTCATGAGTTTGATTCCCAGCGAATGCATGAAATGACTAAATGCACACACTTGGATGCAATGTAGAGTTGTAGTCAAGACCACCTAATCCGAGACCAAGTCGAGAACAAGACCAGTGTGTGTCGAGACGAAAACAAGACCAAGACAAGACTAGCGCTCCTCAAATTCATCTGAAAGATCCACATTTACTGCCTGAGAAATGTCTTATTTTTTAATCAGAGCTGTTACCAATCAATTGAAGTCACTAACAACTAAATTCGTTAAAATCATTCCACTGCAGAGGTGTTTACTGTTGCTATGTCTGACAAGTCATGCGCTCTCAAGCCACACATCAAGTTTCTCAAGCAGTGAAAAATACATCGTGGAGCAAAGAGGACAACACGTCGACAGACAAGACAGGTTACTTTTGATATAAAAAAGTTTCATATTTAAAATATTGTAATTTTTTAAAGAAGATTAAACAATAAATAGCGTATAGTGTCTCTTTAATGTGTCGTGACAGATCGCTGTTGCTCCTCGTGAACCGATCATCTCTTCATACTAGTTCATTTATAGCATCAAATAAACATGAATGAACATCAGAAGGAATGTTGTTTCAAGCGCGGAAAGGGCTGGAACTAACGATTATTTTAATAATCGATTAGTTGTTCGATTATTTTTTCCGATTAATCGGATAAAAATCAGATGGTTGATTTTCTTTTTCTTTTTATTTTATTGACAAAAAACACATTATTGCACATCCTGCCCAATGTCCTTCAAACAAATGTGCCTATTGAATACTATGAACATATGCAGTGCTTAATTTCTAAGACCACCTGTCACAGTAAAGAGAACACAAATATTTTAGGGATCTGACAAAAAAGTCATTATTCACACATAATGTCCAAAACACTTTATATTTTGTTTGGCCTCCTTTGGCTTTGATAACGGCTTGCATTCTTGCTGGCATTGATTTATATGTACTTTTCCACAGTCTCTGTTGTTATTTACTGTAATTGGGCATCTGAAAAAAGTGCTTTACTAATTTTTCAGTCTTTCTTGTGAAACAATAAATTCAAAAAACAATATTTATATTTTAGCGTTTGAAATACTACTGTGACCAAAATGCTTACACATACTGGTGGATTAACGATTACAGAAACATAAAAATGATTTTGGTTATCATTAAAAATTGTTAGTTTAGGCCAGCTGTGGCACAAACCTTAAGTGGCGGTGGTACAATAAATTTAAGCACTGTATATAGTGAATATAGTTTAAATATCTATTAAAAATAAGGTGACAATAAAGAGAATCAAAATTACAAACTCAGTGTTAACCAACAGGCAAGAGAAATTTCTATATCCTGTGTAAATAATAGAAACGTCTCACATTAATTCAATTACATGCTGCTATCCCTTCAGTTACTACCATTAAATACTTGAATGACATACTGACTTTTAAACCTAAATTGAACTTTCAACAACAGATATTTCAGCAAAATTAATATTTTTGCACTGAATATGAATCGTCTCTCTCTCTCTCTCTCTCTCTCTCTCTACCGCGTCTGTTTGTCCGACGCGGGTGCGCGTTATTCATTGCTGTAATTTAATAAAACTGCATGGCGGAAGTTTTGTGTGCACGGTGGGCAGACCCGACTAATCGATAATGACAATAGTTGTCGATGATTTTCATGATCGATCATTATCGATTGTATCGATTAGTTGTTGCAGCCCTAGATGTCAGTACACACAATTTTTCAAGTTTCAAGATCAAGTTCACCAACGTTAATCTACTAACTCCCCTGACTGCTTTGTCAGGATTATGAGGTTATATTGCCTGTCAATAAAACTGCAATTACAGCTGCATAAATAATGTTGAGATTAATGTTTTAAAAATGAAATTTTGTTCATTGAACATTTGTAAAAAAAAAAAAAAATCTATATCACATGTGCAATTGTGCTCATAATTGTGAAAATGTGCTCTTTCTTGTGATATTGCTTATATCATATGTTATAATACAAGTATATACAAGTACTTTTTTGAAATCACATCTTCAATTTTGTGGGCATTTGTATTAATTTTGGGGACATTTTTGACATAATCCCTTGTTAATTTCTGACCCAGCACAGCAGTAAAAATTAAATTAGAAATAAGTTATTGGTTCCATTTGAAGCAGGACGTTTTACATCCAATCAAATTAATAATGTTGACAAAGTTAACAATTTAGTGATATCTCTGCAGTTGTGGTCTTGACCGGTCTTGAAATAAAAAATAAAATCTTACAGTCTGAGATCAAGACAAAACAGAGACCTTTAAAAAATGGTCTTAAGACCTGTCTCGAGTACTACAACACAAATGCAATGTAAATAACTTTGATTAAAAGTCTGTCCATAAATCCACCACATTTACATTTACATTTATTCATTTGGCAGATGCTTTTATCCAAAGCGAAATGTGCATATAATCCAGGGCCATTCCATGACAGATAACCCTTGGCATGTCAATAGCTTAGGGCACCACAATGGTAAAAAAAAAGTGTCCCTGATGTAAATAAATTCTATGAAATTCCATCTTTGTTTGTGGTAGCTGTATGTCTGTTTTTAGTCATTATGTGCGTTTGCTTTCCTTCATAAACCATGACTTGATGATGGTGTAAAATAATTTCTTGGTCATACAAGAGTAAAAGTGGTGAATGACATTTGCATTGTTTACTTTCTTGGTGTGTACAGCACATCAAAACAAATAAAACTCTGTTTGAATAATATCTGCATGGCAAAATTTACTCTGCAGTGTGAAACTCAAACTTCAACAGATAAACCGCTGTTATTTTATTCAGAGCATTTTTACTTTCAGCTGCTTGAATGGTAGTCTTTGTTTTACAAAACCTGCTGGAACTGACTCATTCATTCAGTCTCAAAGGAGTAACTGGTTTTACAAATTCATCAGAAAAAATCTGCTCTTATATAACAGCGTTCTAAGGCATGAGCTTCCAGCTGATGTTTAGATGTTTTACAGTAAAGGAAGAGATCATGTGAAGCCTCAGTCAAACCCTATAGAAATGCAAATAAGGGTGTGTTCAAGAGATTTTTCCCACAATTCACACCGTATACGGAAGTTTTCTAAATCAAATGTTTAGCATGCGTTATTGTGTTTTGAAAAATTTGCCTTAACTTAAGCCATCTGTTTATTGGAAGTGATTAAAAATGTAATGAAATCAAATTAGGTGAAGTTCCTCATCGACTTTCCCTTGTATTAAGTATCGCATGTATCAGCTCAGATTTCATCTGTTCAAGCATGAGGAAACACCTCTCATTTACTGGACGAAAAGGAAGAAGCAGCTTCAGCACATTTATAGTAAATAAAACAGTAGTTTCGACTCCACGGTGATTAAATCTAACAAAAAAAAAGACACGGGACTTCCCAAGCTTACCTGTTAACTGTATCCACTTCATTGAAGGTTTAGTGTAATCCAAAGAAATTAAATCCCATGGTATTTTTCCAGATCCACAGTGCAAATGGCAGTTTGATGGTTTGTGGATCATGATATTAGTTTATATGCATGGTGATAACATAAGAAACACATTTTTGACCACAATCTGCATCCCAGTGTAGACATGCTTTGTATAGTAACCAGTGTTGGGAAGGTTACTTTGTAAATGTAATAGGTTACAGATCACAAGTTACCCTAAAATGTAATAAGTAGTGCAACTATTTCAACTGCTTTTTTAAAGTAATGAAACTGATTACGTTTGATTACTTTTTCATTACTTTAGCACATTTCTAACAAACATTTTTCAATGTTATTTATTATTCAAACATTTAAACCAGGCAGGGTTAAAGGATTTCAGACGAATACAATCGGAGATATATTAATAATCCCCCTGATGCTCCCAAGCTTCATAATGGCAGTGAATGGAAGCTCAATAAATTTCCTCCATCCATTAAAAACGTACTCCACACGACTCCAAGGGGTTAATAAAGGCCTTCTTAAGCGAAGCCATTATAAAGCTTTAGAGAACCAGGATGATTACAAATAGAACTCAGATTGTGTTTGTCTGAAAGAAGAAAGTCATACACACCTAGGATGCCTTTAGGGTGAGTAAATATAGGATAATTTTCAGTTCAAAGTGAACTAATCCTTTAAACTTACAGTTCTCAACACTGATTACTGTCAGACTTTCAAAATCCTTCATCATTTGATAATAAGGTGATAATAACTTAAAGCACAGCAACCTCAAAATCAGACGTTTGCACCTCTTTTTTACTTTGAGATCATTCTGAGGTTAAATACAGATTCATGGATTAAATGATTTTTAAATTTCGAGCACTGGAACGCATTTTTATCCCTCGCCATGCATGGTGGCACCTCTCAGACAGGTTGTACCGTAAAGCTTGTGGATTGATGAAATTGTCAGATGTAGTGTGCTGCTAATTCAAACAAGAGAACCAATCAAAAGCATCAGTAGCATCGCTTTGCTAAACGGCTTTTAAATGGCGGGAGGGGGATTAATCGCACAAAACTTTAAAGTTTTTTTTAATATATTTTTATATTGTAATTATTTCAATCTCCAAATTCATGTAGAAACAACATAAAGACAGTATATTTTAATTAGTTTGGAAATATACAGAGATGCATTTATCAAAACACTTCACAGTCTTTACAAATTACAAATGAAATATAGATTAATCGGTAACACTTTAAAATAAGGTACATTAGTTCAACATTAGTTCATATATTAAGCAACATTAACTAGCCATGAGCAATACATTTGTTACTGCATTTATTAATCTTCGTTAACGGTAGTAAATGAAAATACAGTTGTTCATGTTAGTTCACAGAGCATTAACTAATGTAAACAAGATTTTAATAATGTGTTAGTAAATGCTGAAATTAACATGAACAACGATTAATAAATGCTGTATAAGTGTAGTTCATTATTAGTTCATGTTAACTAATGAACCTTATCGTAAAATATTACAGATGAATCCTTATTAAAGCTACAAAAATTTCATAAAGTGATCGTAAAACTAATCCATATGAATCGAGCAGTTTAGTTCAAATTTTCTGAAGAGAATCGATCGCTTGTTATGACGAACAGATTTAATTTAGGCTTTTAATCTGATGTTAACGTTGATCAGTGAACATAAGCAGAAGCTCAACCGAACAAGAACAAATCTCTTTCAAAGTGGCAGTTACAAAGGCCTCTATGGAAGGATATCTGACAGCATTTTGTCATTATAAAGATCTTCATTTGTGTTCTGAAAATGAATGAAAGTCTTACGGGTTTGGAACAAGATATGGGTGAGTAATTAATGACAGAATTTTCATTTTGGATGAACTAACCCTTTAATGACAGACATCATAGCAGTGGGTTTATTAGGCTGCTGTCACTTTAAGAATGGCCGCACATGACACGGGTCTCACATGCTTCCAATGTCCTCACAACTCTTTATGGGTCGTTTCAGACTTTATTGAACTCATTTATGACTGTACTTACGAGAATACTCGACAAAGGGAACATTTTAGCATACTTTTTTGTTTTCGTTCATTCATGCGTGAAAGAGAACTCAGCGTGGGCGCGCCCTGTTTGTGGCACGAGTGTGTGTGTGTGTCACACAGACAGGAGATTCACAGACGTGCTCTAATAGATCTTATTAAGTCTTATTGCACTTGAATTGTTCAATGAATAATAGAGTGATCACATACTGTAACATCCTAGCTTTTTACAGAAATTATGTAAAGCTGTTACATACTTACTCCCCAACACTGATAGTTACCAGTAACAGCTAAATATATTTGGAATAATGTAACATTCGGTTACACTTTATTTGGTAACACTTTATTTCACAGTGTCATTGTTACATATGTTACATGTTGTTACTATAGTAATAACAATAAATTATGCGTAATAACATGCAACTAACCCTAAACCAACCCAAGCCCTAGTAGATGTAGTTACTTAATAATACTCAATACTTAAATATATAATTACAGTGTAACAAAGACACCTTAAAATAAAGTGTAACCCTTTATTTTAAGGTGTCAGTGTTACAGTGTAATTATACTTTTAAGTGCTGTGTAATAATAATTAACTACATGTACTTACTATAGAGTTAGTGCTAGGATGAGGGTTTGGTTTAGGGTTAATTGCATGTAATTATGCATAATTTATAGTTATTACGGCAGTAACAACACATTTTACAATGACACTGCAAAATAAAGTGTTACCCAACATTCCAAATATCAAGTCATCTTCATTTATAAAGCGCTTTCCATTATACAGATTGTTTCAAAGCAGCTTCACAGTGATAATAGGAAAGTTAATGGACAGAGATTGTTTTTAACATTATTATCGAGCTAAAGTAGGTTTTTGATTGAATCACTTCCGTTGTAGAAACTGTTCATTATTAACTCAGGGGCCGCTTAAATGACACCATTCCAACTGAAAAGCGAAGATCTTTAATGCATTCTTGCCATTCTTTTACGTGTTTAGTCTGTAGGTTTGTGCATTTGAATGTGTATGTGCACAGACGCTTAGTCTTTTTTTACAAAATGAGATTGCCAAATTACTTGTCTGGTCGGTTTAATACAAAAAAAGGTTGTGTCCGCGGATCTATGTGAACTAGGATAATTCTGATAATGAGAGTTTTATGTACACATAGGGGAAAGGAAAGGGAAGGAGGCCTTCGCACAGGATAGTTTAGTTGACTCTTCAGGGCTGCGTTGTTGTCGTGTCTAGGCGCAGGTCTTTCATCTCATCTGGATATGGCCTTGATCTGGCAGACTACGGCAAACCTCAGGATAAACAGAGAGACACTAATATTAGCATAGACGCCATTCTGCTTATGATATAGCAAGTACATCAGGTGTTATACCGGGAAGTGTTCCCGGTTCCGGCTGACCTAATTTATGCAGCCTAACACTTTATGGGATTTGAATTTTAGAAGTAGATACTGTGTTATTTGTATGCCAGGTTATGTGTTTTTAGTCTAGATTTAAACTGACAGACTCTTCCCGAACAATTCTAGCAAGACTATTACAAAGTTTAGGTGCTAAAAAGGAAAAGGTTGATTTTGAAATTCTGGGCATTAACAACTGGCCTGAATTCTGAAATCGCAAAAGACGTGAAGGACTATAATACATGAAGACATCGTTCAGGTACTGGGGAGCTTTGTAAGTAATTAGCAAGATTTTAAAATCTATACGATGTTTAATTGGGAGCCAATGCAGTGTTGACAGAACTGGGCTAATATGGTCATACTTCCTGGTTCTAGTAAGAACTCTAGATGCTGCGTTTTGGACTAGCTGTGGTTTGATTGTTAGCCTTGAGTTCATGAACACATGAACTAACTGTTTCACATTTGTCATTGAAAGCATATGTCGTAGGTAAGATATATTTTTAAGAAGGAAGAATGCTTTTTCAAATATGCTAGAAATGTGGCTTTAAAATGAAAGATTGGTATCAAAGAGTACACCCAGGTTCCTAACTGATGATGAAGACTTAACAAGTTCACAAAACAATGACTTCAGTAACAGCTAAATATATCTGGAATTATGCAACATTAAATAGAAGTTCAAAAACACTGACTTCTGTGGTGCTGTGTCTCATTGACATCACAAAAACAACTGTTTCTCAATCCACCTTTGAATGAGGTAAGAATAGAGACTTTTTTTCTTGAACCAACCCTGTGAGAAAATGCCTGTTTCACAACTCAGATGACGCAGATATAAATTCAAATAAACCTGCACTCAAAATTCACTTAGAAGAATAAACAAAAAGGCATAATTAATTTAAAGTTGGCAGGTAAAGAATATTAGAACTTTTGTTGGTAAGAATTTGATGCAAAGTATTTTATATTTATATTTAGACTTAATTCATATTTAGACGTTTGAAGTGAGATTACTGAGGTGTTTTTCTCAAGAGAAAAAAAGTCTCCATTTGAGCTCTATTTAATGTCATTGCAAGGAGATATTAAAGAGACCTCATTCATGAAAAATCAGAATCATTATTCAAAACACATTTTCAACATTCTAACACAATTTAACTTCTGTTAACATTAGATAATGCACTTTGAACTAACATGAACATTTTTATTGACTGCCTTTTAAGAATAATAAATGCTGTAAGAATATATTGCTCACTGTTAGTTAAAGCATTAATAATGTTAGCAAATGAGACCATTATGTAAAGTGTTGCCAAGAAATCTGTGCCGATTTACTGCTAAACGGAAACAACCTTCGGGAAACAGCAGTCAGGCCATGCAGTGCCATTTCATTTTTTGCATTTCACTGAGATTTTATTTCCTGCTTTCCAATAAGCATGTTATGTCACTGACACATTGGTAAAGGAAGTGTTCAGATGGCACGCGATAGACTGAAACCAGTTCTCACACTTAGAAAGGTTGTTCCTGAAACAGTCAAACGGTGTTCTAAAAATAAATTTACCTGCTCAAGTGTTGGGAATGTTGACTGGCATCAAAAAAGACAGTAAAGGCTTTTATAATGTTACAAATAAAAAATCTATTTCAAATAAATGCTGTTCTTATAAACTTTCTGTTCTTTAAAGAATCTTAAAACAAAATGTATCACAGTTTACACAAAATTATGAAGCACCAGCACAATTGATAATAATCAGAATTGTTTCTTGACCATGAAATGATGTTTCTTGGAGTGAAATGGAGTGGACTGAAAATTCGGCCTTTTTAATTTTTGTTTTTATTTATTATTGGAAAACACACATTAATCAACATTTCTGTAAATGTGCCACTGTTAGCCACCTGACAAATTTTCAACTGATTACAGGAATAATAGAAAACGGCTATTTTAAATTGTAATAATGCAGTCTTGGTCAGAAGAGACATAAGAGAGAGAACACAAAAACATTAAAAAAAATCTACCAGAAACTTTTGAACATGTACATATTTATATGCATGTATATCTTATATACAGTGGGTACGGAAAGTATTCAGACCCCCTTAAATTTTTCACTCTTTTTGCAGCCATTTGCTAAAACCATTAAAGTTCATTTTTCCCCTCATTAATGTACACATAGCATACTGACATAATGCTTAGGGTAATTATCTTGTTGGAAGGTAAACCTTCGACCCAGTCTGAGATCCTGAGCACTCTGGAGAAGGTTTTCGTCCAGGATATCCCTGTGCTTGCCCGCATTCATCTTTCCCTCGATTGCAACCAGTCATCCTGTCCCTGCAGCTGAAAAATACCCCCACAGCATGATGCTGCCACCACCATGCTTCACTGTTGGGACTGTATTGGACAGGTGATGAGCAATGCCTGGTTTTCTCCACACATACCGCTTAGAATTAAGGCCAAAATTCTATCTTGGTCTCATCAGACCAGAAAATCTTATTTCTCACCATCTTGGAGTCCTTCGGGTGTTTTTTAGCAAACTCCATGCAGGCTTTTATGTGTCTTGCACTAAGGAGAGGCTTCCGTCGGGCAACTCTGCCATAAAGCCCCGACTGGTGGAAGGCTGCAGTGATGGTTGACTTTCTACAACTTTCTCCCATCTCCCGACTGCATTTCTGGAGCTCAGCCACAGTGATCTTTGGGTTCTTCTTTACCTCTCTCACCAAGGCTCTTCTCCCCCGATAGCTCAGTTTAGCCGGACGGCCCAGCTCTCTAAGGGGTCTGGGTCATCCAAACATCTCCATTTAAGGGGATTATGGAGGCCACTGTGTCTCTTAGGAACCTCAAGTGCGGCAGAAATTTTTAGTAACCTTGGCCAGATCTGCGCCTCAGACACAATTCTGTCTCTGAGCTCTTCTGGCAGTTCCTTTGACCACATGATTCTCATTGGCTCTGACATGCACTGTGAGCTGTAAGGTCTTATATAGACATGTGTGTGGCTTTCCTAATCAAATCCAATCAGTATTATCAAACACAGCTGGACTCAAAAGAAGGTGCAGAACCATCTCAAGGATGATCAGAAGAAATGAACAGCACCTGAGTTAAATATATGAGTGTCACAGCAAAGTGTCTGAATACTTAGGACCATGTGATATTGCAGTTTTTCTTTTTAAATAAATCTGCAAAAATGTCAAGAATTCATTTTTTTTCTGTCAATATGGGGTATATTTTTCTTTCAATAAATTAAAAGTGCAACTCTCCAGTCTCTCAACACATGAACTCATCAAAACTTTAATAATTATAAATATTCACTCTAGAAGAACCAAAAATGTCAACTACCCATATATATCTCTAGAATTCTCTAGAGCCTTGTGATTATTATACAGTAATACGTGTTTTTAGGTAATACAAAAGTCTGGGCTCTCAATCACCAACTATAGCTGAAACAGTGGGATTAAATTGCGGCAATACTTTATCAAAGAAAGTTGAGTGATATGAGAAAGTGATATTAAACAATATGAATTTAAACAAAAGAAAAAAATTCATTCTGCACATAATGATTATGAATTATGACTATATACTGTATGGGAAACTCCAGTGAAATAACAAACAAAACTCTAGCAGAGCAGGCTTGACGGGTTGGCCTACTTCTGTAATGAAACACGATACTGTACATCAGACCCCATCTTTACATTTAAATCAAAAATGACATCTATAATTATAATAATAATGTTCTCCAGTTAAAGTTCACAGTGAGTCAGAGTTCATTGAGTCAACTTTGATTAGAGCACAACTGGAGAAATTTGAGTCCTGCTTAAGGTTCAGTTTCAACACCAATCCCGTTCCCCTTCCGTCTCCCTCCGTCCACTGTCCTGCTGATTAGTATGTCATTCATGGGTTATCTCCCATTAAAAGTGTAAACATTTAGCTTCCCTGGGCTGCATTTCCCATACTATTTCCCAAAACTGTTTTGTCACAAATTTGTCATTCAACTGGTTAATGATATCACACAGGTGGTAGAGTGATACATTATTTTAATGAATCCATTCAAGATCAAGTTTTGCTTTAAATTATGGACATGGCATCTTCTTACGTACTATAGCACGTATGCACATGCACACTCTTCAAAAATGACGCTTTAATTCTCTTGACAAACTAAAAGATGTAAATTAAATTTGTATATATTTGAAATAAAAGATATAGCCTAGACTGTACTGAATGTCAGCTTGCTTATTTTGCCTACGATAAGGATTTATTTATTACGTGCAAATCAGGGAACCAAAATTTGAGAGCTGTCTCTCCAACCACACAACTTTGTGATGCTGTTTGCGAATGTTCGTTGGAACTGTGGTCTCAGGAAACACTGACTCATTGAGCTATTATAACACTTGTAACGATGGAACTTGCTATCATTGGCTAATGATGCAATTGGCAAATCCACTCCAGTCTGTCCCCACCCAAACCTTAGGCCTAAGTCAGTGTATGTCTGAATCATATCCAAATATAAAAAAGGGGAAATTAAAGTTATGAAACTTAGCGTGTACTTACACTATTCACGGTTGCCTTGAACCGAGCCTGATTAGGATTCTCCCCCCTCTCCACTCATATTGCACACGTTCTGGGCCGGGGCACGCTTATGTCATGTACAATGCAGCTTTTTACATGGAGGAAAAGCACTTTCGCTAAGATACTGCCTTATAGATTTATCATTAAAGCCTTTTGTCTGTGCAGGTGCACAGATATGAACCAATCAGGCTTCAGTATTCGGAGAAAAACAGAGTTTTCAACGCTCGTTCCCATTACCTGAAAAGGAACCAAGGTTACTTTGGTAACTGGAAACGTTATTCTAACGTCCCCCTTTTCAAATGGTTTTCATGGTAACTAGATACATTGTGAATGGAATTCTGCAAAACTACAGTGAAAACATCAAATTATCATGCAATGCAATAAAAATTGTTGAAGTTATTTAAAGGCCAAAACAAAAGAGGGTGATCCTCTTAAGACGGTGGTGCTGTATATTGTCTATACAGCATCATCATGCACCAATTTTGAAAAAGAAATATAATGTTTACACAGCCTCAAACAGTTGTGGTACATCATGGCAAGCAAGGTTCTGTATAGTGTAGCAGAAACGACATACGTCACCTTTCAAAAAAAAAAAAAAAAAACTAAATATATATATGTACTCTCTAAAAAAATAAATCTGTTAAAAACATAAAAAAGTACTGGCAGTTCATTACCAGGACATTATCCAGTAATTTTACAAACATTTCCATTAAACCTAAAACACAATGCAATGAAGTGCAAAATTCAAAATTCAGGTAAAACATCAGAAAAAATAATAAAATATGGAAAATTCAGTTAAATTAATACAGTATATTATTCCTTAATTGTATGGATTTTTTATATGTAAAATCAAAAAGCAGAAGAATGGTCAGTTCTTCGCTCAAATCTATTATATAACTTCAGCAGACATATTGCAAGGATTTTTGGAGCTTATCTCACTGCCCAAAAAGTCCCCACCTCCATTAATAGTCAGCAAATAAACATTCTTGTTGAGGTTATTCTTAAAAATGGAACATCATCAGAGATAACATCATCAAGAAGACACCTCAAAGTTTGTACTTCCCCAAGGAATCTAAGACTCAATACCCCTTTGTTTAACTCTATACAACCATTATAAAACATTTGACCACAAATTGTGTTAACAATAAAAATATGGAATGCATTGTTGTGAAGGCTAATTAAAATATTACTTTCTGCACACAAGTTCACAATACTCAAATTAGATTTGTAAGCACATCCTTCTTCTGAGAAATCAGAGTTGCCTGTAAACACACACACACACACACACACACACACACACACACACAAACACACACACACACACTGACCTTTATACATCCACACCACAACATTTTTTCTATATGTAAGAGAACTATGTAGCATTTGATACCAAACTCTTTTGGCATGAAAATGTCATGTAAAGTCACTTACGGGAAGTAAAAAAAAAAAAAAAAAGAAGAGCAGACGAGAAATATGAGGTAAAATCTGCTAGGAAATGTTAAGATTTGCCAAGATTCTTCACCGTCTCCATTCATGCCGGTGTGAAAACGTAGTTATATCTGTTTCTGTTTCCAGTGGTTTTCGTCCTTCAGTACAGCTGACCACATACAAGTCATAAGTCATAAATCTACATAGGTGAGGTTCCAAAGAAAGAAAACCACAAAGGCCTGAATACAGAAATACACAACACCTTACTGCTAAAAACTAACCAGCGTTGAAGAACACCAGCCAAGCAAATATAAAAGTGTGTGAGAGAGAGAGATGCTGAAATGATTTTTATTTCAGTCACTATGCTAACATGGACTGAGCAAAGGTAAATGTTTAAGGTTGGATAGTTCAATATTTGGAGAAGAGTTTTTAATTAGCCCCCATAATTTCAGTGACCTGAACTGTCACTTCACTTTTTGAGCATTGACGTGAAAATGCACTATCCAAACTTAAATAGCTGTAATTCATACAGACCTAAGGTTGATCTCTTTTTAAAGACACAACAGATTATTGCGAAAGTGAAATCACTTCAAAAAATGAATTTGTAAAATAGTTATAGAACTTTACTGTAAAACAAATGTATTCTACTAAACATTTTTCATTTGATAAAAAATATTTATCTTACTCTAAAATTGTTCTTTTGCTGTAAATCAATACGCACAGCCGGAAATTAGTATACCGACTGTTAGTTGTAATAGTTTTTAAAGTTTTAAATATGTTTTTTTTTTTTTTTTTTTTTCAAAAACCAATCACTCCAGAAGGCCTTTCTTAACCCCCTGGAGCCACATGGATGCTTTTATTTGGGCTTCAAAATCTCTTATATTTTAAAATAACTCCAACTGTGTTCTACTGAAAGAAGATATACCGCTAAGATGGCTTGAAAGTAAGTTACAATTTCCATGGTAACAAATATTTAAAAACGTTTTTAATTTTTACTTTTTAAGCTTTCAAATGTATGATAATTACTAATACATATAGCAAAAAAATCCCCTAGTGGGACGTGACAATTAAAGTGTTAAAGAAAGACAAACAAGCATTGGCAAACAAACACACACACACACACACACACACACACACAAAAAAAAAAATCCTATGGTTTTTAATGGGGTCAGTGGTGAGCAGAGATGTGTCCGTGGTGAGACTGATGAGCACTCACTGTCAAGTTCACACACTGCTTTAACCTGCCGTAATCTGGTAATAAGATCACAAATATATAAAAGACAAAAAATATAAGCAAGTAAACCTAACTTGATGGATTTTTTTGGGGGGGGTTAAGGTCAATCGATAACATTTGTGAGAACGTAGTTTACCCACAAAAAATTATTTTGATATCCTTTTTTCTTAATTTATCTTTGTGGAAAGAAAACAAAAAATAAAAGCAATAAATAAATAAATAAATAAATAAATAACATTAATTATTCTATTTTTCAGTACCCAAGATATGTACCCAAGATATTTTGAAAGAGGGACTTAACAGTGAGAAAAAATAAAAAGTGGAAATTAGTTTTATAGTAATCAACTTTATGCAACAAATGCTGTCAACTGAGCTAAACTTGTACTGAATCTAGAATATTCCTTGAGGTTAATGATTCAAGGCTTTGGTATTATGATCAGCCCTAAATGTGTCGGTGGCATAACTTCACAAAAAGCAGCTTCAATGGTAAAATTTGCCTGTCAAATGTCACATCCAATGATTTTGATCAATCTGTCAGTCAGTGTCCTAATTGCACACAACCTGAATGCCTGACATATTTAGAATTCAAACATGAGTCCTTGAACAAATGTACAGTATTGGCAGTGCACTGGTAACCAGCACAAAAGAGTATCAGTAATACTTGGCAATGTCGTTTTCACATTACATTTGGAGTTGTACATTAGAATCATGAGCATTACAAAGAGAAGTATACAAACAAGAAAATTCCAAGTGTACACACAAACAAGAGTCCGAGATTGAGGACAATTTTGGTTTTTGGAGGTTCTTTGAGCATCTCAGTAACACTCCTGCCCTCATCTCCCAAAGGTGAATCTGTTTCCTCTGAATTTTCACTATAACCACAGAACCACTCCAAACATTTCACACATTGTCTCTTATCTCTCCCTGGATATTTGTGGATATGTTGAGACTCCAAGTGGCCATTTGGAAGTATTTCAGGGCCAGTTTGAACAACCTGAGATGATGGTTTCATTTCCACTTCATCTGTTGTCTTCTCTTTTTTTGTTTCGGCTGAAAGTTGATGAAGCTTCCCACTGCCTCCAATCTCATTTCTGTGTGTATCTGCGGGTTGATTCCTGTTGCGCAGTCCCCACAAAGTGGTCGTAGCAATTTGTTCCTTGCTTGGTGGATGCGTGCAAAGACTGACAACTACTGTCACGAGCCCTGAAACCCAGAAAAGTACAGCCGCCACATACATGAAATGTATATCCTTGATGAACGCAGGACGGTCATCGGTTGTATCACAGTCCGGCTCTCTATAAACAAAGGCGAGAATCAGTCTTATGGATCCAAGCAAGAAGCCCACAATGCCACCCCAGAATGCACCAGTCTCATTGCAGCGTGTCCAGAGGACGCCAAGCAGGAACATTGCAGCAATGGGTGGCGTAAGGTAATCAGACACTTCCTGAATGTAGAGGAACATCTGACCACCTTGCAACTCAATGACGAATGGGACCCAAGCTATGCTAATGGCCACAATGAAGATCACAAACAAGCGTCCCACCACCATGAGCTCTTTGGAGGAAGTTTGGTGACGTACCATCTTATAGATATCAAGGGTAAAGATAGTACTGGCGCTGTTAAATATTGAGTCTAGATCGCTCATGAGAGCGGCGAGCATCACGGCCATCATCAAACCTCGTAATCCTACGGGCATAACGTTCATGACGAGGCGAGGATAGGCAATGTTAGTGCATCCAGCTTTGCTGTTGCAGACTTGCATGCAGTGCTCTGGACCAATGCAGGCAAGCTCATCAGCAAAGAGAACACGCGAAATCATCCCTGGAATTACAATGATAAACATCGGTAAGACTTTTAGGACGCCGGCCATCAAGGTCGACCCTTTTGCGTGAGCAATATTCCGGGCTGCCAGGACTCTCTGGACTATGACTTGATCTGCGCACCAGTACCAGATCGAGGCTGGAGTCTGGCCCAGAAGAAAAGCAGGCCATGGCAGGTCTTTGTCCAATGGACCTCTCAAGATCTTGAACGAATCTGGTTTGGGATCCACATGGCAGGAATTTGAGTAGGTGATGTTACTCTCTAGCACAATGGCAGTGACGTTGGGAAGGGCGTTCATGTACTTGGTGTGCAAACCCTCGAGACCTCCTACCTTAACTAAACTGATAGCCATCAGGCACAAAGCTCCCGATATCATGAGGAAAGCCTGCAGAGTGTCTGTGTAGATAACCGCTGCTAGGCCACCAGTGACTGTGAGAAGGGCAGTCATGGTGATAAGCAGGATTATGGACACATAGAGGTTCCAGCCCAGAGATTCCTGGATGAAGAGCGCTCCAGAATACAGATCCACGGAGAGCTTGGTGAAAATGTAGAGGAGTAGAGTTAAGGATGCGAAGAAAACCTTCAGGCGCTTACCACCGAATCTTTTGGAGAGGTACTCTGGCATGGTGTACACACCTGAGTGGATGTAAACGGGTATGAAGACCCAGCCCAGGAGCTGCAGCAGTAGAATCGCATTGAATTCCCAAGCAGCAACAGCGAAACCGCTTGCTGCACCTGAGCCAGCGAGGCCGATGAAGTGCTCGCTGCCGATGTTACTGACGAACAGCGATGCACCGATCATTATCCAATTCATGGAACGTCCGGCAAGGAAGTATCCGCTCACAGTACCTCTATTTCCCCTCCACATTGCAAAAAAGCCAAAGCACAGGACAAGAACAAAGTACATGGCAACGACAATGATATCTGCTGCTTCCATTGTTGATGCCATTTTTTATTAGTTGATGGATCAAGACATACAATTTGGTGGACCACATATAGCCAAGAATTCTGAAAGAGAGACAAAAATAGGTTAAAAAAAACCCATTAAACCCATTTAAATGTGGCACAAGGGACATTTAGCAAACATAGTACAGATCAGGAAAGAAAAGTACAAATATTTTTGGCTGAATGTCTACAGACAGTGTTACAATTTTATGTTCCAATACTATCCTTTTCATTTGTTACTTGCATTTTTCCCTTTACAAGTTTTTTGAGAGCTAACATTTAACTACAGCTAAAAACATTTTTAATACAAAAACTAAATATTTGTTTTGGGAAGAAAAAAAATTGTTCACCCTAAAAAAAAATGAAAATTCAGTCATGATTTACTCACCAGTAAACCTTTTTTTTCCTCCAATGGAACACAAAATATGTACTGAAGAAAGGTAAATATTAAAAACTTCAGCTTTTGGAGAAATGGGCAAATAATGATGTATTTTACAGTTTAAGTGAAAGAACACTTTGTGTTTAACTGTGCTTAGTGATGATGTTGATGTTCAGTGTTGGGGAAAGTTACTTTTAAAAGTAATGCATTACAATATTGCGTTACTCTCTAATAAACTAATTGCGTTGCTAAATTACTTTTTATGAAAAGTAATGAATTACATTACTTTTGCTTTATTTTTTCTCACCGGGGCTGGGCTTGCTTGTTTGTTTTTTCAATAACAACAAAGTTCTATTTTTTAGCAAATATAAAGGCCCTTTCACAGCAAAAGTGAAATGAAAAAGCCTCAGGCTGAAGGAAATGCATATTTATGCCTGTACAATAAAGGGCGCAGCTCAAACAAACATTTCAGATGTGCTGCCATTCTGGATTAAAGAAGAATATGACGCAGAAGAAGAAATAAACACTCCTATTTCTAAATATAATCTAAAGTAATTGTTGCTTATTAGTATTGTTGAATTGGATCATTGAAGGTCTGCAGCAAAGAAATTTGTAAATAAAGTTGGATTAAATACATAATGTGTAGTTGTGTAATTTAATATATCTAATTATTAAAAGTTTTCATAAAATTCTGAGATTGCATTTCACTGTTTTTATTCATTCTGAGTAAAGCCAAACCCTTCAAGTGAGATGAGTAAATGCATGTTCACATTTAGTCTAGAACTACAATAACCATCATGTTCACCCAGCGCACACAACACCTCTGCACTTTATCTCTCTCTCAACCTGGGGACAGGAGAGCTGTCAGTCAATAAATGTGAAAAAGCAACTTGCATAACTTATATGAAAAAATAACTTAGATATTTTGGTGCAAATTGAATGGAAAAAGTAATGTTTTACTTTACTAGATACTTGAAAAAAGTAATCTGATAACATAACTCAAGTTACTAGTAATGCGTTACCCAACACTGTTGATGTTAATGTTAAGAACTACACCTGTGGTTCCTCTGCTAGGATGACTTGATGAAAACTGACAGTATGCACCTATTAAAAATCCCCTCTTTAGGACAAAAATGAAACAAATATTTACTTCAGTCATGAAACTCTAGAGAGCGCTTACTGATCCCTTTACATGCAATCTGCAAGCAGTCACATCATTACTGCATGGCACAAGCTGATTGTCCTCTGCTGATACAGTGCTCAACTTTTAAATAATCTGGATCATTGTTTGCTTTAAGCTAGTCATGCAGCACGCTATTAGAGTCCTCTGAAACCCTCCACCTCCACCAGCTCCACCTGCCTAGATCTGCTACAGGCTGGCCCGCCGCAAGGGGGTCCGAGGCCCTGTGCGAACTTACAGCAATATTTAAAGTTAGCCTACTGCATAACACATTTTTGAAAAGAAGAATAATGTAGTATACGACTATACAAATAGTCACACTTTTAGCTATTTCTTTTAGCTATTAGTCTTTCGAAGGACAGAAACATGAAATTTAACTACAGGCTTTACATTATCAAATCAGCTGTCACTTTACTTTGCCGCGAGGCCCTATGCGGTCGCACACTGGATTTACACACATCTATTAATGCAGCAGAAGCACATCTTACATGCTCACTGCATGTCGGTGTATCTATTAGCAGTAGCAAGTCCATATTTGCTGTGCAGCAGCAGCAGTGTGGCAGATCTGCGCCAAGACCAAATACATTAACACTGCCACTTTCAATAACATGCTTAAACCATTCTGAGAGTTGTCATGATTGAAACACAGACATTAAAACATTTTAAATGTGACTTTAGTCCAAATTCTTGTTGGTGCCACTGCCGAAAGCATATTATTTGTCTGAAATTCTCTCAATGGTTGTTAATGTCAAATGTCAAGCAGGGTTTTTGAGTATATCATTCATTTAAAAGCCATGCAGTTATTATGCAACAAGTTTCATGAACATTCATTCGTGACAACACAGTACTGTTTTATTGAATACTAAAATAAATAAATAAATAAACGCAATAATCATAAAATAAAGCATTATACGGGGACACTATTTAAACATTTTCCCTTATATGTATGTGTATAGTACATTGCATTTAAAATAGTAATGGTTTAAAGAAATGTGAAACCAAAGGGAAAAATCCATGTTAACTGTCATCTATCATCAAACCACATGTTTGTTATTTACAAGTTTGATTCACGTTTACCGTTTTGCACATGTAAAATTTAAGGTTAAACCAGTTATAGGCTACTTGATAAGCGACACCATGCTGAAAAAAAAAAAAAACAACACCTGGAAAACTAGCTGAAGTTTCGCGTCACAGTTCATGAACAGTCTTGCAGAGATCGATGTGATTTCCAAACGGTTAAAAACTCATGCATACTTACCGATGTCTTTAAAAGGCAGAGATGAAGTGCACTTCAACCGGTGTGTGATGAACCCGTTACCATCTCCATATACTCCCCCTTCCCGTTCCATGACGTCATCGCAGCCCCGCATCCGTTCAGCCCAACCGCGGATTGCGCGTGAAGTGATGCGATGTGGTACAGTGATGGCATCATCAGATAGTCTGTCATAGTTCTCCACGCAACTTCACAAGAGTACTACCATGAATGCTAATTAAATGTCCAAATAATAATAATAATAATAATAATATCCATGTCCGAATGTGTAATAAATGTGTAATAACATCCATATTTTAATTTAACTTTGGCGTTTTGGCAAAAACAAGGACTTCTGAGGTAGCCTACATGTCCAAAACAAGTAGTCTAACTTGTTAGTTAGTGTACAGGGCAGGACTGTTTACTGTTTATTATATTATATCAATGAAAATATAATATCATAGAACATACTCAGATACTGATCAAATTTTTTGCGCGTTCATTTTTTTCTGGTTTGCTTATAAACTGAACAGACAGACTTAACTATAGGCTACTACATTTATTCTGATACAATAAAATCACTTTTAATGTAATAAAAAAAAAGAGCGGTTTAAACATGATCCCATATCATTTTATTTTGTCATTATTAACCTTTTTAAAGGGACTGCCTTTAGAGACAACAGCATCTATGGCAGCAAACGGTTTGACTAAATATTTCTTCATTTGCACTCAACCACTTTATCAGCATCACGATCTGTGAGTGCAAATATGAGAAAGATAACCAGTACAGATAACCTAGCCCACAAATTATTACACCATAGCAACATGAACATAACAAGATTAAACTTAAAATGTCTTCTTCAAAACATTTCCATAGTTTAAGGCTGTGGGGAAAACCATTTCACATGGAAAGTGTTAATTAGGTTATACATCACAGTTCTGAGTAATGATTATGCTGCCTTTATGTTTGTATTTGTCTTGATTAAATGATGTTTCAATAGAATATTTACTGTATCAAACATCGCATTGTAATATATTTGATATGTGTGAATATACTGTATATGTGCGCAAATGAAGGTGGAATGACTGCAATTACAAATAATCATCAAATGGTGGCATCATTGTCTTTCAGTAGAAACGTTTCCAGGAAGACAAGAAAAGAGCACAAAAGTAGGCACTTTAAAATCACACGGGTGATAGAGGGGTAGTTAGTACATGGGTAGATAAAGATCTTTTTGTGTCTTTGTGTAGTAGAGGCCAGGTGTGACTATGTAGGTCAAGGCTGCACCGTGTTACAACACTAGCATGAAATCACAATGTGTTTAGTGCTGTAAGCATGAAAGCTTTTGAATACAGTACCCCGCCTTCTTCCTCTCTGGAGTAAAGTTTTGTGATTGACAGCGCTCTTTCAGTATGCACTAGGGGGCAGAAGTGCTCAGAGCTGAGTGTTCAAACATGTAGTGAAGACCAAAGCAGCCATCTCAAGATGTGTGCTAATCCTCTGGCTATATTTGCAATAGCATACTAACATGTTACTCTTATTATTTTGGCAATATATATATAGTATGCACTTGTATACTGTGCCCAGTATGCAAATGTCACCTTTCACTGTATGAAAACGATCAGCGTGTGAATGCATTTTGCTTGGATATGCAAAATCATATGGATTTCAAAAGACTTGAGAGTGGATAAATGATGGCACAATTGTATTACTTTAACATAAACCTTCGTCTTAATTTGCCAGGCTAGTTTTGCTACTATTGTTGTTGTAGTGTCACTCCCTTTGACCGCAGCTTCAGGCCCCAGCAGCCATTGAACACAAATAGAATGAAGAGGAAAATAGGTTAGTCGAACCCTTGGGTTGTCTCGACACTTGCTCTGAAAGCACTGTGTAGTGTAGTAGAGGACAACAGAAGATCCCTCAATCTATGTGCACTTTTATGCTAATAAACCTAGCATCGTACACTACGAGTGTTGTTGGCTCTGTGATGAATAGCTTATGCTCTTCTATTGTAAGTTGCTTTGGATAAAAGCATCTGCAAAATGAATAAATGTAAATGTACATATTTTGGGTGAAAGATCAAATCAATTAGCACCATTTGTGCTATAGACATGAACAATACCTCCAATAATACAGTTACTTTAGGACTATAGAAATGAGCTGCATTGCATTTAAGTATACACTTTATCAGTTCATACAGTTCCTGGGAATCAAACCCATAACTTTAGTGTTATTTGCACCATGTAGAGATGTACGAGTGCAACAACTACAGAGCAACACCCAGCTACCCTTGCACATAACAACACCCTGGCAACCATCCAGAACACCCGCAACTACCTAGAACACCTTAGCCATAATATAGCAGTGCCCTGGCAACCATTCGGGACACCACAGCCAAGACTTCTTAGCAAGCACATAGCAGTGCCTAGGCATCCATCAGATACCCTTGGAAACTACATAACAATGTTTTGGCAACACTCTAGAAGACCCTAGCAACCACAAAGTAACATTCTGGCAAACAGCCAAAATACTATAACAACCCTATCTTAACTTGGCCACAAGTACTAGCAACATCTCACCTACAACACCTCAGCATTGTGCAAAAAACTACACAGAACACATTATTAACCACACACCCTAGAAACTGCATAAAAACACCCCCAAACATCCAGAACACCATAGCAACTACCCAGCAGCACCTGGCAACCATACAGAACATTTTATCCCCTTCCCAGCAACACATTATCAGCCACAGAACACCCAAGTAACTGCATAGCAACGCCCTGGCAACCATCCAGAAAATGCAACACACCCAGTAACACATTACCAACCATAAAGAATACCCTAGCAACCACATAGCAACGCACTATACACCATTTAGAACATCTCACCACGGCAACCATCCAGAACATTCTAGCACCTATCTAGAAACATACTGGCAACCGCACAGAATGCCCTAACAATTGCATATAATGCATAAACTACTCAGAAAACTTAGGAACCACACAGCAACACCCTGGAAACCATCCAGAACACTTTAGTAATTACCCAGCAATGCATTATCAATATCAAACACAGAGAACACCATGGCAACACCATGGAAATGATTCTAGCACCAAACCAGCAACACACTGGCAACCACACATTCTTTAGCAACTGCCTAGCAATGCCCTGGCAACCAGCCTCATCATCCTGACATATGGAAGCTAGTAGAGCTGCAACTAACGATTATTTTTTCTGTCGACTAATCTAACGATTATTTTTTCGATTAGTCCACTAATCTAACGATTATTTTTATTAAGTTTTCTTTTTTTACGTAAGAAGTTAGAACTAATTTAGCAGTTCGTTGGGGTGTAGAAACACTGGGACACGCCATTATGTAATAATACGATTTGATTTTGATTAAAAATAAGCCATTTATGTGTGCTCGTCCAGTGGGAGACATTTGAACTTTAAAATGAAGAGTGTCAAAGACTTTCTATAGAGTCTTAAAGGAGCTTTGATAGTGTTCAAGACACTGAACAAACGTCTCCTGAACCGTGTGTTTTTCCTCTTGCTCTGTCTGTGATGCAGCGAGTCTTCGCGAGCGCGCGGTGCGGGAATAAGGAGCGCGAGCAGCTGAAACCTCGCACGTGCGAAAGAGAACGTCCGCGCACATCCAAATAAACTTCTTTGAAATGCAAAACTGATTTTCGTTCGCTCGAAATATTTTCTTATTTGCGAGACGAAGATTTTCTCCTCAACTCAGTTCACCCGCGCGCGCGCAAAATGCCCTTTTGCACGCTCAAAATAGGATCTTGCGCGCGCAAAGATTTGGCAGAGATCCAATTCCACAGGTGGTACACCTTTTCGGTTCTGCAAAGGGAACAAAGGACCGTTTTATTCGGCCTCTGTTTAAAGTATTCCCATACTTTTGATAATCGTGGTCCAGGTTTTTGTGATAGAATGGAACTTTCTCCGTTCCCAGGAGCAGAAGACGCCATTACACGAGATGAATGTAAACAGTGTGACGCGTCGACGCATTTCACGCACGTCGACGTAATCGACGCGTCGTTGCAGCACTAGAAGCTAGCTTGCAGAACTTAATTTTTTATTAAGACTGGCTCTGAAAGCAAAAAAATTTTCCCTATACAGAATGCACAAACAATACGCCAAAAGAGTAGAATGTCCAAATATATAGGCTGCATCCGAAATCAAATACTTTTATAGTAGATGAAAAACTGTATGTGACAAAAGAAATATGTCCAAACAGTATTTATAAAAGAGAAGGCAAAAAGTACCTGGATTACCTTCTACTTCCAGCAAGATTCTGAAGTGTGGATATGATGGACACTTTATTTTCTTATGAGGCCAGGTGAGAGGATTCGTGAAGGGAAGTGAAGCGATCCAACTGACTCTGGCAGCCAGGCCAAGGTCATATAATAAACAACAATATGGTGTTTTAATATTCTAAAAACAGTAGGCGAAAAGTACCCGGATGACTACAATTTCCCCTGAGATTCTGAAGTAGGCTATTCGATGGACACTTTACTATCCCGTGAGGCCACAGGGGGGGATTTATGAATTGAAGTACAACATGGCGGATGTAGTGAGTCCAAATTTCATTCACACTAGCCATGTTCATATAGAGCGTACTTTT
The DNA here is from genome assembly GCA_037194245.1 of Opsariichthys bidens. Taxonomy (NCBI): domain Eukaryota; kingdom Metazoa; phylum Chordata; class Actinopteri; order Cypriniformes; family Xenocyprididae; genus Opsariichthys; species Opsariichthys bidens. Next base: position 6,783,734 of record CM074293.1, read on the forward strand.
TAACGGTCCCAAAGTAAATCAAAATTCAAATGTAGTACTACTCAGAGAGTACGTGGTTTTGGACGCCGCGTAGTTGTGTGATGGAATGGATTCATTCAGCTGTAAGCACTGGACACGCAACGACTTTCACTCTTTGTAGGTCAATGACAACTACTGGAGCTCGACAGGCTGAACATACAAACACTGTCGCATGAAAGGGCACTTCCTCTTCAAAGCCGCGCTGCACTTGTGCTGCTGGAGAATGAGAGCGTTTGCTTCATGTGGTGAAGGCCACAAAACTTCATACATGTTATAATAAAGAGGACATGATATTTTTGTCACGCAACCACTGTTGAAAGCATGTAGAACACTTCACCAGTGCCTGAGTCGCTGCTTTGATGACAGAGTTTGTGCTCTAATTGTGCTGAGTAGACGTGGCGCCGGAAGACGCTTATCATGAACTCTAATGATCGGACAGCAGTGGTCATGTTTCCATGACATGAGGAGGCTCTGAAAATCATACCACAGACACAGATGGAGCTCATCCGACTATTTTAGGGAAAACAAAACACGTTATTTTAGTAAAGTATTTATTAATATTTTAGTTTTAGCAATTTTAGTACTTCAACTTAAAGGGTAGTTCTGTCATTATTACTCCCCCTCATGTCGTTCCACACCCGTAAGACCTTCGTTCTTCTTTCTGAAAACAAATTAGGATATTTTTGATTAAATCCGAGAGGTAGCGTCCATAGTAAGCAATTTAACGACATTTTCAAGGTTCAGAAAGGTACTAAAGACATTATTAAAGTGTAAAATTTTTGTGCACAAAAACAAAACAAAACAAAATAATGACTTTATTCAACTATCATTCAATTATCTTCTCTTTTGTGTTATTCTCATACACTGGTTACGTCCAGTGCGTCCAGGTTCTGCGTCAGACCGCCGACTCATTATTGGCCGGCTCCTGCGTCAGCATCACATGTGATCAGCTTTGGACAATAAACATGGAAAAAAACACGGAAGCCTTCACTGTGCTTACTGCGGCTTCGAAATAAGGATAAGGATGTTTAATAAAGTCGTTATTTTGGTTTTGTTTTTGCACACAAAAAGTATTTTCGTCGCTTCATAAAATTAAGGTTAAACCTTAAGTTTCTCCAAAAATAAACACAGACCTAAATGACTCACTAGTTCACATCTAGTAAAAGTGTAGAGCTATAAAATGAGGGTGCCTAGTTGCTCAGATCATTTTCTGAGAAATGTTTGAGTTCATACTGATCGTGGACTTTGGTACATCGAGTACAGTTTGAGATAAGCTTATTGTTGAGAGTTTCTGTTCTCGTTTTATTTAGTCTCATTGCAGTCTAGGAGAAACAACTCCTACATCTTTTTCTTTTTTTTTCTCCTGTGAAATGATTAAGAAACATGCAAGATAAATTTTATTTAAAGTGTATGCGAGTCCACAAATAAACGTACAGTTCATGCCTTTGATGTTTAAAGTTGGACTTTTCAACCATCAGTCACTTTAATCTTTAAATGAACAGCTTCGAATAGAGAATCGCTGCTGACATTATTTGAATCAAACATTCACAGACTAAAAGACAGTTACAGCTCCCCTGAAATGGCAGGCTTAAATATGTCTGAATGTCACTGCATTAGAGAGCAGAATATCAAAGCAAGTGTTTCTCAGAACGCTCTTTACTATTCTTAGACGGGCCATGAAACTGATTTGTATTAAACAGAAGGCGACAGATAGCTTTAGCTTTACGAGAAAACTGAATACGCCATAGAAACCTACCCTGAAAATTGATTGTAACTCAAATGATGATGTCTCAGTTGGCCTTTAGCATTCTCTGTCCAACCAGAAAATAGTTTATAGTTTGGTTTAATGTGCAGGCCGTCCTGTCCATTACTGTGCCCTGAGTGTTGTATATTGAGGTGATTCTTTTAGATTAAATACCTAAATGTTAATACTTCTGCATTATGCATATAGTGCAGCTCAATGACCTTCTGCATTTGCAGAAATGTGCACTATAAAACCTGTGTGAAATACTGTCTGTTGCCCACAATGTATCTTCCATTTTCAATGCCTAATGTCAACTTCAATATTTTAACATAAACCAACTTCGTAAATACCATCTGCCATATCTTGGCATTTTAAATCCAATTTTGTATAAATATGTAGGCTACCTTTCTGGCAGAAATAGGTGTTCCAAATTCTTAACTTAAATTTTGTTTCTTATTTTTTACTTACATGCAAAAATGAAGTACAAAACATTTATTTTTTGAGTTGATAGCTGAATGTCACTTGATGAATTAAACATGCATGTAAAAAGGGGAATGTGACATGTTGCTCGCTGTAGACTACTAGGTGCATTCACTCTGTTGTAATTACCGTAATTACGAGATTTCAGTTTGTAAAAAGCGTTCACGCCCTCGTAGAGCTTGTAATTACAGCTTGTAAAATGGGAAGGAGAGCTACCTGTACCACATGACAGCTGGACCCCGCTGCAGATTGCTGTGACGAAAGGTTCTGTATTTCTGCAGTTGGTTATGTTGACTATGCTTACATGTGCACCAATAATGCGATTATTTCTAATAATCAGAGTAAGGTTTTAATTGACTCTTTGCGAAGTTTGATTGACAGGCGATCTGACCAATCATAACCCCGAATTCGCCATTTTGTCTGACAAAGTAGTCATGGGAGTTAGTAGATTAACTTTGGTGAACTTGAACTTGAAAAATTGTTTGTACTCAAGTCTTTCCGCGCTTGAAACAACATCCCTTCTGATGTTCATTCATGTTTATTTGATGCTATAAATGAACTAGTATGAAGAGATGATCGGTTCACGAGGAGCTACAGCGATCTGTCACGACACATTAAAGACACACTATACAGTATTTATTGTTTAAACTTCTTTAAAAAATTACAATATACTAAATATGACACTGTTTCATGTGTCTGTCGACGCATTGTCAGTGTCCTCTTGAGTGTGAGTTCACCAATCTTATGTAGAATGCGGGACTTATTCCGCCATGTTGCACGTTGCACTTTCAAAACAGCACGTTATACTTTTATTCGTTCTACTTTTGTGTTCTTTGCGCCGTCTGGATGAAGATTAGATGATTGTCATCTCGAGAATACGGTAACTACAACTGTTTGAAATAATAAGTCCATTCACGCAATGTTGGAATTTACAATAATTATGAAATTCGACTTGTAAAAAGCATTCACGTCCTCATAAAACTCGATGCGGTCTGATGCATAATTTCTTGAGTCACGGCATGTCATAATAGCCTACTGTAATTACAACATGGTGTGAATAAATGTCTTGCGTAATGTGCATTTTTTTTAAAACAGTATAGGTTGTAGGCTTTGTTAGTGTGCAAATCAGAAACTTTAATGCTTAAACAAAGCGCTTTTGGTCTGGCTTGAAAAGAGTCATATGGATCATAGCGACAGCAGAGACTGAGAACATGAGCCCAGCCCACGTATGAGATGATGGCATCACACGCTCACTGATGGATGGATTCGTGCCCTGTGCAGCATACGGTTGAAAGGAAAACTGGACCTGTTTGAACGCAGGCACATCGACAGTGTAGAGACGCCCTAGTGTAATGTCAATGAACTTCAAGGTATTTCACCAGTACTATCAACCAGTCTCCATTCTTACACACTGAAAAAAAATTATGATTTGTTATCACAACTTTTTTTCTTTTGTCAAATCAATAAATAATGAATGTGTGTCAGATAGCATAATATTTGGACTTTCAGTTGATTAAACCAATTGCCTTAATTGTATTAACTCAAATTTTTAATTTCAATGAACTCAATTCTATGGGAACGAGGTAACTTACTTTTTTTAAGTTAAACCAATAATTATTTTTTTTAACAGTGCAGGTCATATTTATAAATTAGATATAAATTGATATATTTGAGGTTGGTAATATATTTGTAATGTTTTTGAAAGAAGTCTCTTCTGCTCACCAAGGCTGCATGTGCTTGATCTAAAATACAGTAAAAACGGTAATATTGACATATTATTTAAATTTAAAATATTTGTTTTTCATGTGAATATATTGCGAAATGTAATTTATTGCTGCTGAATTTTCAAGTGTCACATGATCCTTCAGAAATCATTCTGATTTGCTGCTCAAGAAACATCTATGATTATCAGTGCTGAAAACTGCTGCTTCATATTTTTATTTTTATTTTGTGGAAACTGTAATAGACTTCATTTTTCAGGATTATTTGATGAATAGAATTAAAAACTTATTTTACGTCCATTACAATTTCTGCACATTTTTTCTTTGAATTTCAGTTGAATATCAGTTTTTTTTTTATAAATGCACATATTGATCAGATATATTCATACATGCACAATATGTGCTGGCACAAGAACTCCAGTGTAAATCTGTGTACTGGCTCAGTTCCTCTCCAATGTTTCTCCCTGTGGTCAGTTTACATTGTTGCCATGATGTTGACGAGACACCAAAGGAATCCTCGTTCTCTCCGAGCGCTGCGGTTTAACATTTACACTGAGGAGCAGAGAGTGATGTTCTCATTACACTCCTGACCGTATTTCACCACTCGACCCAGAGACTTTACAGGCCACTGGAGGCCAAACTGGAAATGTTTATGAGTTTGCGACTGTATACGCGTTTACAAAGATCGAATGAAAACACATGACACTAAAATTTACCATACTATTCGGGACATGGTACCACAGTAATACAATGTTGTTTTGGATATGCACCCATGGTTCTTTGAACATGTACAATGCTGCATTACTGTGATATTCATAAAAGTACCATATTGCTGTACCAGTTTTTGCGATGGTTTGGATGGAGGATATACATGTTTCTAAATGAGGTTCAGGGGTTGCCTCAAGAGCAGAACTGCAAATATACTGTAAGTGCGGGTGACAAATTAGAGTGAATTTGAGAAGTGCGACAGACTGGAGCTAAAAAAAGAAAAGAAGAGGAAAGTGGAACATGCTGCAACACAGAGCGCACAAATTGCCAGTCGCATATGTGACAAATGTCTTTCCAATCCCACACAGCCAATCAGCAGCAATTACAGCAGAATAGTTTCCCAGTGAGTGGAAAAAGATCAAAAACAAGCAGGTGAATGAAGAGACACAGAAAACGTTAACTGTCATTTCCTTCGAACGATGTGAAGGTATTTGGCAAAACCTTATTGACACATGCTTAAAAATATATGATGCTATCATATAGAACTGACGTGTGGTCATTAAAATGTTTTCTGTAAAATAGTTTTTGTTCATAATAACATTAAGGAACAGCATAAATAAAAAAAGTTTCCGATTTATCTATATACAACCCTGATATGAAAGGATTTTATGTAGTAAATTGTGTAAATGAGCAAGTGGATGCCTATGGAAGAACACGTTACAACACCATTTGCAAGGCAGCAAAATAACTGAGTTCAAATTTGAGATAAGTTTAGGTTTTAGATCTCAGCTGAACACTATAGTTCATAAGTTTTTTTTTATTTCAAATTAATGCTGTTCTTTTGAAATTTTATTTCATTAAAGAATCCGGAAACAAAAATTAATCAATGTTTTCAACACTCTTTCTTGAGCAGCGAATCATCATATCAGAATGATTTCTGAAGGATCATGTGACACTGAAGTCTGGAGTAATGATGCTGAAAATTCAGCTTTGATCACAGGAATAAATTACATTTTAAAACCCATTTAAATAGAAAACGGTTATTTTAAATTGTAATAATATTTCACAATATTCCTGTTTTTACTGTATTTTTGATCAAATAAATGCAGCCTTGGTGAGCAGAAGAGTCTTCTTTCAAATCAATAGAGTGTATGAAAATCAACAGGACTACCGATACTCAGAGATGCATGAAACACAAAACCAATCACAATTTGTTATGCACATATGCAAGATGAAGCAGATGATATTATAACATTTTGAATTTATTATTATTTATAATTTATTACTTTTTGAAAACAAAAGCACTGGACCATGACATCATATCCTGTTCCTTCTAAAATGATTCTGTATTAGTTTTACATGCTTATTATCTAGTGTCTGTCCTTTGACATTTCGGGTGAACCATGTCACTCATTGAATCTTTCATTCAATAACCCAGTCAATATCACACTCTATCACCAATCACGATTCATTATGCAAATAAATTCAAGAACGAAGCCCAATCACTATTCAGTCTGCATGATGACATCAACACAGTCACTTAATTTTCAATGGTGAACATGTTGTCAAAGGGACAGTTTCTTCGCTTTCTTAAAAAGTATAAAGTTTACAAAACCCAAGAAGCACACTTAAGACTGAAATGACGTAGAAAATAAAGTTTAAGTGGAGTCTGTTTACGTTTAGGGCTGTATTTCTACTGAGGAAAAGCGATCGGGAACAAACCCAAACCAGAATGTTTGCCAAGTCCACCTCCCCCTCTCTCTATTAGCCGATAGCTTCAGGAGTGGAGACAAAGACCCTCAGAAGCAGACAAAGCAAGGGTTGGTCGATGCCCTCGAGTCATCACTGAAGAGAACAGTGTTTGTTCTGCGGGTCTTTTGGCCTTAATGCATGGCATTGAGTTTCAGCTCCACTTGCTCCATGATGGAGCAGCGGAGGTGCAGGACGCCGGCCAAGCTGTTAGCGGAGCTTCAAGACCATGGCCAATGCACAGATTCAACCTAAGCAAGTCATGACCTCTGTGTGACTCTGACTATCCAGTCTATAACAGTCAATATTTCATCAGCTCGAGGGGCGGCCACACTACACCGCATCGTTTTCATTCAGTCATGTAAACATGGGGTGTGCGTGAATGTGCGTGGGACTTCAGTCTTTCAAGTTGGGCGATTGACCTGCAAATCTGCATTTGTAAAAAGATGCTTGGGGGATTTAAAACATCACCAGCACTGATTCACCTCTTGGCTGAACATCAAATGCTCATTTTTACATCAGTGCCTGTTTACAAGAACATGAACTTACACTACAAAAGAAAAGAGAAGCTTTGATGTTAGTTTGACAAGGTTTGCAACAAACTATGGTTGCTCTGATGTTGTATGTAGATATCAGGGTGTTCTATGCAGTTGCCATGGTGCTTAAAGTGGTTTCTAAGCTGTCTCCAAGATATTCTTGGCCTTTGCTACAGTACATTATTTTGGTAGTTACTAGGTTGTTTCTATGCAGTTGCTATGATGTTCAGAGTGTTTGTAGAGTTGTAGGGCATTTCTATGCAGTTGCTATGGTGTTCCACATGGTTGATATGATGTTCAGAGTTTTTGTAGAGTTGCTAGGGCATTTCTATGCAGTTGCTATGGTGTTCCATGTGGCTGCTATAATGTTCAGAGTGTTTGTCGAGTTGCTAGGGCATTTCTATGCAGTTGCTATGGTGTTCCATGTGGCTGCTATAATGTTCAGAGTGTTTGTCGAGTTGCTAGGGCATTTCTATGCAGTTGCTATGGTGTTCCATGTGGTTGCTATAATGTTCAGAGTGTTTGTCGAGTTGCTAGGGCATTTCTATGCAGTTGCTATGGTGTTCCCCGTGGTTGCTATGATGTTAAGAGTGTTGTAGAGTTGCTAGGGCATTTCTATGCAGTTGCTATGGTGTTCCACATGGTTGCTATGATGTTCAGAGTGTTTTTAGAATTGCAAGGGCATTTCTATGCAGTTGCTATGGTGTTCCCCGTGGTTGCTATGATGTTCAGAGTTTTTGTAGAGTTGCTAGGGCATTTCTATGCAGTTGCTATGGTCTTTTCTGACTGTTGCTAGGATGCTTTTATTGTTGTTGGTGTTGTATGTAGTTGCTAGGACACTCCTACGCAGTTTTTAGGATTTTTCTGGCTTTACTGTAAGTAGTTGCTAGGGCATTTCTATGCATTTGCTATGGTGTTCAAAGTGGCTTCTAAGCTGTTTCTAAGATGTTCTTGGTCTTTGCTATAGTAGCTTGTTTTGGTAGTTTTTAGGGTGTTTCTATGCAGTTGCTATGGTGTTCAAATTCGTCTCCAGATGGTTGCAAGGATGCTCTTGGTGTTTGTTAGTGTTGTAGGTAGTTGCTAGGGCGTTTCTATGCAGTTTCTACGTAGGATGCCCTTGGTGTTGGCTAGAATGTTGTAATTGCTAGGGCATTTCTAAGCAGTTGCTATGATGTTCTAGGTGATTGAGATGATGTTAAAGTGGTTTCTAAGATGTTCTTGGTCTTTGCTATAGTAGATTGTTTTGGTAGTTTCTAGGGTGTTTCTATGCAGTTGCACCGTTCTATATTTGTGTTCTAGGTGGTTGCTATGAGTGTTGTAGAGTTATTAGGGCATTTCTCTGTAGTTTATACAGTGTTCGAAGTGGATTCCAGACTGTTTCTAGGATGCTCTTGTTTGTTAGTGTTGTTTATTGTTTATTTGGATCCCCATTAGCTCCACAAAGTGGTTGCTAATCTTCATAGGGTCCACAAGTGTGTACAAAACAGAAAAATCATACAAATGAGTAAAATAAAAAAAAAAATACATTTGCACTAATCGCATCACAAAACTATACCAATCAATCTTGTATACAACTATACTTATTCATCTTGCTGTGGTGTTCTGGGTGGTTGATATGCTGTTCAAAGTGGTTTCAAGGCTGTTTCTAGGATGCTACAGTAGATTGTTGTAGGTAGTTGCTAGGGTGTATCTAGTTGCTAGTGTTAAAAGTGGCTTCCACACTGTTGCTGGGATGCTCCAAGTGTTTGTTAGTGTTGTAGGTAGTTGCTAGGGTGTATCTAGTTGCTAGAGTGTTAAAACTGGCTTCCACACTGTTGCTGGGTTGCTCCAAGTGTTTGTTAGTGTTGTAGGTAGTTGCTAGGGTGTATCTAGTTGCTATAGTGTTACAACTGGCTTCCACACTGTTGCTGGGTTGCACCAAGTGTTTGTTAGTGTTGTAGGTAGTTGCTAGGGTGTATCTAGTTGCTATAGTGTTAAAAGTGGCTTCCACACTGTTGCTGGGATGCTCCAAGTGTTTGTTAGTGTTGTAGGTAGTTGCTAGGGTGTATCTAGTTGCTATAGTGTTAAAAGTGGCTTCCACACTGTTGCTGGGATGCTCCAAGTGTTTGTTAGTGTTGTAGGTAGTTGCTAGGGTGTATCTAGTTGCTAGAGTGTTAAAACTGGCTTCCACACTGTTGCTGGGTTGCTCCAAGTGTTTGTTAGTGTTGTAGGTAGTTGCTAGGGTGTATCTAGTTGCTATAGTGTTACAACTGGCTTCCACACTGTTGCTGGGTTGCTCCAAGTGTTTGTTAGTGTTGTAGGTAGTTGCTAGGGTGTATCTAGTTGCTATAGTGTTACAACTGGCTTCCACACTGTTGCTGGGTTGCTCCAAGTGTTTGTTAGTGTTGTAGGTAGTTGCTAGGGTGTATCTAGTTGCTATAGTGTTACAACTGGCTTCCACACTGTTGCTGGGTTGCTCCAAGTGTTTGTTAGTGTTGTAGGTAGTTGCTAGGGTGTATCTAGTTGCTATAGTGTTACAACTGGCTTCCACACTGTTGCTGGGTTGCTCCAAGTGTTTGTTAGTGTTGTAGGTAGTTGCTAGGGTGTATCTAGTTGCTATAGTGTTACAACTGGCTTCCACACTGTTGCTGGGTTGCTCCAAGTGTTTGTTAGTGTTGTAGGTAGTTGCTAGGGTGTATCTAGTTGCTATAGTGTTACAACTGGCTTCCACACTGTTGCTGGGTTGCTCCAAGTGTTTGTTAGTGTTGTAGGTAGTTGCTAGGGTGTATCTAGTTGCTATAGTGTTACAACTGGCTTCCACACTGTTGCTGGGTTGCTCCAAGTGTTTGTTAGTGTTGTAGGTAGTTGCTAGGGTGTATCTAGTTGCTATAGTGTTACAACTGGCTTCCACACTGTTGCTGGGTTGCTCCAAGTGTTTGTTAGTGTTGTAGGTAGTTGCTAGGGTGTATCTAGTTGCTATAGTGTTACAACTGGCTTCCACACTGTTGCTGGGTTGCTCCAAGTGTTTGTTAGTGTTGTAGGTAGTTGCTAGGGTGTATCTAGTTGCTATAGTGTTACAACTGGCTTCCACACTGTTGCTGGGTTGCTCCAAGTGTTTGTTAGTGTTGTAGGTAGTTGCTAGGGTGTATCTAGTTGCTATAGTGTTACAACTGGCTTCCACACTGTTGCTGGGTTGCTCCAAGTGTTTGTTAGTGTTGTAGGTAGTTGCTAGGGTGTTTCTATGCAGTTGCTAGAATGTTCTTTTCTACTGCTACAGTAGATTGTTGTAGGTAGTTGCTAGGGCATTTCTATACGGTTGCTATGGTGTTCGGGGTGGTTGCTCCAATTGTTAAAGTGCTTAAGTTACTAGAGTGTTGTGGGTAGTTGCTAGGGTGTTTCTATGCAGTTGTCATGGTGCTCTGGGTGTATCCTAGGCTGTTGCTAGCTAGTTGTAACAGCATTTTTCTTGTTCTCACTGCAGAGTTGCTCATCAATCCCCAAGGCGTTCCTAAACAGATGCTAAGGTGTTCTGGATTGTTGTTCTGAGTGTTGCTAGGTAGCTATACCGATGTGTCAAGCTACATGGGTTGTATTGTCACTGGAAACAGGAGAATAGGTATATTTTAACATTGCAAATTCTTATGCATCTAAAAAATACTACTTATTAAAAACATGATATATTCAAACATTACATATTCTCTCTGGTCCAAATTAATTTAATATTTAAAAAATTAGGGTGACCGCCCCCGTCTCATTATAGTTAACCAGCTGACAATGGTTGGCTAGTTAGCTTGTTGAGGGATTGGTTGATCAGAGCCAGTCAACTCTGGATGGGTTAGAAAACAAAACTGAACAGTGCATACAGTACAACAATGAGCAATGTCACAAAATCACAGATAAAATATCATCTTTCACATTGTGACATGGGTTCAGCTCCTCCCATGTCTTGCAAAAGTAGAATAGCACCATATTCAGAAGAATCATGGTATAAACTAGAATCTTTAAACCCTGATCTGGAAGCAAAAGGTCTCTTTGGAGCTTGATGTAGTGTAATATAATCCTTCAGTTTGTCAAACCTGCTACGATCCAAGCAGGTTATCGCATCAGAGTGTAAAAAAGTCTTGTTTCAATGTAGACTGATGATACGTTAAATCCAACAAAACATGTTCCCGGCTGATATAAGAACATGCTTAGTGCAATATTTGAGTAATTCGCCCTGGTCGTTGACTCTGATTCAATAGTTATTTCCTCTGAGAGTGTAGTTGCTCCTTCCAGGCAGTGCATAACGTGACGGGACAGCTCCCAGCGTTTATCGGTTGTCACTACGGCTTCCAGGTCTGAAGGGGACAACTGAACTGTCTTTGTGAATCCATCTCCAGCTCCAGGAGCTTGTTGCGAGAGCGTGGAGTAGGTGTAGCGGTTTTACAGCAGCAGTGAGCACAGACCAGGCCCAGGACGAGAGAAAAGATGCCAACAGTTACCGAAGCACAGATCCCATACATTAAAGGCAGCTTCATTGAGTCCCACACTGAAAACAGACCAAAAATATACACACGTACACAAAGAAGTTATTGTACATTCATCAAGAATAACAATAAAAATACTTATGATTTAAACAGCTCAAATAGGACCAAATAGGACTCAAACAAGCCATAAAAGTAAGATATCAGAGCTTTAATAGATTTTTTTTTTTTTGTGAATGTGGGTCTTTTATTGTATGACTTCATAAGACTTGGAAAAACTCATATGGACTGAAGTTTTTATGATGTTTTTCGGAGCTTGAAAGATTCACTTTGAATTATTGTATGGAAAAGAGCTGCATGAACAATTTCAATTTTTTCACCCATTTATCTTCTACGGAGGAATATCATACAGGTTTTTGAAAGACTACCTGAAGACTAAACGGATGACAGTTCTAGACTATTCCTCTACTAAATGCACAAGCTGTCTTAATATTACACATGCACGCTCCAACATGCATTGATGATATGGATCAATATAATATTGTCATGGGAATGAGTGTCAAATGCTGGTAGCCTGCTAAAGCAAGTTGTTAAACTTGCATGACTGTGTTTGTGAGTTACATTTAGCAATTGTGTGCACTTCTGTTACTCATCTTAGAATTTGTTCAGTCCACTCACATGCAAACTTCACGTTGAGGAACAATCTCTTTGAGGATACTTCTGGAGCTTTGCTCCAGAGCCCGGTGGCAGTTGACCGAATCCAGGGTGTGGCGGTGCAGTGATAGTCGCCGGCGTCACTGTCCTGTGTGCTGTGAATGTTCAGGGCGAATCTTCTGGGTCCCAGACGCTCCAGGCTGCAGTCGCTGCTGTCGTTGCGAGGGGTTTTGTGCACAACGCCCCAGCGGTCCATACTGGCAAGCAGAGACAGGCTGCTGGAACCCCTCAGACGACTCAGAAACCACTTCATCTCATATGCTACATCATCTGATGGGGAATAAATCACAAAATTATGATTAATATGCACTGCAAATTAAAGCAGTAAGCCATGCATTTTACCATGGTTAAAGGAAGTTTAAACAGCATGATGCATTTGATGACTGGTGAAAAATGTATTTCCCCTTTTCCATCCTTTTGTTTCAAATCAGCTAAAATCTGGATGATAGTGAAGGACTTAAAATGTAAAAGTATTCTCATCACTTTATAATATTAAGGTTGAACTACTGTACTCACATGAACTGTTTTAAATATGTTTTAGTACCTCTCTGGGCATCTGAAAGTGTTAATTACCTTGCTGGCAATAGAGACTCACTGAGCCATCGGATTTGATCAAAAATATCTTAATTTGTCTTCCGAAGATGAACGAAGGTCTTACGGGTGTAGAATTTTCATTTTTGGGGTGAACTAACCCTTTAACACAATTTTAGTGTGAAAACATTGCTGTAAAAATACGATTTAAAAAGTTTTTCAGATAATATAATAAACTTTATAATAGAAGAATTAAATGAGTGAATAAATGCATTTTAAAAATCCATAAATGCATACAAATATGAATACAGTACATGTACTGAACCTGGAATATACTTCTAAGATCTGTTCATCCTCTGCTCGGTGAGAGTACTGAACACTGCTTAGGGACCCTGTGTGTTTAGTTAGAAAGCTCCAATGAATTAAAAATATTGTGGCATGTTTTTCCCCCTCACAATATAATACAATAACCTTGTGTCATAAGAAGATATTAGGTTTCTAATCTACCTCCTTGTGGAGCATAGAAAGCACAGAAAAAAATGCCTCTAGATTCAAAAATACTACCAATGAGGATATATTTTTAGATTTCAAATCTCCAAAAAAACTTTCCTTTGAGATGCTTTTATTTAAGGATCCTCCACTACATTTTCTTCTAGCATAGCTTATTATTATGGCGGTTGTGCCAAGATCTCATCAAACTGTAAATCTTTTGACTCCATTTCTTGCAAAAGTCTTTCCCCCTCACTAACACACACTGGTTCAAAGAGCTAAAGATCAATTAGAAGACGTGGCATGTCCTATAGAAATAAAACTCTCTGTCTCCCATCACTGGAATGGCAAAGAAATGCACATCTATGCGCAGATGTGGCTGGCGCTGTTGAAAGAAAGAGTGAAAGAGATGACTATAAAGCCATGATGGTCCCAAACTAGCAATTAGACTGACTGTACGACGGCCCACTGCTGTCAAACCCACGCACTGACTCAAAGACCTGAACAGCGGCGTCCTTTAGAGCGGCCCCCTCTCCGGTATTACACAGACGAGGAAGACAAAGAAAGTGGGGAAGAGGAGGAGGAAAACAGAAAAAATGAGAAAAAGAAAAAAAAATGACCAAAACATTACAGGACATTAGTCTAGAATAAAATGGTTATCGCTCTTTTATAGCTCAGGAAAGTTATATCTAATTTTACAACATCTATGTCATAACAACAGAATGCTGTAAACCCTGAAACTACTATCATTTAAACAGCCTTACAGCTAATATAATATACACATTTTAATAGAAGAATTAATGTAAATGTATTACTAGATAAACTATTTTAAATAGTCAAATAATCAAATTAATAAATAAATGCAGAAATGAATAAATATATAAATAAAAAAGTGCATGAATGAGTGACAGTGAATGACCAAGTAAGTGATTGAGCGAATGAGTGACTGAGTGAGTGACTAAACGAGTGATTGAATGAGTAACTGACTGACCAAGGGAGCGACTGATTGAATGAGTAACTGAGTGAATGAGTGACTGAGTGAGTGATTGATTGAATGATTAACTGATTGAATGAGTGACCGAGTGAGTGACTGAGTGTATGATTGAGACTGACTGAGTGAATGAGTGACTGAGTGAATGAGTAACTGATTGAATGAGTGACTGAGTGAGTGACTGAGTGTGTGATTGAGACTGACTGAGTGAATGAGTGACTGAGTGAGTGACTGAGTGAATGAGTAACTGATTGAATGAGTGACTGAGTGAATGAGTGACTGACTGAGCGACTGAGTGAATGACTGAGTGAGTGACTGAGTGAATGAGTGAGTGACAGTGACTGAGTGATTGATTGAGTGACTGAATGAGTGAGTGAGTGAGTGAGTGAGAGACTGACTGACAATGAATGAGTGAGTGAATGAATGAGTGAGCGAGTGACAGAGTGAATGAGTGACAGAGACTGACTAAGCGAATGAATGAGCGAATGAATGAGCGAATGAATGAGTGACAGAGACTGACTGACTAAGCGAATGAATGAGCGAATGAATGAGTGACAGAGACTGACTGACTAAGCGAATGAATGAGTGACAGAGACTGACTGACTGAGCGAATGAATGAGTGACAGAGACTGACTGACTGAGCGAATGAAAGAGCGAATGAATGAGTGACAGAGACTGACTGACTGAGCGAATGACTGAGCGAATGAATGAGTGACAGAGACTGACTGACTGAGCGAATGAATGAGCGAATGAATGAGTGACAGAGACTGACTAAGCGAATGAATGAGTGACAGAGACTGACTGACTGAGCGAATGAATGAGTGACAGAGACTGATTGACTGAGCGAATGAATGAGCGAATGAATGAGTGACAGAGACTGACTGACTGAGCGAATGAATGAGTGACAGAGACCGAATGACTAAGCGAATGAATGAGCGAATGAATGAGTGACAGAGACTGACTGACTGAGCGAATGAATGAGTGACAGAGACCGATTGACTGAGCAAATGAATGAGCGAATGAATGAGTGACAGAGACTGACTGACTGAGCGAATGAATGAGTGACAGAGACCGAATGACTAAGCGAATGAATGAGCGAATGAATGAGTGACAGAGACTGACTGACTGAGCGAATGAATGAGTGACAGAGACTGACTGACTGAGCGAATGAATGAGCGAATGAATGAGTGACAGAGACTGACTGACTGAGCGAATGAATGAGTGACAGAGACCGAATGACTAAGCGAATGAATGAGTGACAGAGACCGACTGACTAAGCGAATGAATGAGTGACAGAGACTGATTGACTAAGTGAATGAATGAGCGAATGAATGAGTGACAGAGACTGATTGACTAAGCGAATGAATGAGCGAATGAATGAGTGACAGAGACTGACTGACTAAGCGAATGAATGAGTGACAGAGACTGACTGACTGAGCGAATGAATGAGCGAATGAATGAGTGACAGAGACTGACTGACTGAGCGAATGAATGAGCGAATGAATGAGTGACAGAGACTGACTGACTGAGCGAATGAATGAGTGACAGAGACTGACTGACTAAGCGAATGAATGAGCGAATGAATGAGTGACAGAGACTGACTGACTGAGCGAATGAATGAGCGAATGAATGAGTGACAGAGACTGACTGACTGAGCGAATGAATGAGTGACAGAGACCGAATGACTAAGCGAATGAATGAGCGAATGAATGAGTGACAGAGACTGACTGACTGAGCGAATGAATGAGTGACAGAGACTGACTGACTGAGCGAATGAATGAGCGAATGAATGAGTGACAGAGACTGACTGACTGAGCGAATGAATGAGTGACAGAGACCGAATGACTAAGCGAATGAATGAGCGAATGAATGAGTGACAGAGACCGACTGACTAAGCGAATGAATGAGTGACAGAGACTGACTGACTAAGCGAATGAATGAGTGACAGAGACTGATTGACTAAGCGAATGAATGAGCGAATGAATGAGTGACAGAGACTGATTGACTAAGCGAATGAATGAGCGAATGAATGAGTGACAGAGACTGACTGACTAAGCGAATGAATGAGTGACAGAGACTGACTGACTGAGCGAATGAATGAGCGAATGAATGAGTGACAGAGACTGACTGACTGAGCGAATGAATGAGCGAATGAATGAGTGACAGAGACTGACTGACTGAGCGAATGAATGAGTGACAGAGACTGACTGACTGAGTGAATGAATGAGCGAATGAATGAGTGACAGAGACTGACTGACTGAGCGAATGAATGAGTGACAGAGACTGACTGACTGAGTGAATGAATGAGCGAATGAATGAGTGACAGAGACTGACTGACTGAGTGAATGAATGAGCGAATGAATGAGTGACAGAGACCGAATGACTAAGCGAATGAATGAGCGAATGAATGAGTGACAGAGACTGACTGACTGACTGAGCGAATGAATGAGCAAATGAATGAGTGACAGAGACTGACTGAGTGAGATGGAAATGCTTCTTTTAAGAATCAACTTGATCTCAGAAGTTTCTCTTAAAATGTTCCTTCAGAAAATAAAAACAAATTAGTCAATAACTGAAAAAAAATACGAAGACAGAGCATTAAAATTAATGTGAGCACATTGTTGAGGATGAGATACTTGTGAGATGTACAGAGAACAAAAGTGCACTGACCTGGAGTGCAATAGATTTGAGTCATATTCGATATCCTGCTAATTACAGTAATTCTGTGGATCGTCAGAGGATTGTGGGTAATGCGGTTAATTATAAGTCGTGCACTCATATTTGACCAGCCTGCTATTGTGCTACAAGAAATCCTTGGAAGCCAAACTGTCTCATTTATAGTAAATGACAGTTTGAGGGTTACTGTATGTGAATGTTAAAATGAAAAAAATATCTTGTTACTGTGTGATTTCCCTCCTTCAATGTACATCTGTGGGATTTTATCTCTCTGTTTTAATGTCCAGTAGGTGAAAATCATGAATCCAACAGGGTTTTGTTCGAGTATGAGCACTAGTAAGGGATGCTTGCCTTAGAAAACACATTTTTGATGACTGATGTGCATCTAATCAGTGGACGATCTACACTTCCAGTAATGGCAAGATTTTGTCTTCATGACGTATCAAGCCATTCCCTTGCATTTGATATAGCGAGACGCTCTCAAGCAGAAATGCTAAGGCTCCATTATCCCTCCTACGATCTCCATCCCATGTCCATTCTGAACTAATGTGTTTGGAACTTGACTTACAATAATGAGGAAAGGGTCGGCGGCTGGAGTGCAGTTGATAAAGTCTGTGGGGAAGGAGCGGACGAGGTCACAGCTAGGCATTGTGGGATATGAGCTGACGAACACACGCACACATCTGGCCTGAGGCACTTATGAATAGCGAAAAGCCATTCAATTTAATGTGCTCAACCCAAATGATTTGCACAGGGGTCACAGATTTTTGTGAATCCTCTAAATGAACGTGGCAGGCCTCTGAATGTTAAGGCATTTTCAAACACATTTTTTCGCTGTGTAAAAATTCTGAAGTCAACTTGAAATGAAAAAGTTCATCATTCACTGATCAGTATTATATAACTATATTTTATGTTTTTAATATTTTACATTTAAAGTGTATAAAATGTGTATATATATAAAATAATATATATAATACATAAATATATTTTTTGAGAGAGAGAGTATAAAAAATAACTGAAAAATAAATAAAAGCTGAACTACGCCATATATAAAATAATTTTTATATTAATTAAACAAATAAAGTATAAAAAATAACTGAAAAATAAATAAAAGCTGAACTACGCCATATATAAAATAATTTTTATATTAATTAAACAAATAAAAATATTAAAACAAAACATACAACAAAAATATCAATTTATGAGTAGAAAAACAATTGAAAAAATAAATGCAGATTTTTTAATTCCTTTTTTATAATAAATATTTTTTTCCTTAATATTTCAAACCTGATGAACAAATAAAAATATTAAAAACTTCAATTCAACTGTAATTGAAAAGTAAATACTGAATTTCAGCATTTTTTTTTTCTTATTTTATTTATATTTCTTTATTTTACTAATATTTAAAAGCTGATAATCATGTTCCCCAGGATCTGAGATGCTACAAAGAGCATCTTGAGCTTCAATGGAAGCAGGAAAATCTGACTCACCATACAAAGGAAAAGATTTTGCATCCCAGATTTTCAGTGTGGTCTCAGTCTATTGACCGCATATATTAAGCCTGTCTGGAGGAAGGAGCAAAGACACGTCAAGGTGATAGAGACACAGAAGGGTGACTAGGACCTGCTCTTTTCTGGGATAACAGACATGCAGAGTCTTACATAAGAGACAAAAGATGGTTATGAAGACCCACAGCCGAGGGGAAGTACATGCTGTTCATCCCCTGAGATTACAGTGTTACTGATGCGGCAAGACTTTGGCCTTGGGAGAAAATCAAGCAGCAGAGAATGAGAACTATTAGAGGAATGATAGATTACAATGAGTTAAAGCATCCTTACAGATAAAACAACACGGCAAAATGTGTCTCGAGGAAAGAAGCGGTTCAGATTTCACCCTCTGATCTCAACAAGACACGATAATACTGTTATATGCACACACAAACTCATAACAAAACGCATATAGAACCAAACACCCCTAAGAAAACTCACAAAAGACAAGAGGGTGTGTTCACACTTAGAATGTTTGGTCCGATTAAAACGAACCCGGTGCGCACCAAACAAGCGAACCGATACCACTGAAAAAGATGGGTCTCGGTCCGCTTCCAAACGAACTCTGATGCGGTTCGAATGATAGATGAACGCAATATAGACCAAAGACATGTAGACGAACAAAAAACAGGAAAATGAGATCCTAAAAGGACAGAATGCTCACAACTCCTTTACACATTTTATAAGCTCTTCACAAATTTTAAGCTGGTCAATACGTCATATGGAGGCTACACGCATACAGTGAGTGCATTTAGTCAAGCACACAGCATTGTATTGGATGTTCGGGAAGTTCCATCTCAAATAGACAATACGTCATAAACGCAGACCGATCAGATTGTGAACGTATCCCTTTAGGTTCGGTGATAAAAATGCCAATCTGAACGCTAAACGGACCAGGAGTAAATGTCGTTTTTTTTTTCAGTCCGGACAAAAACGAACCAAGCGACAACTACAAGTTTGAACACTTGGGACATATTGTGCAAAATTCACTTTTACATAGTTTTTTAACATTAATGTGTGCCCACAGTGTGCTCACAGCCACTCTATTATGGTAAAAATACATCCACTCCATGTTATTTCCCCCATAAATCAGAATCAGTGTAGTTGTAACATCACAATGTAACAGGCCCCATCCTTAACTGAAGGCCCTATTATCTTAGCTCCTCCCCTGAGGGAACAGCAGCTGTGCATTCGGATACTGTCACTTTTACACACAGATCGAATACACACATGTAATTTCTTTCACAGCAGTTTACATTCCAACTGTGTTTATGTAAACTTTGTGTTTTTAACATAACCTTCAATGAATACATCAAAAACAAACATTTGTTTGTTGTTGTTGGAGTGTCCAAGGCACAGGCTGTAAAGGCTCCGCCCTCTTCTGGAAAGGGGACAGGAAGCAGCAGCTCATTTGCATTTAAAGATACAAACATAAAAGAGCATGTTTTTGCTTCCACCCAAAAAGGTGCAATTAAAGCATGATCTGTGGGGTAATTTGAGCTGAATCTTCACACACACATTCTGGGGGCACCTGAGACTTATGTTACCTTTTGTAAAAAGTGGCATAATAGGTCCCCTTAAAAAAAAAGTGACAGAGCTTTGAAGGATGCATGTTTTATTGACCAAAACTATAGGTAACTTCATTTTGAAACTCAATTGTATGATGCGATCTGGACTAAAACTCATAAATAAGGGCATTTTCACACCTATGGATCTGAAACAGGGACTAAATTTGTTTCCATGTTGCATTTTCTTCTTGGTTCGGTTTTCTTTCACACGGCAACATTTCAAAGCGTACCAAAATGTATTTATGCTGTCCTCTAATTGGTCAGAGTTTTCTCAGCATCATCATCCATAAAAATGATTGACAAGTTAGCTCCATGAGCTTACTGTGGCTTTATTTGTGACTGCCGAGACACATGCAAACACTAAACGAATGTTCCCACAGTTAAATTACATACTAGATTCGTATTAATACTACAGCAAATAATAAATACACGTTCTCTCTGGATTTCCCAACGCTTTTACAGTACTGCGAAGTATGATATTGTTTAGTTTGTTGTTCCGTTGGGTCTGATTGCTTTCACATCTCACGTGAACTACTCCAGAGTTCGTTTGAAAACGATTGTTTGGTCCACATTTGGTGTGCACCCGAGTGCGTTTGCTGCATTCACACCTGGCCAAACAAACAAACTCTTGAGTGATTTCAAACAAACTAAATTGAGCGGGTGTGGAAGCACCCTAACAGGTTTTACAGGAGTGTAAACGCACCCGAGGTGAAATGGCTTGTGCGTGTGCCAATTTGGCCAAAAAGTGCACCTCAGACAACAAACATCACATAACAATATCTGATTTCATACTACAGGAATTTATATTAATAATTCTTTTGACTGCATCTACGCTATAAATCCATAATATATGATGATGATGTCTTGATCTTCACACAGTGTGACATGTTAGTGCATGCTGAAAAACACAAACTGGGTGACCCAGTTTTGCATGACATCATGTTAATGAAGTCTTTTTTCCCAAAATTACACACTCATTTCCACGTTTGTATTGCAACAAAAGGCAAGCGCAGACACATCCGGACTCGATTCCAGTAAGATTCTCATATAAATCATTTAATTGCCTCATTGCGACCAACATTCAACCTTCAACAGGTGGCAAATATTTCCAGAACAAGCTGTCATCATGAAGGTGAAATCTGGGATTTTTTGTATGTTAAAATACTTTCTCATATTCCAGTTTAATGAAAGTCACTGCAAGTCTTTGATTTCAAAATGTTGCTCTGTCCGTTGGAGTTGTCCTACACTTTTTGTAGTTGTTTTGTATTAGTCACATATACCTCACCTCTAAGAAACTATTAGACTTTCCCTTTAATTATAATATTTTCTTTCATATTGAAAAAACAACATCGCTAAAAATTCAATTCAATTTATTTACTTTTAAAGAATTCTGTTTAAGGACTACAACAAACGGCTGGTAGGGACTACGACGAGCTTCTTCCCGGGTTGGTGACATCACTAACCCTAAAATTTACATGAACCCCGCCCCCGAGAACATGCAATAAAGGGGTGAGGCCATGTTATTGCAATACAGTACATAACAAAAATGCAATAGCTTGTCACAAAAGCAAAATGACAACGTGACAAATTATAACCATAATTAAACTAAAAATACCGTGCAGCATACATTCTCTGGCTCTGTAGACATCTTACAACAGTTCCCACATGAGCGATTTATAGATTATCAGGACAGAATATGCAATCAATAACTTTAAGATAGTTAACTCCACATCAGGGACATAAATCATAAATTCATCAACTAACCATTCAGAAACGTCCTGTTGCATTCTACACTTCTTCTTGAGTCTCACCATCATTATCCGACTCCGTTTTGAACATAAAAGGAAGGACAGTTTCTGACATTTTCACTGAGTCTAAAGATAATCGGCGCTGCTAATATGAGCTCTTGAAACTGCACCCTCTCCGTAGAAGCAGTAGCTCATTTGCATTTAAAGGGACGCACACAAAAGCGTATTTTCTCACCCTCAAAAAGAGACAAATTTAACAAGCTAAAAAAAATATCTGTAGGGTATTTTGAGCCAAAACTTCACATACACACTCTGGGGACATCAGAGACTTATTTTACATCTTGTAAAAATGGCATTATATGTCCTCTATAACTCATTTTAATGGAAATGGAAAATCTAAAAAATAAACATTAAAGCGACGTTCAACCAAAAATGAAATTTCTGTCATTAATTACTTACCCTCATGTTGTTCATCTTAAGAACACAAATTAAGATATTTTTTGATGAAATCTGAAATACCTCATATGACTCAATATAACCACCACTTTCAAGGTCCAGAAAGGTACTAAAGACATCGTTAAAATAATCCACGTGACTCCAGTGGTTCAACCTTAATTTTATAAAGTGACGAGAATACTTTTTGTGCGCAAAAACAAAAAAATAACTTTATTCAACAATATCCTCTCTTCTATGTCATTCATTCTTGGACTGTTTTCACAATGTCTTTAGTACCTTTTTGGACCTTGAAAGTGGTGGTTAAATTGCAGTCTATGGACGAGTCATATACCTCTTGGATTTCATCAATAATATCTTATTTTGTGTTTCAAAGGTGAACGAAGGTCTTGGAACGACAGGGTGAGTAATTAATGACAATTTTTCATTTTTGGGTGAACTAACCCTTTAAAAACTATAATAGTATCTCCGACAGTAAAAGATCATGCTAAATGAATGCTAAGTGCATCACAAGAAACTAGTAAACATCTAGTTTAATTGTTCACTTTGTTCACAACAAAAACACATTAAACATACTTGTGGTTATAAGAGGTCCTGACTGTGACACTGACACAAAACAAAATATAAAAAACAAAGTTCAAAGTTTGTTGTAATGGAGAAAGTAAGCTGACTATATTTCTCTATTTACCTCTTCTTCTAGCTCTCTTTTCCTTTCACAGCACACATGAGCCAAAATGTTTGAAATGTTTGTGCTAACCTCACTTGAGCAAATTAACTATTACAGTATGAACCTTAGAAACTTTCATTATGTAATGATGCTTTAAAACGTTTGAGAGTAAAAACACCTAAAGGAAGTAAAATACGGAAATGAGCGATAAATCAACAGTAAAATGTTCCTGCCAAAACACTCCTACTATGCGTATCATATGACTCACAGCCGCAAAACCACTCGAACTTTAGGGTTTGTGAATAATAAAACACCCCTAATAGTGACGACTGTGTTCCGGAAACTCCTGCTCGATGTCAACAAACCGGTTTGAACGTACAGCGCGTGCTCGCACAAACAGAGCTCTAGTTTCTCATGTATAGTGCTTGTTTTTGGAACAAAGATCCAAATGGAACATGCAAACACAAGCACATCTGCTGTTAGCTTATCTGTTATTATTGCACAAATCTCATCTGGGTCTCGCAGTGAGCCTGCTGATTTTGGCTGGTGTGTAAAACATCTCAGGAACGGGGTTTGCATGATTTTTCTCAGCTGTGCCGGAGCATCTGATAGTGTTTATGAACATCGCAAGGCTGATAACAGCAGTCAGCATGAGCCAAGCTTGGTAAAATAGCAGTAGCATGGCATGAGATGAATAGATCTAAACTTGCAATAATCATGTGATGTCTTGACAATTTAATGCTTTCACTGTAATGCTTCCTTTTAATTTGTTTTATATGGAAGACGGAATTAAGAATGAATAAATGCAATTGCAACTTTTTATCTCACAATTCAGACTTTAGAACTCATAACTGTGAGACTGAGTATATCTCACAATTTTGACACAAAAGTTAGAATTGCGAGTTGTGAGATATTACCTTGCAATTCTGACTTTTTTCCCTCAGAATTGTGACTCATGATAGCACGAATTGTGAGTTAAAAAGTAGAAATGACCTCTTTTGCTTTTATTCAATGGCGGAATCATAGTTTTAGCATCGATAAATCAATCAATTTAACTTCCATAGTTTTAGCATCAATAAATGCATGAAACGTGAATGAGATGCATACACTGTGCAGTACACTGTAAAAAATAATTTTCATGATTTATCAAATTTTTTTTGTCAAATCAACTTCAATGATTAACTTGGTTCAGGTAAGTTTCTGTTGATTAAACCAACAATTCTGAAAATTGAAAAAAACATCCCAGGACTATCGTCATCAAACATCACTGCTGTTTTCCAATACAAAATATCATTCAAATAAGATCAATTTAACTGAGAAGCAAAACTGCATAAAATGCGAAGAATTCTGTTTATTTTCTTATGTTTTAAACATTAATCTAACACGATTTAGCTTATGCTTGAAACTTCACTTTTAAGTGGTTAAACTGAAAATTATTTTACACTTGCAGTGTTAAGTAATTCATAATTAGCACTAATCTTATGTTGCTTTATGTTTATTTGTGTACTTATATGTGTACTTGCCTGTAGTGGGAGACGTGCCACTAACACTGACATCACACACCATCTTAGCAGTTTCCCAGGGGTAAACACTCGTCGTGTCTGAATTGATGGACACATCAAAAGTGGGACCTATAAAACAGGACAAAAATAGCATCGTTCCAGTCTTATAAGATAGATATATTAAAGCATTCTGCATATTGAGCATTATATTTACATATACACTTGATGTGCAATAATGAAACACAGGGTATGAAATGTGATTCAGTGGAATTCACAGATCTTTTTGCAGAAGACACATTCCCCTGTGATCGAGCATTATTGATTCACTTCGTTCTTCATTATCACTTTGTGCTTCCTATAGATAAGAATCTCACTTTCGGCTGGTTGATTCATTAGTGTTACAGTCAACATCCTGTCAGAGTAACTGAAGACTGGAAGCTATAAGACAAGGCCCCGCCCACATGTATGTCACATAATGTCATTCAAGTTTTTAGCAGGGTTGTTTCAGCATACTAATCTTGGTATAAGAATCTGAATTAGTATTTTATAATCATCTATTCACTGATCTAATCTTAATATTTTTATATTAATAAAAATTGTAACATTTGAACATAAAGGGTCAAATTTGACAATAGCAACGGTAACATTTTCATTCATAAATATTAGTTAATTTCATGAACTACAAATGAACAACACTTCTACAACTACCCCTTTAAATAAGATCAATGAACGCTGTTAACTGATATAGCTAACAAATGTTAACAAATGAAACCTTATTGTAAAGTGTTACCGCAATTTCAAATGACAGAAATTGACGTGTTTTCATGAGATTCATCTAAAGTTCTCTACCTTTGTGTGCAAAAGCGATCTGAACCTTATTGGACACTCCTTTGGCCATCTCAACCAAGTCTTCCCCGGCCGGCTTCGTCCAGGCTTTCATTTCACATGAGTAGAATCCGCGATCAGTCACCTGCACCGCTTGGATACGAAACTGAAATTCCCTCTTCCCGGTCTTCACCAGCATCAGGCTGTCCCGTCGGCCAGGCTCACCCCAGTCCTCCAGCTGAAGAACCATTTCAGGGCCCAGAGAGGCAACCTTGCGGCTGGGAGAGCCGATGGCCTCCTCGGACAGGATGAGAATGGAAAAGGCGGTTCCTGGCGGGAGGTTTTGGACATTGGCCTGGCAGCTCATCTCAAACGTGGAGCCAGTAGCCGTAGCTTCACGGAGACGACGGGCTACGACACTAAGAACAGGGCCTGTGTGAGACAAATGAGATCTCATTAATATCTCGACTGTTTCTCCAAGGCAGGAATGAGATTAAATGGAGATTTTAATGTCTATTCATGAGGTTTCTTTCCTCAAACTATTCATTTTTGCTTAGATTCAATCAAAAGTCAGAGATCTCAATATGAATTCATTCTCATTGAAAGATCAGTGCTGCTGTCCACACTGCCACAAACAATATAAACATTAAATATGAACACACAGTAAAATTCAAATTGTACCACAAACGTATTAAAAAAAACAAAAAAAAAATTATTTGAAAAAAACTAACCCTTTAAGATTGTTACCATCAAAATTATTATTATTATAATTATTATTATTATCAATAGTATTATCATTATAATAAATAATTAATTAATATTAATGATGTTATTATTGTTTATTTTACCATTTTAATCAAATAAATACAAATGTTTAATCATATTAATAATTATTAAATATTTGTTATTATTATATTATGATTACTGTTATTATTATTATAATATAAATAATCACAATTACATAATAATGAGTATTGCTATTATTGTTATTATTTATATTATAATAAAATAAATAATAACTATGTAAATAATCATTGTTATTAAATAATTAATTATTATATAAATATTAATGATCATATCATTAATAACTATTATAATTATTATGTGACTAATGTTATTGTTGTTATTGTTATTATACAAATATAAATAATGATAATTATTTAAATAATAACAACAACAATAAGAATTATTATTATATTTAAAAAATTATCATTATTTATATAATTATTATTATTACTATTATTGTTATTATTTTGTAAAAGCACTTTTCTCCATAGTGCTACAAGCTTTATTCAGACCTCGTTTGACTGTGTTTATTTCTCATAATGCATTTAAAGAGAAACATCTGAGACAAAGCTGAAACGAAACTGATAGCTGAGAATTCTAAGCTCTGAATGAGTGACATCTGAACAATTTGCAGAGATTTAGTCATGAAGCAACACATTTTCTTTTCATGCAGCTATAGTGAAACATGTCTTCTCAGTGAAAGAAAGTTATTGGTCTTGTATTACATAAGACAATGTATCTTTGAATATGAAAAAGTGTCCTAATATAAGAGCAACATTATTAGATAATGGCAAATTTATGCCAAATGTTCTTAGAGGTCATTATCTGCAATAGCAGCTGTATAACTTTGAGCTGCAACAATTTTGAACATAACCGTACAGCATGTCAGAATAAACTGCACCCTGTGGAGAATTGCATCAGTCCAGCAGCTCACAAAACACATCAGAATATAATACAAATGACATCATTTGTAGTTCTTCATGAAACAGAGAATTCTCCATTACAGAAGACACAGAGATATTGCTGGTTGAAGTCAACCGGTGCAAATGCTTCCGTGCATATATGTATTCCATTCAGGTAATTATAGAAATGATGCAGGAAATCAATGAGCTGAGATGTCATATGTCAGACCAGAATAGAAGTGTGAACATTTGAGCTTCAACGTTTACAAGTGTCTGAGCCAAACTAGACACCTTAGATGTTTGATATTTTATATACTGAGGCAGATCTAACATGGTAACATTATTGGTCTTATTAAAATATGCTGATCTTGTTATTTTCTTTTTTGTGTGTGAACTTTTAACTAACACTTTAAGATTAAATAACCATGCAAATGCATACTTACTTCACTTTTGTCCTTTAATCTTTGGGGGTTGTGTTAATATAGTATTTTATTGATAATAATACTATTTATAATAATAATAATAATAATAATAATAGTTACGATAATCATTATAATAATAATATTTGTAAAACACAAAATAAAAAGATGAAATAAACAAAAATATATATAATCACACTACCTAATGATAAGATTGCTTCAGTTTTTTTGTTAAAATTTGATATGATGATGATGATAATAATATTCATTATTTTTATTAATATTAATAATAATATAAAGATAATAGCAATAATAAACATTACTGTTTATTCTAAAAATAGGAATGATGATAATCATAATAAACATCAGTATTATTACTGTTATCATTATTTTTTAATGAAATATAATAATAATAATAATAATAATAATAATAATAACAGCAATAATAAAATTATAATCATCATCAATAATAATTTTATTTGTAAAAAGCACTTTTCTTAAACCCAAAGTGCTACAAGTAAAATAAAAAATTACATTGTAACACAATAAAATAAAATGGTACACTAAACACACACACACAAAATAAAAAATAAAATAAATTGCTAAAAATAAAATAAAAACAAACCCTAGAAGATTACCTAACCATTTCAATGCATGTACACTTACGCTTGTTAGCAAAGCTGACTTTTAGCGCTGGGGTCAGATACTCCGTAACCTTTTTCCAGTTCCCATGATGAGCCGGGATCCACGCCGTAACACCGCACACATATTCTCCAGCGTCTGCGTCAGTCGTGTGAAGGAGGCGGAGCTTGAACGTGGAAGGTTCCGTCCGGGTCGCTGTTATAAGCCCCGCCTCTATGCGGCTCTTGTACGCCTTGCCTGGCACGAGGGTTCCGTTCTGATCTAATGATGCGATAGTGTGAGTAGATACTGGAACGTTACCAGGCGAAGCATCTCTGTGCAGCCACGACACTCCCAGCCGTCCGCTACGAAGGTTGGACACGTTCGTAACTTTGCATTCCAACTCCGTCGGGTCACCGAAGAACTTTGCGTTCACAGATGAGTTTAGAACAACGGTGTAATCTGGATCTGCGAGATAAAGAGACAACAGTCAAAATAAAACTACATTTTTATTTAGTTTATCAATTTTCATTACTCTGATGGTTCGCTAATGGATATGGTTATACCACACTCACAGTATGCATGTTACAGGCCATTGTTTTAATCTACTCAGATCAAATTCAAAATACATTTTTATGGACGTATTAGACATTATGCCGGGTCTTGACAGAGTTTAGCGATTTGGAAAAGAGAAAACTTCAGAATAATGTCACGGAGTTCATTCATGAAGTTGTGTGAACACACGGCATCCATGTATGTCCGAGCACACATTAAAATCAAATAATGCGATTGTGGCAACAACGATTATGAGCTTAATCCCATTATATTGTATGCCAGTATTGTGTTTCCATGAGTAAAGTTTAACCGCAATATTGTCAAAATCGCATTATGAGGGTGCGTGCACAGAATTTTCTGGCAATCTGTGTTTTCACTATCATACGGTAGGGGAAGCTATCACGCATCTTCTGAAAGAGCAGATAATCTCAGGCTCAAAACACAGGCGAAGAAGCAGAAACAAACGATAGAAGCATTGAAGCATCAAACATTAAACAGCATACGAATCAAAACTGCCGAATGAAACGCTGAACCCATTAACAGGAAATATGAATCTACTTCCATCTATGCTTTGATCATGGTTCTGAATCTCATCCGGACAAAGTCTTTGACAAAAACGCAATTCTCAGCTTTTATTAAAAATGTTTTTTTTTGTTTTTTTTTAATCGAACATACTCACATTCAAGTATTCAAAATTGCAAAATTGAACACAAAAGATGATATTTTGAAGAATGTGGCTAACCAACCAGTTTCTGATTCTTGCTGGCTTTGATAGTACCCCCCCCCCCATTCTATGGAAGTCAATAGGGACCAGTCAAACGGTCAAACGGGCCTCGTAACAGAAGAGCCCAATCGGAAATGAAAGGAGGCTTGGGACAAAATGTCCCCCAAAATCAAGATATATATTCTTGTTTTTAATATTTAAGTCTATAACAGGATATAGAGTACTGTTTTCCCCCAACATCAGCAGGATTGCAAATATGATAGCCTATTGATTTTATACAACAGTTCAATAAACAAGAAATTAATGTTATGTGACTGCAAGACAGACTTGCCCTGATGTCAATTAAACAATGTTATGAGACTGATGGATAAGGATAAACTTAGAGCATTTGCAGCCAAGTTCTAAACTTCAAAATGGGAGTAAGTGTAAAACATTTCCTCTTGATGTATAGACTATTCATATTCATATTGTATTATCTAATCTCTCTATTTCTCTAATTTTCTCCAACTGTTTGTTTGGGCCTCCGAATTGCAAAACTGATGGGAACCATTTCCCCATATTCTTCAATATTTCATGTTTAACAGAAGAAAGAAATTCATACAAGTTTGGAACAACTCGAGGGTGAGTTAATGATAATCATTTTTGGGTGAACTATTTCTGTAATGTAATTTTTAAAAAAAAAAACCAAAGTGACTCAGTCAGTGTTTGCTGAAAAAATCGATTAAATGTTGATGAAAACTCATTCTTCAGTAGTGAAATGAAACAAATGTTCCTCACACTCCTTCAAGCATCCGCTCACATGCACAATCACACACTCATTAAAACTGCACGCTGACCCTGTTTCTAGGCTCTCAGCACACCGGTGTCAAGTGTTTGTGGGCAGCGATCCCGGTTAGTGAAGGACTCCCTGCGTCGCTTCCTATACAGCTGGGATCTTCATGCTCGGGTGAGCAGTACTAGAGACATTACAGTGGGCCAAAGACAGCTCTATTCTCCCACACATACAACCTCAACATAATCATACGACGTAAATAGCTCGGAAAAACACATGAGAGAAAGACGGGAACACGGACAAATGAAGACTCATTCGCATACACAACTGACTGAGCCCCACATGTGGTGGTGGGTTTTGCGTTAAGCTTTTGGACGTCACGCCGACTGAGTCACTGGGACCATCTGTGCGGTATGCCTCTCATTCGCATCACTTCCTGTTGGTTAAGCCCCTCCCACGTATAGCATAATCATATTCTTCACATGCATGAAGGGGTTATTTACTTTGGGGAACATCATATTGGCTCTGATAGACTCCTGCACATATGCAGCAAAAAATAGTACAAAAATGGGTTTTATCCCTGTAGTCTAGACTAGATAATCTAGTCCAGCTGGTCCTTAAACTTAGTCTTAGTGCTGTTTACCAATGTAAGGTATGTTTTGGCTACTTTTAATGCAAAAAATATTGCTCAAAATATTTTTTCAAGATGGAATTTGATAAATATTCCCGTTCATATTGAGATCTTTGACTTTGGATTGCAGACGTTGGTGTCTTGTCAAATCTTATTGAGATCTCGTAAGCAACTCTAGATGAGACACACAAGATAACTGGGGTAGAATTAAAGGGATAATTCACCCAAAAATGAAAATTCCAAAAAAGTCAAAGTCCCGCATTGACTACCATAGTATTTATTTTTCCTACTATGTTAGGGGGGTGAGATCTGTTTGGTTACTGACATTCTTCCAGATATCTGCTGTGTTCAACTCATACAGGTTTGGAACAACTTGAGGGTGAGTAAATAATGACAGAATTTTCATTTTTGGATGAACAATCCCTTTAAGCGAAAATCCCTTATCTGAATAGCAGAAAATGAGATATTAAAGTCATAACAATAGCCTATTTAACCTGCTTGTAGAAGTAAAAAACAGAATTTACCATCTAAAACCAGCCATGGACATTTTACATGGTTCAACCCAGTACTGTCATTGTTAACTAAAATTATATTATACATATATTATACTATTAAAAATGTTTTTTAGGCAATTAACCCTTCGCCGGTAGTTTGATTGACAGGAGATCTAGCCAATCATAACCCTGAATCTGCCATTTTACCCGACAAAGCATTTAGTAGATTAACGTCTGTGAATTTGAACTTGTAAAATTGTGTGTACTCACGTCTTTCCGCTCTTGAAACAACATTCCTTCTAATGTTCATTCATATTTATTTGATGCTATAAATGAACTAGTATGAAGAGATGATCGGTTCACGAGGAGCAACAGCGATCTGTCACGACACATTAAAGAGACACTATGCACTATTTATTGTTTAAAGTTTTTTAAAAAACTACTATATTTTAAATATGAAACTGTTTCCTATCACAAGTAACCTGCTCTGTCTTGTCTGTCGACGCATTGTCAGTGTCCTCTTTGCTCCGGGATGTATTTTTCACTTCGTGAGAACATGATGTGTGGCGTGAGAGCGGCATAACTTGTCGGACATAGCAACAAAGGGTCAATTGAATTAATAAATTAAAATGAAATAAAAATTTGAAGAAAACATTTTAAATGAAAAGCTCATAAATAGACTTAAACATACTAAAACTAAGCTAAAACTGAAATAAAATAAAGATAAATAGAAATATACAAAAACCTAAAATTAAAAAAATATTTAATTAATAAAATTCTTTTTTCCAGTATTGGCGACCATTTCCCAGTTAACTAATTACTTTTTAAAGTTAGTTACAGTTTGTTACTTTTACTTTTGTGGTTATGAACTTTTTGAGATCAAATGAGGAGAAACAGGCAGCGAAAGAGACGGCAAGCAAGCAAGAGAGAGTCCTAGTTAAAATAAAGATAAATAAAGACAGGATGAGAGCAGGTCTACAATGTGTTTCTTTACCCGGACAAACAGAGCAGACAAGATGAATGTCTGAGAGGAGCTCTATAGCCGGTCGCTATGGACGGGAACCGAGTGTCCTGGGAACGAAATGAGGCTCTCAAAGTGACTGTCAATCACCTTCATTAAGAGTCTCTCCACTCCAGACATTCAATCTGCATTATCAGACTTTATCTCACACTAGCTCTCTCTCAGCGCATTCTCTTGCCTTTCAGCATGCTTTTGTCTCCGTCTTCCTCTCTCTGTTTCGTTTCTCTCTACTTTCTTCTGGTTTGCTACACACCTGTCCAAAGAATGAGCTGCAGAGCTTGTTGGAGCACCAGGTTAGTCCTCGTCTGTTTGGTGTAATTGTTAGCTGAACACAGAGAGACTGATGCTGACGTGTGAAAGGTGAGTTTAGATTACAGGTCACCTGATCCAGGGCTTTTGACATCAGCACAAAACTGGAGATTAGAAATCAATGAAAAACAACACTAAGATGTAATTTATTGGGCATAGAATAGAATAGAATAGAATAGAATAGAATAGAATAGATTTAGAAACAGAATCAGAACACAACTGACTAAAGAAAATTGGAATGATTTTTATAAGAAAACAAATTAATCAGAATACACATCTAGAAATTAGAATAAAAAAGAATCATTCAACAATTTTTAAAAAAAAGTAATACTACTACTAATACTACTAATAATAATAATAATAATAATAATTTTATGAACCAGATTAAAAACCATAATAGAATAATTATTCATATGGAATATTTAAAATATAAATTTAGCTATCAGAATAAAATACAAAATCATTTAATAAACCAACATATTCCAAATGTAATTATTATTATTATTATTATTAATAATAATAATAATAATAGTTTATTAACTGGAATATAGAATAATTATTTGCGTTAGAATAATTAAAATATTAATTCATAATAAGATACACAATATAATCATACATAATAATTCATTATAATTCTATTAATTTAATTTAATTAACAAAAGAATAGTATAATTGAATTGAATAAATCAAAATATAATTTTAGAAATCATAATAAAATATTGAATAAAAATAAAATAACTCAAAATATTCAATAATAATAACAATAGTTTTATTAATCATAATAGAATAGAACAGAACAGGAGAGAAACGGACTAACTAAAGAAATAATATAAAATAATAATGAAAATTAATATATCTTTGGAAATCAGAATAGAGAAACTCTTCTTAAAAGGACATAATTTATTAATGTTCTTTTATGATTTATTTTAAAACGATATGTCAAATTATATATATATATACAGATCGGCTCATTATACAGGCCACACACACACTTAACACATATAGAATTAGCATGGTTCTTGCAGGGCTCACCAGGTCTTAAAATCATTAACGCTAATGAGTTTGAGCAGCACAAGTCATCCATCAGTGCATGACAACATGAAAAAATGTCTTCTAAAATCTTGACGGAGAATTCAGCTGTTTCCACAACAATTCAGCCGCAGTCCTTTGGTAAGATCTGTGAGCATATGGCATGGGTTCAGGCAGTACAGTAAGTCAGCGTGATGTTAGTGCACTTGACTGCTTTGATCGAGCACCGCATAGACGACGTCCACGAACACACGGTTCTTCAAAACCGATTATAATGCTGCATACTACAAAGTGTGCTACACCACTTATCACCAACCACGATAACAGACAGGACCACCTTCAACACGACTTCACTATCAAGACACCACAGGCGCAGACTTTGATCTCACAATGCAAAAATAGCCCACAAATAATCATTCTACACACACACAGTAGCCTGTTTCTCCAAGGAGACGAAACAAAGACATGTGGCTCACAGTGTAGCTCAGTGATATGACTAAATTATGAGAACAAACACAACAAGACAAATATTCAAGAGCGCTAAATGAGTCATTTGGCACACATCTCAAATCAATGTTGGCAGGAGTGATACCAACGTCAAAAGCTGTGGAATGGATATTTCACACTAGGAATTGCTTTCATTGTCCATTCTGTCGAGGTGTCAATTGTCTTAATTAGACAAATCATCTTTATTACTGGTGTTTGCAAAGTCAAGCATCACTAACTATTGTTAAACTTAAAAATAAAGGTTCTTGAAGGATCTTGGAACATGGAACCTTTTCATTCTACAAAAGATTCTTTTTTAATGCAAAATGTTCATTAGATTTTTAAAATGTTCTTCAAACAGAAAAAAAATAGGTGTTGGCTGAAAGAGTCTTTGGGGAACCAAAACTGGTTCTCCTATGGCATCGCTGTTAAACCCTCCTTTTGGAACCTTCATTTTTAAAGGCGCAATATAAGATTTTTAGATCAGAGCTTCCCAAACCTAAGAGGGGTAAGGCCCCCCCCAAAAAGCTCCATGACCCCGCCGTTAAAAAATATATACCGACATTTACCTACAAATGCATTTATTAACAAGTTTGTTAGAATTTTATGTGAATTATGAGAACTATGATGTCAACATTCTTTACAAATATATTTCAATCCATAACACTAGCCTTACATACTTTCAAAAAAATTACATTTTTGAACAATTGGAATATTTTAATTATTTTAAGATATTGATTGGGACTAGCTACGGCCCCCCTGCAATACCGCTACGGCCCACAGTTTGGGAAGCACTGTTTTAGATAAAAATATGCCAAAACCACTAGAACACTGCAATATATTTTGTTGACTTGGGCACTTACATTATCCCAAATGTTTCCAAGAATTTTTAAATCCAGAGAAATAAGCAATTTTAATCAAGACACGGACACGTGCGGCGCCTATCAATGACACCATACCTGCATTACCCTCGATTTCCGGCTTTACTTTCTAGAAACAATGGAAACACCAAACACACATTATTTATAAAACACTCAATGAATCTCGTTTTCTTGATTATATTAATATAATATTCTAATATGGATCTATCTTACTGCAGTGAGTAACATTATAACATCAATTTCGACACACTCAAATATATCTAATAAACAGAGCTGCATTATTCCACATACACTTGACCGGAAGAAGCGGTGCCGGCGACTGTGGCATGATAAAATTTCCGCTGCTCTCGAGACGTCTGTCGCGCTTGTCTCTCGTTAGCAATCGCTCCAGCTCCTCGTTCAGCTCCACAACACTCTGCTTCATACTACAGTAACATTAATAATCTCATCCATGATAATGATGTCTGCCTGAATCCCATCGGATTTTTTTCCACCAATTGTGAGGAGAAGACGACATCTCCGATGGATCCGCGCTCAATCTCGGCTACGCCTTTGTTTTGAATAGGCGACTTCTAGTGGCGAAAATTACATATTGCACCTTTAAGAATGAAAGCTAACTAACAGCGCAATATTCTGATTGACACAAAAAACATAAAAATGATCATCGGAGCAGGTTTTACAAGAAAATATTACAAGTGTCACATTTGATTTGGTGTTTGACTTAATGTTTCTTTTCAACTATTTGTGAAATTTACTAGCAATTTCTGAGTGAAAACTGTTTCAAGGTAAGCCTACAACCATTTTTGTTTTTCAGTGCACAGACATATGGTCAAATCCTCAAATTGAAGACCATTTAAGAACCTTTCATTAATACCTTTTGACCGTGTATTAAGTATATTTCATTAACTTGTTGTGAAGTCATCGCAATCTTTCTGCAATTACGTTCTCTGTTAATGATACACTAATGTTCAAATGATTTTATTTTAAATGAATAAATTATACTTGGCATTAAATAGACCATTAATAAAGACAATTGTAATTTTACAAAAAAAAAAAAATTCAAATAAATGCTGTTTTTGACTTTCTATTCATCAAAAAATCCTGGAAAATCACGGTTTCCAGAAAAGTATGAAGCAGCAACTGTTTTCAACATAGATGAAAATGATAAGAAATATTTAATGAGCACCAAATCACCATATCAAAATGATTTCTGAAGGATCATGTGACACTGAAGACTGAGTAATGATGCTGAAAATTCAGCTTTGATCACAGGAATAAATTACATTCTGAAATATATTTACATAGAAAACAGCCACAATATTACTGTTTTGACTTTTTTTGTTGTTGAGGAAATAAATGCAGCTTTGTTGAGCAGAAGAGACTTATTTTATCTTACAAAGGTTGTAAATGAAACATATTATTGCATTTTGAAGAAAATACAGTTTTTACTAGACATTTCCACATCAAATTGTAAATCCTACACCAAATATTTTTTCAGTGTGTATGTGATGCTGGCCTTAGAGTTTGAGTATAAAGATGCATCTTAGAAGGCAAGTGTAATCATGCTGCCTACCCTTTAACCAAAGCGTCCAAAGCAAGGGAAGTGAGAACACAAAGGAGAGAAAATAATCCTGTTCATCGACCCACACAAAAACACATTCTCAAGTTCAGACATTAGTGGTTCTACAGGTCGGGTGTTTCAGCATGAGACCCGTTTCTTGGAACCGCATGTGAGGAACAAGAGCAAAATCTTCAAGGCTGCTCTAAGTTAATGAGCGTGGGTGTAAAAGTTGCTCTTTTAAAGAGCACCATTATGCATTTTTACACATTTATCTTTCTTTAGTGTTTAATGCTGCTGTTTAGGAATGAAAAAGGTCCCTCCAAAAGAGTTATTCTCTATATAAGCGCGCACTGTTTCTGACCTCCCTGAAAGGCCTCCGTTGCAGTCTTGAGTTTTCCTTTAGGAATGAATACGTCACAATATTCCTCATTTAAATAATTCCCGCCCAAGGCATATGCAAAATAAAGGGGCGTGGCCTGGTTGAGTTAGTTAGAAGTGTGTTGAAACTCGTGGTTATGGTAAGGGACCTTTTCAAACATGCTCGAAATGCTTGACCAATCACAACACATTGATCCAGCTGACCAATCAGAGCACATATTTCAGAAGGAGGGGCTTCATAAAGACAGGAACTAAACTGTGCGTTATCGACAGACTGGGAAGAGAGGAACTGCAACAATGTCAAATATGTGAAAAATAATGTTTTTTGAACACATTGAGATGTTTATTGTCACATCTGGCCTTGACAAAACCCACCAAGGACACTTCAGGAAGTCACAGACAATACATGAGTCTTTTTATGACTCTGAAAGTTGTTGGCCATACCATTCTTTTTCCTCTAGGAAAACACTTGAACAATAAGGAATTTAAAAAAAGCTAATTCAACATATTATATATATATATTTATATTCGATACAGCTAATTTTAGAAAACCAATAACAACACTGATGTGAAGAACATTTGACTTTACTCATACTAAAGATATTGATCATTTTTTTGAGTAATAAACTTCACTTGACTATAGGAAAACGCTTGGAAAGTAAAGAAATGAACAGCATTTAATGTATTCTCATAGGATAAACACAAGATCACAGTATGTGATCGTGAATATAAGAGGAAATATAAATCTGTAAAGGTTTATGTACGTTCATGTGTGCTGCCGGTCACCAATATTATAGCATTATTGTATATACTATTATAGATTTTACTATTATTTTGATTTTTTTTATTCATTTTCAGTTTTAAACCAATTTTAGATATTCTGTTATGTGCTTTTGTAATTTTTTGTTTATTATTACTATTTAGATTCCATTTTTTTCTTGGTTTTAGTTCATTTTTAGTTTTTATTGATTTCCAATTAGTCATTTCTCAAGTATTTCATATAATATTTTATTTCAGCATTTTTTCAATAACAAAACTGTATTTTAATAGTTTTATTTATAGTTAACGATTATAACTGGAGATGCACAAATGTATCGGCCGATAATCGGTATTGGCCGATAAAAGCAAATTATTATCACTATTGACCGATTGTTTAAAAACAGATGATTATCAAGGCCGATTACATTCTGTCAATAAAAAGGGGGCGGAAAAAGGTGTCATACTGTATGTGAAGAAAATGTCTTGTGTTGTATTTAGGGCTGCAAAGTTAAGAAGACAATAATGCATTAACAGTTAAAAAATATCAACATATAAAAAGGCTCTATTTGACCCCTACACCAAACATTATTTGTAGCACACCTCCCATCCAATAATCCCAAAGATCTGTTCTTTCTTGAGAGAGTATTTTTTTGCTTAAGAAAATAAAACTAATCGGTATCGGCATATATCATTCTGAAAAAACGGTATCGGCTCATGACGACGCATCGTGCAAAGTTTAGAAGACATTGATGATGTTAATTTTTCTGTCAAATCCTACATGTTTCGAAATCAGTGAGATGAGTAAACAACACCAGAGCTTTCCTTTTAAGGTCAACTATTCCTCCTCTTTCTCTGTAGCTCCTAACAGAATAAACAGGTTGAAGCTCTTCCCCGTTAAATCATGCTGACAACGAGATCCCAAACAATTAACACTGACTTGTAACATGAGCAACTGGCTTTTAGCCTGTAGATCTAGACAGCAGTTCTCCATCAGAACGACCACCCACAGTCCTCTGATGCATTACTCGGTGACAACACAAATCTTCGCAAACACTTCCTGCAGTCAAACGAGACACTAACACACACATCTCATGACTGAAGCTTACTTATTAACACGACAGCACTAAACCACGATCTAACTGCCTCACTAATGAACGCAACGCACAGGTTAAGAACTAACCAGTCTAGTTTTGAAGGTAGAATAGCGTGCTTAGTCTAGCTGAGATATTATACTTGTACGGTTATTAGGGCTGGGCAATATTCTCACACATTTGGGTAGCACTTTATTTTACAGTCCAGTTTACCATGTACATACTATTTACTTATTATAGTAATTGTAATAGCTGGGTAATAACTATGTAATAACCCTAATCCTACCCCTAAACCTAATCTTAGGTAAGTATAATGTAAGCGCACGTACTGTAAAATAAAGTGCAACCCACATTTGCGATCATTTGGCAACATAAATATTTAGAATATTTTTCCATGATTTTTTAATTATTTCACTAAATATTTCATAGATTTCTCAGATCCATGAACTTCATGCATGAAAGCAAAAATGGTGATTAATTTCCATGAATCATTTTAAACTGCCCATTTAAGTGAATCATTTAAAACAAACAAAAAATAATTCAAGTATTAAAATATTAAAGGAAAACATATATTTTTTGTTTTCATATAAACAACCGTTCAAATGTTTGGGGTTGGTAAGATTTTTTTTACTGCTCACCAAGGCTGCATTTATTTGATTCCAATTTAAAATAGCTGTTTTCTATGTAAATGTGTTTTAACAAGTAATTTATTCCAGTGATCAAAGCTGAATTATCATCATCATTACTCTAGTCTTCAGTGTCACATGATCCTTCAGAAATCATTCTAATATACTGATTTACTGTTCAATAAACATTTGTATTATTATTATTAATGTTAAAAACAGTAGTGGAAACTGTGATTTAAACAGTCTTTACTGTCACTTTTGATCCTTTTAATGTATCCTAATGCAATCTTACAGCCCCCAACCTTTTGAAAGATTGAGTAAATGAAAGTGATTTAATACAATTCTTCTCAGTGAAAAAGTGTGGAAAATATACAGTATCTTGCCAACAACAACTGAATGGTTCATTGAAACTACTTATTTTATTATAAATAAATTCAAAGACAATACATAAAAAAATTAGATATAATCGAAAAGCTAAAAATGATATTTCAGCTATATCATCCAGCCCTAATTGTCTCATCCATGATCTTCAAATCATCTTTTAATAGACAACCCAAGGCCATCGCTTAAAATACTGAGCTGCCATATGGAATGATATTTTCCAGTGCACCAATATAAACGATATATCATACTTGTAATGTCATTTAAATACCAAATAATCAACATCAAATTAATATTTTATGAATGAGGGTAGCAGTGGTAAAGAGCTATAGATGGCATTTTCTTGAAATGTCACACTTTGCCACAAAAAATGTGAAATGCAATGGGATGTTTACAATCATGAATGATATCTCAGAAAGAGGAAAAAGACATTAGTTTGGTCGTGTCAATGAAACGAGGATAATTTGTTTTTGGTGTACTTACTTTGCTTAATAACATGAACTTGTACGGGGTCAGAAATCTCCTCCGCGGCTTTGTACCATCGTCCACTGTCGTGCTGAACCCACAAGCTCACTTTACAGGAATAGAGTCCAGTGTTAGACATCTCCACACCGTGAACTTTGATTTGGAAATCCCACTTCCCCAAGCGTCTCACGTCCACGACATCAGACGTGTTGGTCAGCACGCCATCACGGCTCAGGTGGGCCAGAGTACGGCTGCCGTTCAACAGCCACGTCACTTCCAGGTGAACCGAGGCCGCGGTGTCAGCAGAGACCGAACAGGTTAGGAGCAGCGTGTCTCCTGTGGATAACGTGCTGTCGTCCTGAACGTGAACGGTCAGGGAGTTCGCTGATGATTTCAAAAGAAAAGGGAAGCAGGGTGGGGAAAAAAATGGAAATTTCAGAAATTATTCAGATCTTAATGATACAAAATACCTTAACCCATTTTCAGCCATAAACCTCATGTTGCTCTAAACCAGTGTTGTTATTGTTCCCTAACGCTATTACAAAACCATGTTAGATGAAAAACTTGCCTTGGGAACTAAGTGAAATTATTTATTTATTTATTTTTAAATATTAATTTTTTTTTTTTTTTTTTTAAAACACTAAATGGAAAAGAGTGTAACTAAAACTTGAGTAAAAAAAATAAAAAAAATAAAAGCTAATTTGAAATATATATAAATTCTCTAATAGTAATATTAAAATAACACTGTTCAAAACACATTAAACTTTTCTTTTAGTACAAAGAAATAAACAGGTCAGTCACTCACAAAAATCACCATAAAACTATTTCAAGTTTTCAGAAGACCTGTGACAGCGTTCTGTGAGGAAAAGATCCAAACTTTAGTCCTTATTCATGTTAGTTTTGACATTAAAGGCTTCAAGTGAAATCGAAGGAGGAACTGGTGTGACATAATTTCGAACAAAATCAGAACCAAAAAGAAGTTAGATTGGTATTCGTCAATTGCTTGCCAAAGCGAACTTTCCAGAAACGTTCACTCCGGCTGGTAAACTCCTTCGATCTATCATTGGTCTAGGGCAATGATGTAATAGGTAGGTGTGGCTCTGAGGCCCCGCCTTCTTTGATGTGGAAATCTATTCCGGTTCATTTCTTCTGTTCAGAAGTCCACAAGTAAAAACATAAGCACACTGGAGAGCTGCTTTATAGTAGAAATAAAAAAAAAAGATTTAATTCTAATCGAAAGTGACACAATCACTGTTTTTCATGTTTAATACTGAAATTTTAATCACTTTAATAGCTGCTTGCTGCCATATGACTATGATTAGATGCTTTCTTAACTGCCGTTTTCTCCTCAATGCCATTTTTATTGTGTGTCTATTTTGTTTTTGAGTTAAAAGCGAGCAGCACATATTTACATATTCATCTAAACGCTGTTCTCATCAGTATGGCCGGTGTTGGGATGTTTAGTAACAGTATACAGATGGTCACATCATTTCAAACTTCTTTTTACCCCTAAGCAAAAAAATTTGAGTATATCTTATTGATGCACAATATCATTTATTCTCACACATAACGAATCCACCCCAAATGCAAATTAAAATTATCAACAGCGCAGGGAAGATTGTCAGTGAACAGCTTAAATATTAGGATTTTTCGCTATAATATGACTTTAAAAAACTTGCAGCGCAGAAGGCCTACATTTATTACACTTTTTTTCTATATACTTTTGTTATATGGAAAAGAGCAGCAGGAACAATCAGCAAAACATCTACTTTTGAGTTCCACCAAAAAAAAGAAAGCAATTTGGGTCTGCAATAACACGAGTGAGTAAATGATGACTGAATCATCATTTACGGGTGAAATATTCCTTTAATTCCTCCAAGCAAACTCTCAATCATTTCTCTGGGGAACAATGTGATATTCAGTACATCACACTTAGATTGCACAGGCTGCTTTGTATTCTCTTAACATCTTTAGGTTATAATCTCAAACAACACAAAGTCTCTGTGAGTTTGTGTAACGTCTGCCGGATGGTTCTCTAGAGCTCAGACACCCGCAGTCGTCCTGATTTTAATTAAAAACTCTAAAGTAACATTGACAGTATATATGGTAACCAGGCAGGAATTCCACCGGCAATGAAAATTCAAACAGCCTGGTTTGTGAGAAAGGTCTGAAGACATTAAACAAGATAAAACCGGACAAAAGAGCATATCTACTCTTCTCATGGGAGGCGTAGCATGAATCAAACAACCACAATCAAAACTCTTTCATCCCCCCCCCCCCCCCCCCCCCCCAAAATGCAACCTATTTATTCGTTTTATCACACTTAAAGATCATCTGAGCAAATTACATGACAGTGATTCATCATTAGTACTTTTATCCAATCAAATCAGATTATTTCATGGCATATTCTTTGCTTCCCAGGAGGGCACAACAACACAACTAAACTGATAAAGTTGACAATATTAACCAAAAACACAACAGAATAAAGCCATAAAGTAACACAATTAAAGGAATAGTTCACTCAAAAATGTTCACGTCAGTATTTTTACTAGATTTTCCTTTAAACCGCAACATCCATCCATGATAAAACATTTAATTTTCAAGACTTGACAATACATACTTTTTACATAATTTAAATGTAATGTATAATTTAATGTAAAGCATAATAATGTATAATTTAATTTCATTGAATGCATAATTTAATTTACACAATTGAAAAACACAAACCTAACATAATTTATAATTTAATGCAATGTATAATTTAATTTACATTATTTAAAAAACAAAAGCTAATATAATTTATAATTTAATTTAATGCATCATTTTATTTAAATAATTTTACCAAACAGAGAATTATCTACTTTATAATTAAATTTAATTTAATGCATCATTTTATTCACATAATTTTATCAAACAAAAATGAATAAAAATGACAAAAGCACAAAAAATAAAATGAAAATATAAAAATTAAGCTAATTCAAAATATTAATTAATACTATAATAGTATATAAATAGTAACATATGAAATTCTAGATGCTGAAAATATAAAAAAATGGATGCATTTTGTCTCAGATGTTTCTCTTGAAATATGAAAAATGTAAATAAACATAAGTGAGTCTTTAAATATTTCAACTGAATTAATTGCACTGTTTTGTGGCTTCATTCTCTTGTGCTACAGTCTATTTTTATCATGTTGTGTCACCTCTTCTGTTGCAGAAAGTAACTAACCTGTTGGGATGACAGTCACTTCCCCCATCTCCATTGTCTTTTCCTGAATCCGGTTCCAGACTCCCTGCTCTCTCGTCCATAGTCTGGCAGTGCACACGTACATCCCTTGATCTTCCGGCATCACTCCGGAAAGCACAAGACTGTGCGAGACTCTGTTTCCCATTCCTAGACGCATCCCGCCATCTGTGTAGCGCCTGGTGGAGTTGTCGCCAACTGTAACACTCAAATCTGGACCAAAGGTCAGCAGGTCCTCGAGTAGAGATGAGCCCTTCTTGACTGACCAGGTTAAAGACAGGTAAATTCCTTCGATGAAGTTGCGGGAGACGTTGCACTGGAGTGTAATGGATCCAGCCTCGGGAACGACGG
This sequence comes from Opsariichthys bidens, assembly GCA_037194245.1. Taxonomy (NCBI): domain Eukaryota; kingdom Metazoa; phylum Chordata; class Actinopteri; order Cypriniformes; family Xenocyprididae; genus Opsariichthys; species Opsariichthys bidens. Next base: position 6,827,328 of record CM074293.1, read on the forward strand.
GGTTTGGGGTGTCGGGTGCCACAATAAGACTGTTAGGAACAACTGAAATGGAAGAGACAAAACTTTTAGAGAAGGCAGAGGTACATCAGTGGGTCTTTCCTCTTTTTTAATTTTACATGAAACACAGTTTCAAAGCATTATTAAAGTCTTCAAGTTTTACAGGGAAAATAATTCAGATTAAAGTCAAATGCAACCAGTAATTATACCTGGTTTGAATGACATGGACATAAAGAGCAAAAACAAGGCATGTAGACTGTGTTAGCTTTAACACACCTTACTATCAATGAATTACAGTAATTATACAGCAAGAAATGTCATTACACATGTCATCCAACCACTGAACTAAGCTTATATATAGACACACATAATGATGAAACAAAACACAGAAAATTTCTGGTACAATTCTATTAGTCTGACAAAATCAAAGCCAACTTTGTGTTTGCCAGGTCTAACCACATGAACATCATTCACCAGTGACAGAACCAGACAGACAAGTTTAACCGATTGTGTGGAAACAGATGTAGTCAATATTCTGTGTGAAAACAAGAAGTTAACTCTCTCCACACAACACTTTGCTGACTATATAGCACAGTTAAATATGAATTGTTGTCCCAAAATCACCCGCTTAGAAAGGAAGAGACTGGCATGCAAAATGATCAACACACACACACACACAAAACTTTGCAGAATCTATAATTATGACAATATACCTCTAGTTTACTTGTTCAGTAAATGGACTAAACTTACTAGTCTTATCTTAACACTCTCATGTTTAAAAACAGTGTGTATTTTTTCTCTCAAAGTCTTCCACTGTAAGTCTTAGTGCTTAGATAGATGGACAGAGTGATGGACGGACATAGAGATGGATGGATGGACAGGTGGAGGGATGGATGTACGGACAGAGACAGACAAATGGATGGATGCATGGATGGATGTCCGGACACAAATGGATGGCTGGATGGACAGATAGATGGATAGATTGATAGATAGACAAGTGGATGGATGGATGGATGGATGGACAGATGGATTGAGAGATAGACAATTGAATGGATGGATGGATGGATGGATGGATGGACAGATGGATGGACAGATGGATTAACAGATGGATTGAAACATAGACAAGTGGATAGATGGATACATGGATGGATGGATGGATGGATGGATGGATGGATGCATGGATGGATGGATGATGGATGGACGGATGGATGGATAGATAGACAAGGGGATGGATGGATGATTGATAGACAAGTGGATGGATGGATGGATGGATGGATGATGGATGGATAGATGGATGATGGATGGACGGATGGATGGATAGATAGACAAGGGGATGGATGGATGATTGATAGACAAGTGGATGGATGGATGGATGGATGGATGATGGATGGATAGATGGATGATGGATGGACGGATGGATGGATATATAGACAAGGGGATGGATGGACGGACAGATGGATAGACAGATAGACAAGTGGATTGAATGGATGGATGGATGGATGGATGGATGGATAGACAGATAGACAAGTGGATAGATGGATGGAAGGATGGACAGATGGATAGACAGAGAGACAAATGGATGGATGCACGGATGGATGGATGAATGGATGAGGTTACTAGTGAGGATCCCACTTATCTGAGCTTGACTAATCAGCCAGTTCTTATGAACGCTCTGCTGGTGCTAATGGAGTCTGCCAGAACTTTCCACCTGCTACAGTTAGCGTGTTACGCCTCAAACAAGCAGACAGGAGGGAACGCAGCACCTGACAGTAGGTAGTTATTGTGAGTACTAGTGTTCATCAGCTTGTGTGCAACCCAGGAACGCTGCTTATCTACAGTTTGTCCCGCTGAGAAAGGAAATAAGACGACAAACCCAACAGAGCTCAGAAATGCTGTGACAAGGAGCGGATACATGAAGTCAGCATCACTAGACAGAATTCTAGTGTATCAGCATACAATCTAGAAACACCAAGTTAATGTTTGTTCGAGTTCATATTAAGAGCTCTGACTTTAGATTGCAATCTGAGCGCAGTTTGAGACACTGTTGAGATTGCAGGAATCTTTTTCTCACGAGAAACATCGGAAAAGCAGCAAAAATCTCCATTTGCATCATTTAATCCCATTGCTGTCAGGGGAAACAATTAAGACATTTTAAATTTTGCATAATCCTGTTGGTTCTTACACAAATCTGCAGTGATTACACTCATTTCAACATGTTCAGTCAGTGCTCATGAACCAAAGATAATGGTAACATCATTAACCCAGTATATTTTGCATAATGAACACGTTGGCATTCACAGCGTCTTGCTAGTCCACAGACAAAAACAATGAACAGTTTCCACTGCAAAAGTGGTTTTGAACACATCAAACAAAAGCCATCAGCAATTAATGCATTGCAAGTCTTCTTAAGTAATGCGTTTTTATTTGCTACACTTTTGCTTCATTTTGGAGTAGTCCTTTTATCTCAAAAGTGTAATCAATATATTATGAAACCTCTTTTTCTGCATTCATTATGCATTTGCACTGCAATGTTTTATACCAGATGAGTTTTTAACCATTTAAAAGATCATTTACAAGTCAGCTGATGCTTGTACAAACTCACCTTGCAGCTGGACATCTGCTTCATAGTTTCCACTTATAACCGAGTCTGTGCTTGGAGTACTGCAGCTGTAGGTGGCGCTATCACTAACGCGAGCCTCTTGAATTCTCAGTTCCAGTGCGTTGTCCGCTAGTCGTGAAACACTAATGTCATTGCTCCTTATGCGGTCCCGAAGTGTATGATCCGAGAATGTTTGGTCAAACGTTGAGATCACATTGATGGTTTCTGTCCCTCGCTTTACCGTCCACTCGAAGTCCTGCTCCCTGGGGCCCTGGTAGTCCGATACATTGCAGCGAATAGACAGCGGCTGACCCTCGACCCGGAGCAAAGGGCCCCTAGACACAGTCACCGACCTGCAGTGGCATAAACCTTAAAACACAAACCCAACAGAACTTTATTGATTGCTCTTTATGTCATATTTACTTTCAATTATGTCAACATGAAATGGTGTTGGAAGACCTAATCTGTGCATTTCCAAGGGAAACAATCAGGTGGGACTTTTATTGTGATTTATTATGGTTTCATTCATACTGTAAAAAGTGGTAACCTGGGATCGTTTCTTAAAAGAGCTATTTCTACTAGATTGAACCCATTCCATTAGTTTTGTTGGTAATTAATGTATTTAGTTGATTTATTAAATATGTTTGACTTAAATTAAGCCAGTTCAGTCAGACAGGCTTTTAGAAGATCAGCATACAATCTTAAAATATTTTGTAATAGTTAGCAATATTACTGTTTTTACTGTATGCAGCCTTGGTGAGTCTATGAGACATCTTTCAAAATCATTAAAAAAATCCTAATTATTTAAATCTTTTGACCAGATGAATGAACATAAGTGAGTCTTACAGTAAAAATCAAACCCTTTTTTGTGATTTATTAAGATTTTTTATGTATTATGAAACCTGCAATTGTTCCCTAAAAAGATATTTTTAATTGATAATATCTTCTTTTTTTTGGTATAAATTAATGTATTTAGGTGATTTAACGATATTAAATAAGATTGAAGTTCATTCAGACAGGCTTTTAGCAGATCAGCATACGATCTTAAAATATTTTGTAATAATAGTTCACAATATTACGGTTTTACTGTAATTTTGATCAAGTAAATGCAGCCTTGATGAGCATAAGGAACATCTTTCAAAATCATTAAAAAAAATCCCAATTAAAATTAGGTAAAAAAAAAATAAAAATTAGTTAAAATCAACACTGTAAAAACATTCAAATCATTCTTAAAAGATATATTTTTATCTGCTTAACCCATAAAAACTTGTTTTGATGGTAAAAATGAATAGATTTATGTCATATTTAATAATATTTTTAACTTGAATAAAACTACTTAATTTAGACAATATCTTGACGTATTTTTGAAGTAATACTTCACAATATTAATGTTTTTACTGTAATAAATGCAGCCCTGGTGAGCACAAGATATACCTTTTAAAAACATTTTTAAAAATCCAAACTATTTATTTTTTTTTTTTTCTTCATTTAGCAGACACTTTTATCCAAAGCGACTTACAAGGGGAGCAATCAGGGGTTAGGTGTCTTGCTCAAGGGCACTTTAGTCATGGTATCGAACGTGGAGAGAGTGTTGTTTATTCACAAACAACCCACTTTCAATTCCTGCCGGCGTGGGAATCGAACCAGCAACCTTCAGATTACAAGCCCGGCTCCCTCAACACCAGGCCACGACTACCACGACTACCCCAAACTAGGCCTTTTGATCAGAGAAACATAAATGTATTAAGTCTAACAAAAAGAATAAAGTGTGACATTTATTGCAATTTATTATGATTTTATCCACACTGTAAAAAAGCGGTAACCTACAACTATTATTACCTTTTCTTTGTTACTGTATATATTAATGTATTTAGGTGATTTAGTGATATTCAATAATATTTTGACTTGAATAAAAACAGATCATTTAGATGTTATCTTTTTTTGGGACTCAGTGCATGTGCAACTGAGGAAGCATCACTAATAACATACAATTTAACCTGATTTCTGAGTTTCATAAGCACACAAGTGCTGACTATAATTCGGCATATGGCACTTTACAATTGGAATTATGAAGATTGCCTTCAAAGCACATGATGGCACTTTCATAAAAGACCCGAAATGCAAATGATGCGCCATGCTAATGATAACTCTGTCACTCTCTCACCCCACTAGACTTGCAAATGACACTAAATGAAAAAAGACTATCCTAAAATATTCTTTTCTTACAGGAGGGCTCCTGTAACGCAGCCTGACAAGCTTTCAGCTGAAGGCACCTACTGAGCAACTTCAAAACTCTGGAAAAAACGGGAAGACACAGGAGAAATGTGTGTTTGTAAAACATTGTTATTTTCACCATATACTCATTTATTCTCTTTTGTGCTTATTAAAAGTCCATTGGGATTTCTGTCAGCATGGGAAAATCACAAATTATTAATTTTCAGCTTTGAAGTCGATACAGCAGTGTTTAGGCAGTGACCGGTCTATATTATAAATTAACACAAAACAGAAAAAAAGAAGAAAAAAAAGAGTAGAAGTGTTATATACCCATTTGAAGTAAAACTGGTTTGAAGTTTGTTTACATGCACAGGTGCGCATGAGAATATGTGCTTATGCAAATGCGGTTTAGATTACATGTTCAAAATCTAAAACCGATAAGAAATCAAGACATAACATTTCTATTAAAAAAAGGTTTATTTAGGTCTCATGTAACATGCAAAACAACAGAAGTAGAGGGTGTTGCCCTTCTTTTCTCTGGCTTGAGCCGAGTAAAAACCATCCTTCAAGGGTTTTATGCAGTATCTGTTTTCAAAAACAGACAGTTTTGTGCAGTGTTCGTGATTTGCTATATGGCTCTCTGAAGATTAAAAAGTTCTTTGTGTTTCTTACGATCAGTGTTTTGGATTCTGAATATTGGAGGCTTTCTATAGAACTGCAGAATACGAAGTTCTTTGAGCAAATTGCAATGATTTGATCTATTACAGGAAACTCTTTTCGATTCAAATTAGAACTTTTATTTGCAAGAGTAAAGGGTTTTGCCATTCAGTTCATATCCTCAAAGCCCAGCTTGTTACTTTTTGTCATCACGTGGCATGTCATGTTAATTATAAATGTCAATTATTTCATATAGTAACACTTACGATAAGATTCGTTAGTTAACAACATTAGTTATCATGAACTAATAATGAACTGCACTTCTACAGCATTTATTCATCTTTGTTAATGTTAATTGTAACATTTGCTAACACATTATTAAAATCTTGTTAACATTAGTTAATGAACTGTGAAGTAACATGAACAAACAATGATTAATATTACAATGATATTAACTAATGTTTAACTAATGAA
>CM074293.1:6835768-6963268 GCA_037194245.1 Opsariichthys bidens
GATAGATAGATAGATAGATAGATAGATAGATAGATAGATAGATAGATAGATAGATAGATAGATAGATAGATAGATAGATAGATAGATAGATAGATAGATAGATAGATACATAGACACATAGATAGATATATAGATAGATAGATAGATAGATAGATAAATAGATATACATAGATAGATAGATAGATACATAGACACATAGATAGATAGATAGATAGATAGATAGATAGATAGATAGATAGATAGATAGATAGATAGATAGATAGAGAGATAGATAGATAGATAGATAGATACATAGACACATAGATACATAGATAGATAGATAGATAGATAGATAGATAGATAGATAGATAGATAGATAGATAGATAGATAGATAGATAGATAGATAGATACATAGACACATAGATACATAGATACATAGATAGATAGATAGATACATAGATAGATAGATAGATAGATAGATAGATAGATAGATAGATAGATAGATAGATAGATAGATAGATAGATAGATACATACATACATAAATACATAGATTGATACAAAGATAGATACAAAGATACATATATAGATAGATAATAGGAAGAAAGAAAGAAAAACAAAAAGAAAGAAAGAATGAAAGAAAGAAACTGGTAAGCCTGAGAGACCCACTTGCTAACCATCTTAACCAGCAGTTCAATCAGTTCAAACCACTAAACCTCCATAGGTTAAATGTTAGATGTTTTCAACAGCAAAATATGCATGTATATTTTAACCTAAAATCTTGTATTCTTACTTGTTTACCCAAACATACAGATAGATGAGTTTCAACTCCATTATGCAGTCATAACTGTAATCTGTTTAGTAAAAAATTACTTTAAAATTGAGTTATCATTCTCTCAGCACAGCAAATTAGAGGTGTATAAGCCTCGTATGCCATCTAGTGTTGAGAAATCTGCAGACATTTAGCAGACACTTCCTATATGTGACTTTCAGTAACCTTCATGGACCCTACCAGAGGAACCTGGAGTGCACTGACTCACTTCTTGTTAATGGTTCACTTCTTAAAACCTGCAACTTTCTGGTTGTCAGCTCTGAGTCACTGCACCGCACAAATATATATATATATATATATGAAGGGCTTATTCATTCAGCGTATGAGCTTTGATTATTACAGTGCATTTTCAGTTTGCTTTATCAATTAAGTGTGTGGTGCATCTTTATTAGTAAGAGTCGGTGTGAATGTGATGCTATCAGGGTACCGGTCAGTGCAGTTTCAGTTCAGAGAAATAGAGAAAGAAAGAACTGAGAACAAAATGTTAATCGATACTGTCTCTCCTTCTGCTTCTAAAATCTAAAGTAATGGACTGCTGCGTTTTGTTGAAGAATACAGCATTAAATGCTGATTGTAAGGCAAGAGCACTTTCTTTATAAAGTTTTAAAGAAAGATACTTGTCTTACACAAATGCATCGATTCGCATCAGAAGGCCTTTATTAACCCAATGGAGCCATTTCTTTTAAAAAATGGGTGCGTTTTTTTTGTCTTCAAAAATACCCCAGTCATTCACAACCATTACAAACGTTGCAGGACTAAGGATATTTTTAAACAAATCTCCGATTTAAATACACCTTGCTTGAGGGTGAGTAAATCAAGGGATCATTTTTTATTTTGAGGTGAACTAACCTTTTAACCTAGATGCATAAAAAGTTACTTAAATAGCTGTCCACAACAGTTTTGCCTTTGTGCTTCTAATGCATCAGATAAAGCGACAAACTTAATTTAGCCACTTCCTGTGTGGACTACTAAAACAGGAAACAGCCACATTAAGAATACTTTGCTTGTGATGTTAGCGATGGGAGCCATGGTGATCTTGCTGTGTGCATCAAAAATCGACACCACAGTCTTGTCTTTTCTGAAAGCAAAAAGTTCCAGAACAAATGTTTTTTTTTCATTGTTTTTCATTTTTTGATGTCAGTTTCACATATTCACCTGAAAAAACAACAACAACAACAAATACCGGTCACACACAATGTGATGTGTGACTGCAGAGGCGATTTATGCAAATGAGATTAAAGCGTTTTTTATTTCCATGATGACAAATTTCTCACCAAAACCAAGCTTAGCACGTACTTCTCGGTTTATCATTCTGTGGAAAAAGGATCTTAATGATGATTAATTGGAAAAAGTGTCATAATGTGCATCAACAAACTTTCTGGCTTTACTAGTCCACTGTGAAACAGAACAGTGTATGTTTCATTTATTAATCATACATTCAATTTTAACGCATTCAGTCCTTTCAGACATTTTTAAAAGATAAATCTCCAAAACTTTTTGTCTTCATTGTGTAAACGCACTTAGCTCCACTTTTAGCTTCATATATTTACTAATAACTTGGAAAAAGTTAACAAAGACTTACAAATTCTAATATTAACCTCACATTTTTACTTCTTGACATTAGAGACTAAGCCACGTTTTGTACACACAATAGGATGCTGACATAGAAACGTTAAACAATTGTTCTAAACGTGTATGGAATATTATGCATGCACGCCACTTTTATGTTTTACATTTTTTACAAACAACATATTTTTATCAAGTGCTTAAAGAACAAATGCTTTTGAAAAAATCTGGTTCCCACATGACTGGCCCCCAAAATTAAACTTGTTCTCCTGCATTATTAATTTTTTTACTATTTTAGAACAAGCTGTTAGCATTTTTTACTGTGTGAGTGGGATTAATAATCCTCAAAAACGTATAGTTGATGTATTGTCTTGAACTCCGGCAAGTTTCATCAAGTTTCTTGTGCAGTCTTCTTTTTCATCTCCTACGCACAGGAAAACAGCAAACAATACAAGAAAAAGCTGACAAGACTGTGGGTGAGATGAGATGTAGTTAACCACATCCCTGAGACCTTCACTTGCTGGCTCGCTGTGTAGATTACAAGTGTGAAAACGTCACCACAGTGCACAAGAAATGAAACGTGTTTGCATTACAGAAGCATTTGCATTTGCACTATGATTCCGTGCAATTGTCATAGCATTGTCAAAAGATTTACCAACGTCTATTGTATCTACAGTGGTTTAGAATATATCCTCAGAAGACCTTAAAAACGTTTCAATGATTGAAATAAACTATTTCAAATCATAAGAATTGCTGCGCAAACACTGAAATATATAAATGCCTTTATTTTCCTCTTTTACAGTATGACAAAAAACACACACACACACACACACAAAATACAACAACTGCTAAATAAACAGTTTTTTCACACTTAGACCAGCTCATAGACCAACTATACAGTTTTGTTCTGCAATGTTATAGATATATATACATGAAGATGTGGTTAATTGTATTTAAGGATGGTTCCCTCTCAAAACCGCTGTCATGTTAAGATCGCATAAAAATAAATATAAACACAAAGCATCCAGAGCAACAAGCTTCAGTATGTTCAAGACCTCTGCTCTATTAAATTTTTAAAGAGACGAATAAGAACATGAGAGAAATTACCTTGAAAGGAATAATTAATCTAAAAATAAAAATTCTGCCATCATTTACTCAAGCTCACTTTACTCTAAATCTGTCAAACAATATTTTCTATTATTATTTTTATATATTAGTATAGCTACGCACTGTAACTTTTGGCCCTCTAGTGGTTGAAGTGTAAAACTGCTTGCGGAGGAACATTGTTTTGGCGATTACGTGAGTTGTGCTCCGGCTCCACCAATCAGCGCTGATGAATCTGACGGCTTGAAGCGCGCGCTGTGGCCATGTTTCGTTTACAGACGCTCACCTTATCAGTGCGATTGTAACTAACGACATCAAAAGTAACGAAAGACAGACTGAAATTCCCAAAAGTCGGATATGAGCAGGCAAGAAGCTTAAATCGCATTTTTGTTTTGATCTATTGAAAATAATTGTTTTAAAATAAAGTTACAAACACTTGGCAACATAAAATCTATTCATAACAGATAACGGTGGAAACTACTACTTCGCAAGACTATTTGGTTACACTTTATTTTGAGGTGTCAGTATTACTGTGTAATTACACATGTAAGGACTGAGTAATGACAATTAACTACATGTACTTACTATAGGAGTAGGGTTAGGATGAGGGTTTGGTTTAGGGTTAATAAGCATAATTTCTAGTTATTAGCCTACTCTAAACTCTAAAATATAAATAAGTATTGTAGGCTATGTAATAATTTTGCTACGAATTGTGTTAATCTAAATACAGAGAAAAATATATTTTTAATGATTTATGGTAAGGTAAAAACTGTTTGTAAGATTAAATTTTGTTAATTTAAAAAAAAAAGTCAAAATTGTAACGCGTAGACTCGAAGGCACGAAGATCAAAGCTGTTACGTAAAACAGTTTAATAAACATCCACGGGAATACAAAACGGGAAACAGGAAAACTTCATACACGATACGATTAAGAACCGACAAGGACTGGACTAACACAGAGGGAATAAATACAGAGAAACACAGGAGGATAACGAGCAGGGTACAGGTGATGGACATGATGACTGACGAGACACGGCTGACTGAAATGAACTAATGATGACACATGCACATGGGGAAACAAAACAAAGATCACATGACAACTGACAGGACTAAACTAAACAACAGTGCATGGGTGTGACAAATATTTTGTATTGTAAATCATAAATTGACTTTAGATGACTTTTAGTATAGCGCACAAGTTGTAAGGACTATTTACGTATAAATCACCATCTGCTTGTATGGACAAAAACAGCATGGACATTCTGCCTAACATGAAAAAACAATAGTTTAGTAATAATATAGTTTGAAACAACATGAGGGTGAGTATATGACTGAATTGCCATTTTTTTGAAAACTATTTCTTTAATGACACCCTTACCTTCAAAATATGGCTTTTAGTGGTTGCACTTTATTTTACAGTACGTGTACTTACACTATACTTACCTAAGAAAGTACTGATTTATTTAAGGTAACTACATGGGTTAAGGTTAGGTTTAGGGGTAGGATTAGGGTTATTACATTGTTATTACCCAGCTATTATAATTACTTTAATAAGTACATAGTATGTACAAGGGGAACTGGACTGTAAAATAAAGTGCTACCATTTTAGTCAATGAAAATCATTCCAGCAAAGTTCAATGAACATTCAAGCATCTCATTCCATTGGTCTGTACGGCTCTTGATTTCTCTTGGTTCGGTGCTGTTTTTGTCTCGGGTGAGGTAAGGGAGGCGGATATTCCTCCTCCTCGTCCTGAGGCGGTGGCGGGGGTCGAGCACGGATCTGGGCTTTGGGTTGAGCCTGGGTTCGAGGCGGGGTTTCTGGAGATGGGCTGCAGGGCATGAGGTCTTCTTGTGGGATGGGGGGCGCCGGTTGCCCCCTAGCGGTCTGTTTCGATCTGTTTGTACCGGTATGGCTGGGGGTAAGCTCTGCTAGCCTGAGCTCTTCTTCATCTGGAAGAAAAGATGTTCATAATATATAATATTTACTACTTTTTAAAGCAACTAAGGTTACACTTTATTTTAAGGTGTCAGTATTACAGTGTACTTATACATTTAAGTACTGAGTAATGACAATTAACAACATGTACTTACTATAAGGCTAGGGGAGGGTTAATTGCATGTAATTATGCATTATTTCTAGTTATAACTACATGTAACATATGTAACAAAGACACTGTAAAATAAAGTGTTACCGCAACTAGTAATATAGCGACTTGTAATATTGTTGTAGTTGTTCTTCACAAATAAAGAAATTGCTAAACGCATGATACCAAGTAAAAACTGCACCCAACAGAGAGATTAGTAATCTAGTCATAGTAATGTTCTCAAATTAATACCAAGTAACGCTAATTCTACAAAGTAGCAACCAGTATATATGGTATGTTCGTCGATATAGCTGTTCTATTTTGAAAGTGTGGATTCTTTGAAACCCTGTTTTTTTTTTGTAGTGCTGAGTGTTCTGTTAAATGTCTCAGAAAACCACATAAAGACGTTTTTTATACAGGATATTAAGCGGAGCTTGGTTATATCTGTTTTCTAGATCTGTCTGGTGCTGCGTAAACAAAGAGATTTGGAAAATTAATCATTTCTCAGTGGTTTAACATATTCAAAATGTACAAATATTAAGCATTAAACTTTTTTTTTAAGATTAAGTTTAATCTCAGAGTAAACATGTTGAACCTAATACATAAGAATAAAACTTTGGTAAAAAGTTTTGTGTTCCTGTTTTAAACTGGATAATTATAATGAATAGACAGTTTTTGAGAAGGTACAATTATAGGTTAGTTAAAATTCATAATTGTATTTATTTAAAAGACTGCATTTAAGAATTGGCGTTGATGATCGTGGAGGATTGTGGCGAAAACTCTTCAAGCTCAACAAGGATAACGACAGCTTCATCTTGATAGTTTGTTGAAAATACAAATACTCAGTGATTTATTTTAGAGGCAATGAAGATGTCGCTGACCTTTTTGGTGCTTCTTGCGTTGATGACAGCTTCGACACGCACAGATGACGAGAACACATATCAGCAGCAGCAGAAGGGCTCCTCCGCCGACTAGGATGCCCACCATAATCCAGAAATCAAAGCCAAAGAGTGTTTTATGACCTTGGCTTTTACCTCTACCTGCAAGACAGGAACAGATGTCATGAAATCAATAACAAATAAGTGGATCATTTAAAAAAAATCAGTTTTAAGCTATTTAAAACCCTACAAACTGCATCATGTGTAATACTATATGACCCAACGTTACTTCACGAGAGAGTCAAATGTTTGGACACACTTCATTGAATTTGCTCTTAATTACTTTAAAAACGTTTTGATCTGAAAACGTTCATTTAAATGCTTAGAATTAGATTTGAAGGTGAATATAGTTGTGTAAATGTATACATTTCATTTTAATGTCCACTGCTTGTTGAATTTGATTGGATAGGGCTAAGGTTAGTGAACCATTTTTAATGTAGTCTGGGCAGTATTTTCTCGTACTTTCCATAGTTTTGTTGCTTGCAGAGTGGAAAAGTCAAGCATGTTGACAAATTTAAATTTAAATACCATTGAGTCTGAATGGGAACACAAGTAGCACAATTCTGGATAAAATGAGAATTAATTTAAATAGAGATCACGATTCTCCCCCGATTCTGAATATAGGCCTGAAACTAAACAAAATAACATGTAATTTACTCGAGGTTCTGACAAAATATTAATTGCAAGAAAAATGTTTCATTAATTTGAATGAATAAAAAAAATGGTTTTGAATGAATTCAATGACTTATTAATAAACACTTGTTTCATTACTGGATGATTCAGTGTTTTTGAACAAATCTTTTGAGTGAATGATTCAATGACTAAATACATTTTTTAATAGCACTGTTAAAAAATTACTGTAAATTTTACAGTATAATACTGGCAGCAGGGTTGCCAGCCAGTTACTGTAAAATTTACAGTAATGTTACTGTAATTTAATTTACAGAATTTCCCTGTATTCTCTGATTACAGTAAATAACTGTTTTTTTTTAATTACGAAGGGTCAATTTACAGCAATTTTCTGTAAATTTGACTCAAATCAACACGTGACCCCAGAATGCATTGCAGTTGCATTTTACAGTAATTCATTACAGTGAGTTGCTTGTCGCCACTTATTGGCATAAGATGTAATTGAAACAAATGTTATATTTTGATCGCTATTGTAGAAGCCAGTGTTTTTATCCTAACTTTAAACTTTTCTCTCAGTACTTCTGTGATCATTTGAATATTTGTAGAGCAGAAATAACTACTGTGTGGTTCAAAACTGCTCTCTCTGGCTCAGGACGAACACATTTGAATGTTGAGGTATGGTAATCGTTGTCATTAATGAAATAAGATCGCATGGGTGTTTGAATCGAGATCGCGCTATTTTTACGATTAATTGCGCAGCTCTAAACACAACCTTTGAAATCAACATAGGAAGGATTTTCTCCTGTTTATTTTATCTTAGCTTTTTTCAGTCGGTACGTAATTCCCACACTTGTGTCATTTCATAGTTTTAATTAAGTTTGGATAAGGAACACTGTAAAGAAATAAAAAGTTGTTCTGCCTTCATTTTAAATTAGGCCTATATTCAGCTTGAAATGTGAAACTATATTAAGTGACAACTTTGATATTTGAGTTATCTCAGCAAGTCCAATCTAGGGAAGTTATTCTAATGCTAAATTTTAAGTTGTAATGCCTAGTTACAATAGTTTTTTAACAGGGTGTCCAAACTTTTGACTTCTCTTCAGTTACTACACAGTTTAATACCATTTTGCTGAGTCAATGCGCACTTGAAAAATACTGTTGTTTTGCAGTCATTTTTTCATGATTGCACGTCAGCAGCAAAAACAGGAAACAGCCAGACCAAAAACCAGTGCATATGCTTTATGAACCAAAAGTGAAATCGTGAATCTTAATTTTTTACATCAATATTTAAGTTCAGGTCAGTTCAAAACACCAAAAAGGTCTATTTAGATGTTTTATGTTTCCTTAGAGACAACAAAACAGCATTTTTAACAAAGATAAAATTTCTATTATTAATTATAACAGAAAAATCAGTACGTTCATCAGGAATGAAAAGCATGTGAAATAAAAACAACTTACATGATACTGCAGAATTCTCACTTTTATTTGTGCTGAGAGGATTGCTTGCCTCGCATGAGTACTGTTTATTCTCCTTTATTTGCGCAGATAACAACAACAGTTTTTTATCAGATATTTTAGCATTCTGGATGGGTTTTCCTTCTTCATACCAGATTACATTCAGATTCGTATCTTTATTGTTCGCTTCACAGGTGAGACTAGCATTCCCATCAGGGGTGCAGGTGACCTTCACAGTAGGTTTAGAGAGCTTTGCTGTAAAAGAAACATGGTGGTTATTTCCTACTACTGTAACTACTATAGAACTACTATATGCATTTTGATGGACGGGTAGAAATATTTGTCATCTTACCATAAACATTAATTTCCACTTTTCCTGAACCAATCTCTATACCTTCTGTATCAAATGCACTGAATGTATATGTGCCCGTGTCCTTCACACTGACACTTTGAAATTTTAATGATCCATTGTCTTCCTTATCTACACCTTTATTTTGATGAATGCATTTTCCATTTTTCCAGCGAAGAATGACGCCATTTTTGTCATGGGTCCATTTTATCTCATAAAGTTCCTTTTTTGTTGTTGTCATCTCAATGATGCAGGATGCTCCTTCTAGTAGATTATTTCCACATTTCTCTGTTGAGACTGTAATAAATTAAATTATGTTAGTTTTTTAAATAAAACTCAACAGGGTTCACCTGCTCATATTTGGTTCACTATGAGGAAAAGGCTTAAAAACAGAGAATGAATAAATCTTAAGGTGGGTTTATTTTTAAAAGTAAATTTTGGTTTAGAGCCTAACCTTAGGCAAAACTATAGGACACATTTCAATATTCTATTCCTACCATTAAAAAAAAAAGATAGTTCATTTAACACACACCGACTCCTACATAACAACAACAGGATCTGCCTTCA
This sequence comes from Opsariichthys bidens, assembly GCA_037194245.1. Lineage (NCBI taxonomy): Eukaryota > Metazoa > Chordata > Actinopteri > Cypriniformes > Xenocyprididae > Opsariichthys > Opsariichthys bidens. The sequence continues at coordinate 6,845,271 of CM074293.1, forward strand.
CACTGTAAGGGGTAAGTTGTCACAAAAGGGCATCTGCATTAGGCAGCCTATTAAATCATAATTTAAACAGTAAAAAATAATATACAAACAACAAATATGTATCTTAAAAATATCAAATCTTTGTTATGGCCAACAGAACTTAAGGTTGTGTAAAATTACAACATATATGCCCTGACCTGACATTTATGACATGACCTGACATAAAGTGACTTTTTGTGTATGTTAGTGTGTTTCTTTTGTGTTTCCTGCCCAAAAGAAAATACAAAAATAACATGGTATTGGAACTTAACAAAAACATTATAATTTAAGATCACTTTGAAAACCAACAAATTGTTAAGACGTTTGACTGAAAACCTTATAGCTCCTGAAATAGATTTTCTGCTGAGCTCTCTGTGAGACGACTATGATAATAAAGGTTCCAAAAGAGAGTTTTAGCAGCAATAGGAAGAGGGGGGAAAAAACATTTTCGGTCCCCAAAAAAACTTTGTTAAAAGTTCTCATTATTATTTTGAAGGATATTTTAATAATCTAAAGAAGCTTTTTACACTGCAAAGAACTTTTTGTAAAATGGAAATAATTTTTGAAATGAATGGAAATAAAATGTGAAATGGATTCCATGGATGTTACATTCTTCACGGAACTATAAATGCCAATAAAGAACCTTTATTTTCAGGAGTATAACACTGGCCTTGATTGCATATCTAAATATTTTACTTTCTATGAGTGTCTTTTATGAAAGGTAGACATGAACAAACTGCAGCAGTTTACATGATGTAGATGTCACTAAATTCGCATTTAAAAGTGTCCAAAAAGGAGATTAGAAGTGCATTTGTTGCCTTAAGGAAATATTTTACTGATCTGACACTTCTTTGATGGCGGCATGAGTGAATTCAGATGTTCCTACGTTAAATGACAAAACATCATTTGCAGTAATTTATAATATTGAGTTGATATAAAATAACACAGCATGCTTGAGAAAAAATGTTAGTAATGATTACTATTCGTAATATCTTTTAATCACATTGAACTTTTGATCTCAACTACAAAATATATTTTCAAAATATATATAAGTAAAACAGCTTTTTCACTTAAGTCTATTATAGAAAATGAAGTCACAACCTACCAGAGAGTGCAGCGAAGCCACAGAGGAACAAAAATAAGAGATTATATTGGCAGCTCATTGCTCTTCTGAACACAGCAAATGTTCCTGAACCTTTTCACAATCAACTGGGGGAAACTGAAAGAATTTCCTGTTTGCGATCAGAGAGTTGGCGGTTATGCAGACAGAATCACGAACTGAAGATGTCAGTTGTGCAAAAATTGACATGGTGCTTCACAGGTGTGGAAGGATGTCATCTAATGTGCTGCTATGTGAAGCAGGTGTTTCTGTCTAACAAATATAGAATGCATCTGATGTTTTGAGATGTTGGCCAGCTATTTTTATCTTGATCCTGTGGACTAGAAGGCTGTCAAGCACTGATTTAAAAAAAAAAAATTATATATATATATACATATATATAAATACATAAATATATATTATACATATACTTAATTAACTTATAGATAGAAAGGTTTCCTCTGGATGTTTTGCACGTTATCCTATACTGGATCTAGGACAGTGGTTCTCAACTGGTGGCTCACGACCCAAAAATGGTTTGCGTGTCTGTACCAGCGACCTGGTGGCTTAAATACATAATTGTGTGACAAATTAAATGCCATACAATGCTGCCATCTTGTGAGCAACCTTTCTATTGAAATGCTTTTATTTTTTTTCTAAATGAAAATATAGAAATTATACATGTACATTAAAGAGGACCTGTTTTGCCCTTTTGCAAAGTCTTGATTTTATTTTTGGTCTTTACTAAAATAGGTTTTCATGCCTGAATGTTTAAAATCACATTATTTTTCCTTTTTGACATTGTTGCAGCTCCACTGTTCCCAATCTGTCAGTAAAACTCTGTTTAGTTCCTGTCTCTATTAACCCCCTCCTTCTGAAAAATGCAATGTACTCTGATTGGTCGGCTGGACCAGTCTGTTGTGATTGGTCAAGCACTTTGAGCGTGTTTGAAAATGTCACGACTCTCACCATAACCACATGTTTCCCAGAAGAATAATCAAGTCCAAAATTGAGGTGTTTCAGGGAGTTCAGAAACAGTGACTTTTTTGGAGCTTTTTAAAAAAAAAAAAAAATATATATCCATATTTAACAAGGTGTGAAGTAAAATATCTAGCTTCCGTCAGACCGCCCAGAATATTACACATTTGCTGGTGGCAATGCCATAAATGAGTCCTACCTGTCGAGACATTCCCTACAGACTTCTACATACTGTATAGTTAAAGGTATTGTTTAGTGTAAAAAAAAATGTTGAAGATTATCTAACAGGCTGTCGATTTATTAAATGAAGCTATTTCCTCACAAAAGCGTAGTGAAGCTGAATATTTATTGGCTCATTTGAACATTCCATAAGTCTAAGTTTTGATTCCAAGTCTTTTGCTTTTCCAAGTTATTTCACAGTGAATGTCTGACCCAGTTTTGGTGATCGAAGCTTTAAAGCTGTAGGAGGAGGTAAAGTATGGAGTCAAATCCATGCCACAAATATTTGCAAAAGTATAAAGTTATGCAATAAAGTATTGCAAAATAAAATAGTTTTGCATGAGAAAAATAAAGTATTGAGAGAAAAAAGTAATAAAGAATTGTGAAATAAAGATATAATTAATTACAAAAATCAATTAGAGAAGTAAAAGAACTTAAGAACTTTTCATCTCTGCAACAGATTTTTTGCAGCAATGGTTTTGAAACATATTTTCCATGGTCACACCTACTAAACCATTGCAATGCTCCTTCTATTCTGTGTTTGAGTCACGTGTGAGTTGCCTTCCTTTTGCACTTCACTTTTCTGTGCGTTTCACTTCATGGTATTGTATTGACATTGGGGTGGAGTCAAGAAGTGGGGGCGTGTTCAGCGGGCCTGGCCACGCCTCCCACCAATGCACATCATCGGCTTGAAATGCATATCGAAACAACTTTTTTTTTTTTGCTCAATACTTTTTCCTTTTGTAATACTTTTGCAAATATATGTGGCATTAATTTCACTCCATATTAGAGAACCGTATTGTATTTCTCCAGCTAACATAATAAAGGTTCACAAACAATTTTCCCAAAAGTATAAACATTTGTCACACAATCAAGCAGAGGTTCTCTTTTATTTCCTGAGAAGTTCATTTCACACTGAACATTCCTTTCTGCCACAAGAGGGCATGAAAGATCACGTGTCTCACAACAGACATCAGTGCTCTGCACCATGCCTTCAGCAAACTCACAGATGCCTCAGATTATACATTTTCACAAAACAAAACAGATCGAAAAAGAAGAAGAAAAGCAGCGTGAAGATATTCTTCAGACCTTCTCATATTCTCTGCCATGGCTCTTGATCATTTGCAGTGCTGTTTCAGGTAATAGTTCAGATTTTAGTATAAATGATGATACCAAAAAGTTATACCATGGTACTGAATGATTATTTGGCATTTACAAAATACTCCAAGATACTTAAAGCTTGAGAAATGCTATTTATAAATAAAACTTAAGATAAGAAGTCTTCGCTTTAAAGGATAATCAAACCTCTTAAATTGTAAATACATACTTTAATGTTGTTTTGGAAACAAATGTACTATGCACTGTCAGACTTGCTTATTATAAGTCTCCTGCTGTCAATATAATTTCTAAAATATCATTTCTCTTATTTACAGCACTGAATTTTCCAACACCAAATTCAAAACCCCATACATGGACAAACGCACTGGAGAACTAAGTTTAAGATATTTGCAGCTCAAACACACGAGTTTATACCGTCGACAGTAAAGAGCAAAGAAAACAATTCATCTTGAATGTTATAGGTGAGTTTATAGATGAAAACAATACTTTCACATTTTATTATTATCATAATTATATACATATATTACAGCTTTGTTAGAAATAATTTGGTAGCTAACTTGTTGGTTCTGGGTCATACTTATAATAAATATATTTAAACTAACAAACACATTTTTTTATATTATTTTTTGTTTGTTTTCTTCATCTGTAACGGTTATTTTGAAATAACAATAAGGACAACAATGCAGCAGTGTTTATTTAAGTTTTTATTTGTTTTGTTTTTGTTTTTTGTTCAGTTTGAATTTAAATTCATTTTAAATCTTAATCTTAATTTCACGGCCCCGTGGAAATCCACAGCCTCCCTGTTGAGAGCCACACTATTGATACTGTTGACAATCATCTTCACCGTGTTGAAATCTCTACTCCCTTTTCCCATAAAGACATTTATTTTCAACAAAGATGAAGAAAATATTCAAAAAGTGGAAATAAAGTGTCTAACCTGTGTTCCCTTTCAGTCGGTCCCGTTCGATGTACATCGGAACTGAACCGACGGATTGGGATATCGCATGAGAGCGCTATCATTATGGCAAGCCGTTTTAGCTTTTAAACTTTGTTCTGACTATCTTTAATTATGACTAGTCAAAACGTCTCAGGTTACGACTGTAACCCTAGTTCCCTGAGAGAGGGAACGAGACGCTGCGTCGAATGACGCTTTGGGAACGCCTTCAGCGTGATTGCGTCTGATGCATGAATGTCAACTAGCCAATGGCGAGAATGAACGTCACGGGCGGGTGACGCTCATGACCAGGAAAGGATAAAAGCACATCCGGAACGATTGCTCACTAGCTTAAAATAGCTGAAGCAAATCGACCACAGGTATGCAGGGAGTATGGCTGGGTGACGCAGCGTCTCGTTCCCTCTCTCAGGGAACTAGGGTTACAGTCGTAACCTGAGACGTTCCCTTTCGAGGGAACTTCAACGCTGCGTCGAATGACGCTTTGGGAACGATATGCCAAAACGCCATACTTGCAAATGCCTGTCTGTGTGAAACTGCGGCACACAAAGACTTAAGCACCTGCGAACCTGGAACGGCGTCCAGGTCGAGTTTAGAGAAAAAAGTCACAAACGTGAGCGGAGGGGAACAGCCCGCCGCATCACATACTTGAGGGTACCCTCGATAGCAAGGCCTTGGAGGCCGCCATACTCCTGGTGGAATGAGCTCTGATAGCTATAGCAGCTGGCCAGAGACCTCATAAGGGAGAGAAATAGCCTCGACTATCCACTCGCTAGCCGTCTGTTTGGACGCAGGCGATCCAAAACAAACAACTGATCAGCTTTTCCTGGTCCGGTTCTAAGAAAGTGCCACGAAGGAAACAGGTTATCACATGGTTTCTCCCCACAGTTGTACCATACAAAAGAACATGGTAAGCAGCGATAGCTGACACATACACTTTTAGAATGGACGAGGAAAGACCTGATAAGAAGCGATCTTGTAGGAACTCTAGCACTGTACCGACTGGGCAGTTTACTGGATCCAACTGTCGCATATTACACCAAGAAGTGAAAAATTTCCACTTCAGAGTGTACAGTTTCCTTGTGGACGGAGCTCTGGAGTGAAGTATGGTCTCTACAACCTCAGTTGAGAGACCAGATTCTATGAGTTGGGCCCCCTCAGAGGCCAAACCCACAGGTTCCAAATCCCTATCCAGGGGTGAAATAACACACCTCCCGCCTGAGATAGAACATCCCTCCTGACTGGAATCTCCGAGGGAGAGTAGTCGAGGAGAGAAAGGTTCAGGAACCATATTCGGCTCAGCCAGTAGGCGCTACTAGTAGTAGACTTATTCCTTCCCAGCGGACCTTCTCCAGAACTCCTGGGAGCAGATCAATCGGGGAAATGCGAACAGACATAGCCTCGGCCATGTCTGTACCATGACATCCAGTCTCAGAGGAGCTGGATGTATGAGGGAGAACCAAAGTGAACAGTGCGTCGTATCCTGAGACGCAAACAGATCCACCTCTGCTTGGCCATAAAACTCCCATATGAACTTCACCATCTCAGGGTGAAGTCTCCATTCCCCTGGCCTTAGCCCCTGCTCCTATAATCTGGGCCTCTGGAATATAGCTCACTCCCAAGGAGAGCGTCTTCCCCAGGGACCACAGGAGGATCTGGTGTGCCCGCTTATAAAGTGGACATGAACACAGACCTCCCTGTCGATTATAAAAGAAACCAACAATGTGTTGTCTGTGCAGACAAGCACATGATGGCTTCCCAGGTCTGGGAGGAAGAACTTCAACGTATTGAAGACAGCCAGCATCTCCAGGCAATTAATGTGCCACAACAGATGATGACCCCTCCAGAGACCTTAAGCTGAGCGGCCTCCCATAACCGCTCCCCAGCCTGTGAGAGAACCTCTGTGGTCAGTGTGACTCGTCGACACTGAGCTCCTAACACAGGACCCTGGGACAGAAACCAGTTCTCCTTCCATATAACCAAGGCGCGGAGCGCTCGCCGCGTGATCTTGATCGTACAGAATGGGTTCCCCCTCGGGGAAAAACCTTCTGGTGCTGAGCCACCACTGTAAGGGTCTCATGTACAGCAGGCCAAAAGCCATCACGTTGGACGCAGCTGACATCAGACCCAACTGTCTCTGAAACTGTTTTTTACAGTGTGTGACTGGCCCTAGCTCCTTTCTTTTCACGACTGAGAGAAAAAAACAGCAATGCGAGTGGGCGAAAGAACAGCCCACATCATCGCTGAATCCACACCAAGAAAGGTGGTTCTCTATACTGGAGAAAGCACACTCTTTATGGTGCTCAGTCTCAACCCCAATTCCTGCATGTGAGCGAGAACGACAACTCGATGCCGGACCGCCCACTGCTCTGACTGAGCTAATATTAGCCAGTCGTCTGAATAGCTCAGAATGCGCATGCCCTGCAGCCTGAGCGAGGCCAGTGCTGCATCTACACACTTCGTGAACGTGCGGGGTGAAAGAGCTAGTCCGCTGGGACAGGAACCAGTTTTCCTTCCACATAACCAAAGCGCGGAACGCTCGCCGCGTGATCTTGATCGTAGGAATGGGTTCCCCTCGGGGAAAAAAAAAACCTCTGGTTCTGAGCCACCACTGTAAGGGTCTCATGTACAGCAGGCCAAAAGCCATCACGTTGGACGCAGCTGACATCAGACCCAACAGTCTCTGAAACTGTTTTTACAGTGAGTGACTGGCCTAGCTCCTTTCTTCATGACTGAGAGAAAAACAGCAATGCGAGTGGGCGAAAGAACAGCCCACATCATCGCTGAATCCACACCAAGAAAGGTGGTTCTCTATACTGGAGAAAGCACACTCTTTATGGTGCTCAGTCTCAACCCCAATTCCTGCATGTGAGCGAGAACGACATCTAGATGCCGAACCGCCATCTGCTCTGACTGAACTAATATTAGCCAGTCGTTCGTACCGTTCAGAATGCGTATGCCATGCAGCCTGAGCGAGGCCAGCACTGCATCTACGCGCTTCGTGAACGTGCAGGGTTGAAAGAGCTAGGCCGAACGGAAGAACCCGATACTGGTACGCTTTGCCCCCGAAAGCAAACCTCAGGAACTTCCTGTGTTGTGGAAGGATGGAAACATGGAAGTATGCGTCTTTTAGATCTATCGTGACAAACCAGTCCTCGGATCCGATTTGAGTCACGATTTGACTTAATGTCAGCATCTTGAATATTACCAATTCAGATGACTAAGATCTAATACAGGACGCAACCCGCCATCCTTTCTTGGAACAATGAAGTAATGGCTGTATCAACCCGACTCCCAGTCGGCTACAGGGACCCGTTCTATAGCTTCCTTTGCTAACAGGGTCTTTACTCCTTGTTCCATCACCAGAGCCTGCTCAGGATGCACTAATGATAGTAGCACCCCGTTGAATAGAATTGGATGAAAACCAAGGGATTCTGAACCCTTCTCTATTGTCTGCAGGACCCATTGAGATATATTTGGTAGACGTTTCACTCTGCCATAAAAATCTACTAAGGGAACCAGCCTCCCAAGGCTGACCTCTGGTGTACTTCGAGCAGCCACTTCGGTGACCTGAAACATATTGGCAGGAAGCAACCGATTTGACTGCTCTGACCCTCCTCAGAGGGTGCGAGCCTGACCCAACGTCGTGTGAACGCTGAATCATGAACTCGCTGAAAACCGCTGCGCCCCGAAGCACCGAAGGTGGCGGGGTCGGCAGAACAGCCCCCTGAGGGTCGCGACGTGGGGCGGGCACCGTATGCTGAGGTGTACACCGCTCTGAACCACGTAAAGCTACCCTCAGATTCCTTTTCAGATGGCGCAAGCCTGACACAGTGTCATATGAGTGCTGAATGTTAGGCTCGCTGGAAACCGCTGCACCCCGAAGCACCAAGGGTGGCGGGGTTGGCAGAACGGTTCCCCTAGGGCAACGAAGTGGCACAGACACCGTATACTGAGGTGTACACTGCTCCACCCCGCAGGGGACTGCCCTCAGAAACCTGACACCACCAGCGTCAGGATCTGCATAAAAGGCTGAACTGATACATGAGTCTAACTACTGAAAGTCAGATAAATATGTATCATTTTAATTCCTCAAAATTAAATACAGCCAACTGCACACTAATACCTATTATCTCATTTAATTTCTCAAAATTAAATGTAGCCACATATCAACCAGACAAGAAAAACACAGTCTGGATGAAAGGCAAGATATAGAGTAGAGTATTGATGCAGACAGATATCACATTTAATTCTTCAAATTAAATGCACCCATAAACCATCAAACAAGTGTACATGGTCTAAATGATATAGGCTAAATATACATAATGTTGTGCAGTATGAACACCCATAATCTGCGCGTCGCCTCGGCGGACGCGAGATCAAAGCCATAGATTCTTTATTGCAGTTGCAGACCCGAAATCTACACGTCGCCTCGGCAGACGCGAGATCAGAGCCACTAGAATCTTTATTTGCAGTTTGCAGACCCGAATCTACGCGTCGCCTCGGCGGACGCGAGATCAAAGCCATAGATTCTTTATTGCAGTTGCAGACCCGAAATCTACGCGTCGCCTCGGCAGACGCGAGATCAGAGCCACTAGAATCTTATTTGCAGTCTGCAGACCCGAGTCTACGCGTCGCCTCGGCGGACGCGAGATCAAAGCCATAGACTCCTGTCTAAATAAGATATAGTGCTTGAATTCTTTTGGACAAACAACAATAAATAGACAGAGACAGTTTCACACACAGAGCGCTTTGCTGAAGCAAAAAAGCTAGTGAGCAATCGTTCCGGATGTGCTTTTATCCTTTCCTGGTCATGAGCGTCACCCGCCCGTGACGTTCATTCTCGCCATTGGCTAGTTGACATTCATGCATCAGACGCAATCACGCTGAAGGCGTTCCCAAAGCGTCATTCGACGCAGCGTTGAAGTTCGCTCGAAAGGGAACTGATTTATGACTAGTACGGGAAGGAGTATTTAATGCTAAAACGGCTTGCCATAAACCAATGAAAATTGGGGCGAATTCCTACTCCCTGCCAGAATCTGACTCCCCTCGCGTGCACGCGCATGACGTCAGTCAATGCAGCCAGTTGCGAAAACAGACAAGCGTTAGACGGCGCAAGTAAAACATGGCAATTTGTGTATTGGTCTTTGATCATGTATTAATTTTTGTATTTAACTAAACTCGTATGATTTACAACTTGGACTGTCTAGCTGTGCTTTTATAGTTTGTATTGTGTTTTACTACAGTGAAAACATTTTTTTTTTTTTTTTTAAACAGTACTGTGTTTTTTTTTGTAGTAAACCAATGGTTTAGTTTCGTAAGGTGAGCATGCACCTAAATCTGAACAGTACTAAAGGATACAGACAAATATGTCATTGTACTTTATTACCTGCACATTTTCTCTATTGTAATATTCCGTATCATGAAACAGGATGTGTTTGTTAGGGAGCAGAACAATTGTTAAACACTTGTAATTTTTTGCAGGTATACTATATGACAGTTTCCATGTCACATAGAAACATCCATGCTGAATTCCTGTGGCTTTTTCTTCTATTAAATATTCAATACATAACTATAGATGTTAGGTGTTTATTAAACTTGGTTAATCAGTTTGTATTTACCAGATGCAGAGAATTTTAACGTCACATAGCTGTACAGAATTATTTAAAAGGGTTATATAGAGTAATATTGACTAACAGGCTATTTTGCTGGGTTTTTTTTGATGGGTTCAGTGTGGATGCTGGAATTCAGTAGAGGACAAAATGCACAAAGAATAAGAATTGCTGCAACAACAACATTTTAAGCTTAGCTAGCAGGAGAAGCTGACATGTATGAAGCTTTTCACGTAGGAACAGGTTGCTCTTCGCTGCTCTTGCATTCCATGTTCTTCCTTCTTTATGGATTTCTCCACTTTCTAGATCCGTTTCTTTGCGTCCTTCAATTGACCCTTCGCAAAGACCCTCCCACTGTTGCTATGCCCGACAAACCATGCATTTTTTTTTTAAGTTGTCAGCTACCACCAGAGTTTTTTTCTATTTTTGTATTAACATTTTCACAAAAATGTCATTGCCCCAGAATATTTTGTTGTATGAATATCTGAACAAACAGAACCCATGCTTTAAAAAAATATTCTAGCTTCATACATTATTTTTTATAATCAACACTCAAATGTGGGTAAGTTTCATAAAAAAAAGCAAAATTTTGAGCAAAAAACTGAGAAAATCACGTTTTTGTTAAAGACTACATCCAAATCGGATTCAGAATGACGATCAAAACATAGATGGAGTAGATAGAGTCCATCAACATCCCCAATGCTTGCACAGACCTATAGCTTGTCCCGGGTAGACATTTCATTCAGTAACATTAGACTGTTTTGTACATTGTCTTGTAGTTCTTTGGAAAATGTTACGTCATCACTGTCTACACATGCATGAAACAGCTAGTTTTTTTTTAAGATTAGTAAAATGGTATATAGTTTATTAAATTAAGAAAAGAAGCTGCTGATTCAGATCATAATATTTGGTAATTTAACATTTAATCAATGCTGAAGAAAAATTTGATGGTTTTTGACCTAAACATGCTTTATATTTTTACACAGTTAAACTGACAGTGAAACAACTCTACTCATGCATGTTAAAACATTCTCTGGGATCCACTATGAATTTCTCATAAGTTGAAAGCACCTTTTCTCAGTCTTCCATTAGCAAAACGCACAATCTGATCAAGTGCCTTGAGCATCAAAACATCTACGTCATCATTGGCGTCAGTCTCATCATGATAGTTCTTCACTGGAAAGATATTGCACATCGGCACACCCACATTTAAACTGCACAGCTCCATCTAGACAGAAACAGAATTCAAAATTATTTGTAAAAACTATAGAAAGCAATATGCATAGTTGTTTAAATGAATGATCTACCTTCTCTTTGATATTTTTGCTGTAGTAGACCTTCCTCAGATTATGTTTGACTATTGGACATGCTTCATCCACTTTGGTCATGACAATCACTTGAGGAATATCTGCAATGAGAAAGTACTAAATGATTTTTACTGTGTTTTCAGTTTCTTTCATTTCTTCCAAACTACAGCAAATGGCAAATGTTACATTTTTAGTTTTATAGGTTAAATAACAGCACCTTTACCTATTGTTAAAATGTGCACTTATACTAAACATTTCTCATGGTGAATGAAGGCACTTATATATTACTGTTTTGTGAATAATGAAAATAAAAATCATACAAAGTTTTACCTTTATCACTGATTTCCTGACGGATGACTTTCAGCTTCTCAATAAGTACGTTACAGAGTTGGACTTTATTTGCATCAATGATGTAAACCAGGCAGAAAGCTTGATCTGTCAGTGAAGGGTTTTTAGTGTAATGTTCATCTTTGTCAGAGATGTGCTTCTCGCTGAACTAGGATTATGAAATAAAAATAACATATAAAATATCGCACATTAAATGTTAATTTTATATAAAATTTAACGCAGTTGATTGTAAATTGAAATGTCTTACTTTATATCCCTCCCTCACATGGCCATATACGGTTTTGATAATGTCATCTGTTTGACCCAGATGTTTTGACTCAGGTGAATTTTTAACCTGCAAGCCCATTACGTCACAGATTTCAAAAGGAAGATCTGCATCACCATTTCTGATACGGTATACTTTCAGCTATAAACAAAGACCAAGAATATGGCACCATAAATATTTGTAAATATCACACACTTTGCCAAAATATTTTCAATGCTATTTCCTTAAAGCATATTTCTAAAATCTTTTTTAGCTTTAAAATCATGTTATTTTGGTATCATACGAGTGCAACAGGAGTCAAATAATACCTACTCTTTTTGTGAAACTGTGACTGGCGGCTGAATCGGAATTATCAGCAAGTGCTTCACAAACAATTTCTCCTTGAAAGGCACTACTGACAGAATTAATAAAGCTGGACTTCCCTGCTGCAATTTGTCCAGCTACTACGATCCTGATGTGTTTAACATCTGGATAACTCGGAGTAAAATTTTGTAGACGTGTTTTCAGCACTGCTTTCTGTCTGCAAAAACAGACAAATTTATTTACACACTAAATTCAGGAGTTCACACTTGCATATAATCATATAAACTCCGGTGTTAATATGGTGGATTATCTGAACATGATCCTGCTATATATTTACAGCGAATACTTTTTGTAAATCTTAATTTTAACTGTTTTTGCTTCATTATACATATATTTATTGATTGATATTTTGAAACCTGATATACTTCATTTTGTAAATCCAAGCAAATAAGGAAATAAATGCTCTGCACACAATGTTAAAATAATTTTCTTTGTAATTTTCACTTTTTACATTTAGATAAAAAATTTGCACTGCTAGGGTGGACATAGCCTACATATAGAGATTTAAATAAATACTTTTCTGCATAGCTTATGTAAATGTAAAGCTTACCCCCAGTCAAATTTCCTCCATGGTTCAAGCAGTTCTGTGAAAAAACATCATGTAAATAGGTAGCATCTTTCTCTGAGAATGCATGATGTGTAATTTATATAAATGTAGGAGACAGAGGAGTACTGTAACACAGAGCGAGTTGTAATTCCGCAAGTATAAATACATATACAAATTAGGTTAGGATGAAATGAATATGACCATTGTGTCTGGATACAAATATAAAAGATATACAAGACAGGAGGGTAGTCAAACTAACGTGAAAGGAAACACAGGAAACAAAGTATAAACTATCAAAATATTAACTGAAATATAAAATATATATTGCAAAATAATTGCTTCTTTTACAGCAGTCAATAATTTTTGCAATCAATTAATCTTTGTAGTATTCAGGTAAATACAGATCTTCGACAAATCTGAGGCCCTTTTTACGTAATAACAGGTTGTTCTTCATTGCTCTTGCATCCCGATATGTTGAAAGAAACGAGGTATGACCCTTCTGCATTGGCGCGCACAGACGTTCCACTGGGGTATAGGGGGCACCTCAATATGACCGAAAGGGCACTTTACTATTAGCATTTAAAGGGGCAGGGGCTCGACACCAAGCACATGTTCTTCTTTCTTTATGCATTTCTCAACTTTCTAGATCCGTTTCTTTGTGTCCTTCAATTGACCCTTCGCAAAGACCCTCCCACTGTTGCTATGCCCGACAAACCATGCGCCGACATGGTCTTAGTACTAATATCTTGCTCAGAAACCTTAACTATTTCTCCACCTGCATTTTTAATAAAAGTTATCATATACCACCAAAGTTTTTTATATTTTTGTATTATACATTATTTTTTATAATCAACACTCAAATGTGGGTAAGTTTCATAAAAAAAAGCAACATTTTGAGCAAAAAACTGAGAAAATCACGTTTTTGTTAAAGACTACATCCAAATCGGATTCAGAATGACGATCAAAACATAGATGGAGTAGATAGAGTCCATCAACATCCCCAATGCTTGCACAGACCTATAGCTTGTCCCGGGTTGACATTTCATTCAGTAACATTAGACTGTTTTGTACATTGTCTTGTAGTTCTTTGGAAAATGTTACGTCATCACTGTCTACACATGCATGAAACAGCTAGTTTTTTTTTTTAAGATTAGTAAAATGGTATATAGTTTATTAAATTAAGAAAAGAAGCTGCTGATTCAGATCATAATATTTGGTAATTTAACATTTAATCAATGCTGAAGAAAAATTTGATGGTTTTTGACCTAAACATGCTTTATATTTTTACACAGTTAAACTGACAGTGAAACAACTCTACTCATGCATGTTAAAACATTCTCTGGGATCCACTATGAATTTCTCATAAGTTGAAAGCACCTTTTCTCAGTCTTCCATTAGCAAAACGCACAATCTGATCAAGTGCCTTGAGAATCAAAACATCTACGTCATCATTGGCGTCAGTCTCATCATGATAGTTCTTCACTGGAAAGATATTGCACATCGGCACACCCACATTTAAACTGCACAGCTCCATCTAGACAGAAACAGAATTCAAAATTATTTGTAAAAACTATAGAAAGCAATATGCATAGTTGTTTAAATGAATGATCTACCTTCTCTTTGATATTTTTGCTGTAGTAGACCTTCCTCAGATTATGTTTGACTATTGGACATGCTTCATCCACTTTGGTCATGACAATCACTTGAGGAATATCTGCAATGAGAAAGTACTAAATGATTTTTACTGTGTTTTCAGTTTCTTTCATTTCTTCCAAACTACAGCAAATGGCAAATGTTACATTTTTAGTTTTATAGGTTAAATAACAGCACCTTTACCTATTGTTAAAATGTGCACTTATACTAAACATTTCTCATGGTGAATGAAGGCACTTATATATTACTGTTTTGTGAATAATGAAAATAAAAATCATACAAAGTTTTACCTTTATCACTGATTTCCTGACGGATGACTCTCAGCTTCTCAATAAGTACGTTACAGAATTGGACATTATTTGCATCAATGACGTAAACCAGGCAGAAAGCTTGATCTGTCAGTGAAGGGTTTTTAGTGTAATGTTCATCTTTGTCAGAGATGTGCTTCTTGCTGAACTAGGATTATGAAATAAAAATAACATATAAAATATCACACATTTAAATGTTAATTTTATATAAAATTAACGCAGTTGATTGTAAATTGAAATGTCTTACTTTATATCCCTCCCTCACTTGGCCATATACGGTTTTGATAATGTCATCTGTTTGACACCCAGATAAATTTTGAGGGTCCAGGCCCATTACGTCACAGATTTCAAAAGGAAGATCTGCATCACCATTTCTGATACGGTATACTTTCAGCTATAAACAAAGACCAAGAATATGGCACCATAAATATTTGTAAATATCACACACTTTGCCAAAATATTTTCAATGCTATTTCCTTAAAGCATATTTCTAAAATCTTTTTTAGCTTTAAAATCATGTTATTTTGGTATCATACGAGTGCAACAGGAGTCAAATAATACCTACTCTTTTCGTGAAACTGTGACTGGCGGCTGAATCGGAATTATCAGCAAGTGCTTCACAAACAATTTCTCCTTGAAAGGCACTACTGACAGAATTAATAAAGCTGGACTTCCCTGCTGCAATTTGTCCAGCTACTACGATCCTGATGTGTTTAACATCTGGATAACTCGGAGTAAAATTTTGTAGACGTGTTTTCAGCACTGCTTTCTGTCTGCAAAAACAGACAAATTTATTTACACACTAAATTCAGGAGTTCACACTTGCATATAATCATATAAACTCCGGTGTTAATATGGTGGATTATCTGAACATGATCCTGCTATATATTTACAGCGAATACTTTTTGTAAATCTTAATTTTAACTGTTTTAGCTTCATTATACATATATTTATTGATTGATATTTTGAAACCTGATATACTTCATTTTGTAAATCCAAGCAAAAAAGGAAATAAATGCTCTGCACACAATGTTAAAATAATTTTCTTTGTAATTTTCACTTTTTACATTTAGATAAAAAATTTGCACTGCTAGGGTCGACATAGCCTACATATAAGAGATATAAATAAATATTTTTCTGCATAGCTTATGTAAATGTAAAGCTTACCCCCAGTCAAATTTCCTCCATGGTTCAACCAGTTCTGTGAAAAAACATCATATAAATAGGTAGCATCTTTCTCTGAGAATGCATGATGTGTAATTTATATAAATGTAGGAGACAGAGGAACACTGTAACACAGAGCGAGTTGTAATTCTGCAAGTATAAATACATATACAAATTAGGTTAGGATGAAATCAATATGACCATTGTGTCTGTGTACAAATATAAAAGATATACAAAACAGGAGGGTAGTCAAACTAACAAGGGTAATCAGAACTAACCTGAAAGGAAACAAAGTATAAACTATCAAAATATAAACTGAAATATAAAATATATTGCAAAATAATTGCTTCTTTTACAGCAGTCAATAATTTTTGCAGTCAATTAATCTTTGTAGTATTCAGGTAAATACAGATCTTCGACAAATCTGAGGCCCTTTTTACGTAATAACAGGTTGTTCTTCACTGCTCTTGCATCCCGATATGTTGAAAGAAATGAGGTATGACCCTTCTGCATTGGCGCGCACAGACGTTCCACTGGGGTAGGGGGCACCTCAATATGACCGAAAGGGCACTTTACTATTAGCAATTAAAGGGGCAGGGGCTCGACACCCAGCACATGTTCTTCTTTCTTTATGTGTTCCTCAACTTTCTAGATCCGATTCTTTGCATCCTTTATTTCTCAGCAAGAGAAGTCAATTGACCCTTCGCAAAGACCCGCCCACTGTTGCTATGCCCGACAAACCATGCGCCACACATCATGTTCTCACGCAGTGAAAAATACATTACGTAGCAAAGAGGACACTGACAACGAATGAAACAGTTTCTTATTTAAAATATTGTAATTTTTGAAAAGAAGTTTAAACAATATATAGCGTATATAGCGTATATATAGTGTGTCTTTAATGTGTCGTGACAGATCGCTGTAGCTCCTCGTGAACCGATCATCTCTTCATACTAGTTCATTTAATGCATTAAAAAACATGAATGAACATCAGAAGGAATGTTGTTTCAAGCAAGGAAAGACGTGAGTACACACAATTTTTCAAGATCAAGTTCACCAACGTTAATCTACTAACTCCCCTGACTGCTTTGTCGGACAAAATGGCGGATTCAGGGTTATGATTGGTTAGATCGCCTGTCAATCAAACTGTTTGCGAAGGGTCAATTAAAGCAGTAAGCCCCAACAAGCAGTGGTTTACAGTGAATTTATAACAGCTAAGTTGCCACACAATCCAAATATTAAAGCCAAAAAATATGTATCAATGCAACTTTCATGAAGTAAAATCATTGAAAGGCCTCCTTCCGCTGGAAAAAATAGTTCCTGATCATGAACAGCAACACAAGATCCATATTACACCAGATGTTAATAAGCGAGTCACTCAGTTGCAAGGACTTTTATATCGAAACTTCTCCATAGGGAATAAGACGCAAATGACAAATACTTTGATTAGCGCTGTCAGTCAGCAGGAGAAACCCTTTTTAGATGCTGGAGGTTTACATGGTGTTGCTGGATATGAGGGGAATTCACTGAGAACACTAGAGACAGCTGGACACGAGGGGATTCAGGCTCTGCTAAGAATCTAATTTCAGTATCTTAATTTTTAGTGCGAGCGGTCAGGTTGCCATCTTGGAACCCTCTCTCCGCCATCTCTCTCAGTCTCTCGTCAATGATGTAAATGCAGCCACAGCCCTTGAGCAGACAGAACAGACTGTCACGTTTCTATACACTGCAGTGCTTTTGCTTATATCAGTTATTAACTGGTTAGATTTATGTATGTATATTACATGTACATTTATGTATGGTTATTTAGATAACTTCTATGTATGTAATTTTCTTTCTACGGCTGTAGTTATTTGCTATTTATTTGTTTCAGCACCACACCCATATCTAACCATTATTGCATTGTAATTCTTGCATTGGAGATTGTATGCACTTGCCTACTGCAATAGTTTAGTTAAAGAAATTCAATCCTTGGTCTAGTACATGTTCTAACTGACCTCACGGCAAGATTACAACATTAATGAAGATTTTAAAGTAATTTATTTAAATGCAGTCCTTTAATTCTACGTATTGTAAGTTAATTTTGTTAAATAGATGAATTTGATGCATTTTGCATTTTTGGACAGATCAAAATCAATAACAAATAGTTAAAAGATGCATATAATGATCATTCTAAAGGTATGCAGTACTTACTGTACCTCTTGAGGATGTATCATTTTGTTTTGATCCTGACTTTCCCATTTTTGATCTCCCTGTCTTTTTTCCCCTTATAATTTCAGCAAATAATACCACACTAAAGTGCAGAAACACACAGTGTTTTAAACTGAACAGAGTAATAACAAGAATCACAGATTCGCTATGTAGTGTTCTGTCTTGTGTTTCTTAGGATGCTGTGATGCAGCTCTCATCCGAAGCTATATTTATACATGTAGGTCTAACTTTCAGTTTCACTTTTAAAAACATATCGTCATTGTTTCAATTGAAAGTAAAAGAGAATTTCTGTTTATTTTTGCTCCAATTTTATTTTTCTAGCTATCATCTTTTATGTATTGTTGCATTTACATTTACATTTAGTCATTTAGCAGACACTTTTATCCAAAGCGACTTACAAGTGAGGAAAACAAACAAGCGATTCTTCATGAATTGGCAAATAACACAGGAAGTGCTCACAATACAAGTTTCATACATTGCTCAGTACCATAAGCTAGTGTAGGAAGGGAAAAGGGAAGGAAAGGGTTTTTTTTTTTTTTTTTTTTTTTTTTTTTTAAATTAAGTGTTCACGGAAGAGATGAGTTTTCAGCTGTCTCTTGAATATTGCCAGGGATTCTGCGTTCCTGATGAAAGTAGGGAGATCATTCCACCGGCAGGGTGCAGTGAAGGAGAATGTTCTAGAGAGTGATTTTGTGCCTCTCTGTGACGGTACCACAAGCCTTCGTTCCTTTAGTGATCGCAGGCTTCTGGTGGGGACGTAGCGTTGTAGCAGTGAGTGGAGGTAGGAAGGTGCAGAGCCTGTGGTTGATCTGTAAGCAAGCATCAGCGCTTTGAACTTGATGCGAGCAGCGAGGGGTAGCCAGTGCAAAGAGATGAAGAGGGGCGTGACGTGGGCTCTCTTAGGCTCATTGCAGACAAGACGTGCAGCAGCGTTCTGGATCATTTGAAGAGGTTTGATTGCACTTGACGGCAGACCAGCCAGAAGAGCATTGCAGTAATCAAGCCTTGAAATGACCAGGGCCTGGACAAGCAGTTGTGTTGCGTGCTCAGTCAGGAAGGGACGGATTTTCCTGATGTTGCGAAGTGCAAATCTGCCGTCTTTGAGTGTGGTCTCTGAAGGTCAGTTGGTCATCGAAGATAACTCCAAGATTTCTGGCCGACTTTGATGGGGTATTGGTGGTTGTACCAAGCTGTATGTTGATGTCGTGTTGTAGAGTAGGAGGGGCAGGGAAGACTAAAAGCTCAGTCTTTGCCAGGTTGAGCTGCAGGTGGTATTCTTCCATCCACGTCGAGATGTCTGCCAGACAGCTTGAGATCCGTGCAGCTACTGTGGAATCATCTGGTTGGAAGGACAGGTAGAGTTGTGTGTCATCAGCATAGCAGTGGTAGGAGAAACCATGTGCCTGTATGATGGGACCCAGTGATGTAGTATAAATGGAGAATAGGAGGGGACCAAGAACTGAATCCTGAGGAACCCCAGTGATCAGTTCATGAGGTTTGGATACCTCCCCTCCCCAAGCAACTCTGAAAGACCTACCTGTGAGATAGGACTCAAACCACTGAAGTGCAGTACCTGAAATACCCAGTGATGAGAGGGTGGACAGAAGAATTTGATGGTTTACGGTGTCGAAGGCAGCAGATAGATCCAGTAGAATGAGAACAGATGATTTGGAACCAGCCTTTGCAATTCGCAGGGATTCCGTGACAGACAGTAGCGCAGTCTCGGTGGAATGGCTGCTCTTGAAACCAGATTGGTTGAGGTCCAGATGGTTGTTCTGTGTGAGGAAGGATGACACCTGGTTGAACACAACTCGTTCAAGTATTTTCGATATGAATGGTTCACGAGTTCACACTTACAAATAATCAGATAGGGAATTAGTATGCATATTTGGCGTGCCCGAGCCCA
Source organism: Opsariichthys bidens (assembly GCA_037194245.1). Classification (NCBI taxonomy): domain Eukaryota; kingdom Metazoa; phylum Chordata; class Actinopteri; order Cypriniformes; family Xenocyprididae; genus Opsariichthys; species Opsariichthys bidens. The sequence continues at coordinate 6,865,340 of CM074293.1, forward strand.
GAGTACTCCCCCCGTATTCTGGTTTAGGAAGTAACCAGGCAAGTGGTGGAGGGATGCTGAAACTGTCCAAAAGCATAGGTGAGTCGACTGCATTGATATATACTGTATGGGTTTCTGCTCATGCTGATTGGGCAGGCATGTTGATTGCTGATTAATGACAGCTGGTTGGAGTGATGTGATGATTAGTTAGATCATTTGAATGTGTTCCTCCGGAATTTTGTTAATAAAACATCATTAGGAGAGAGACAGGTCTGTAGTTGTCTACGAGTGATGTGTTTAACGTGGGTTTTTTAAGCAGTGGGGTTACTCGAGCCTGCTTGAATGTGGTAGGGAAAGTGACTGTGTGGAGAGACGAGTTAATAATGTGTGTAAGTGCTGGTAAAAGAGTGGGAGAGATGGCTTGTAGAAGGTGTGAGGGGATAGGGTCTAGAGGGCAGGTGGTGGGATGAGTGGAGAGGAGAAGTTTTGATACCTCCGCCTCCGTGAGAAGGGAGAAGGAAGAGAGAAGATTAGTGGATGAGGAGGGGCTGAGTTCCTGTGTGGAAGGTGCAGAGAACTGGCTACTGATGGAAGATGTCTTGTCGGTGAAGAAATTGGCAAATTGATCAGTAGTTACAGATGTGGTGGGAGGTGGTGGAGGGGGACAGAGGAGTGAGTTGAATGTCTTGAAGAGTGAGCGTGTGTTGGTAGCGCTGTTGATCTTGTCGTGGAAGTATGAGGACTTAGCTGCATGGACTCCACCAGAAAAAGATGATAGCAGATCTTGGTACGAACCTAGGTCAGATGGGTCTTACGCCATTTCCTTTCTGCTGCCCTGAGTTTCGTCCGGTCTTCACGAAGTGCATCGGATATCCAGGAGTTGGAAGGAGTTGCTTGTGCTGGTCTGGATGACAGAGAACAGATACTGTCTAGGGAAGAAGATAAAGTGGAACATAAACTGTGTGTTGCAGTATTTACATCCAAAGATGAGAGTTGTGTGTGTGAGGGAAGGGAGGATGACACAACAGAGGAGAGATGAGAAGGGGAAAGAGAGCGCAGGTTTCTTCTGAAGGAAATATGTGAAGTGGTTGGTGGTGCACATATAAGTTGCAGATTGAAAGTGATGAAGAAATGTTCAGAGACGTGCAGAGGTGTGACCAGAATGTTGTCAGTGATACAGTTACGTGTGTAGATCAGGTCCAGTTGGTTGCTAGATTTGTGCGTGCTTGTGGTGATGAGTCGGTTGAAATCAAATGAGGCTAGGAGAGAGAGGAAGTCAGAAGCATAAGGTTTATAAAGGTGTAAGGATGGATTTTTCCAAGTCTGAACTCACGATTTCTATCCTGTAATAAAACAATAAAATTCACTATCTGAAGAGAAGATCTGCGAGAAAAAGTACAGGACAACAGCTGACTCAGTCTCATCTCCTCACCTCATGCTGTGGTTCTTGCTTCTCACATCCACTCCCTCCCTTCAGGGTTCAACTTGCCAAGCAAACCTCACAAAGCTCTGTTTGAAGTGACATCAACATAAATACCTCTGGTACGATTGGTAAAATGGTTTCTCTCCCACATCAGCATAACAGATAAGAATAAAGAAAACAATGTCTGTTCTTCTGGTGTGGGACGCCTAATAAAAGATATTTTAACCATCTGTCTATCCCTAAAACTAGGTGTGTGACCCTTTTGGGGGCACGAGAAAAAGGGTCCAACAAAAGCTACATGAATATTTGGGTGCTAAATGTTTACAGTCCTTTTGTTAGATCTGGTGTATATAAGGGGACCTGGCAAACCACTCAGGGAAGCATCTGTATCCAGAACTTCCCACACAACCACTGTGTGTCTCTATTTGCCAGGTATGCTGACTCTATGAAACTTTACTTTTTATATTACATTTGTAACTTTGTTTTATATTTTATGCTGATCAGTCGTGTGATGTATTTTTGTTAATTCTTTTAATTAGTATGTAATCCTGCCTGGCAAAAACAATAAATGTTAATCTTGATTTATTTTGAATCCGTCTGAAATCATTTGTTACCAGTAGATTTATGTGGTTTTCGAGACTTCCGCAATTCTAGTTGTTAGGATAGATCATACTGAAATCTTAATATACGGAACATGTGCACGATATTAAGGTTTTGGATTTCTGACTATTATGGCTTAACATGTTATAGTATCGTGACTAAATCGAATGGCACTTTTGTGAGAATAAGCATGAGGTGATTCCATAATTTGTGTTTTTTAGTAAACGCTATATTCCTCTGTTTTGATTCTGAACTAACCGGATTGTGTTCGTAAGACGTGTTTTTTCAGCTGGACATAGTCTTTAAGCGGTCCAGCGCCCGAATGAAAGGATAATTGAAATTAAGAGGAATCAAAAAATCAAAGATCTAAATTAATTCATATCTAATTACACGATCAGCGATCAGCGTAACATTAGAAAAATTATCATTAGAGGTCGATTACAATTGGAGTCAGATTAAATTACTAATGGAGTCAGATAAGAATTGAGAATCCAAATTTTATTAAATTAAGATGATTTTACAGAACCGCCAGAAAGACTTACACGCACAATCCCTTCAAGCGGGCTGTTGGATTCCTCCATTGGGCCAACAGGCGGAGCTTACAAAGTTGAATGTTGAAATACCATCGTCTGGGAATGAGGACAGCAGCATGTCCAATTCCTCGACAAAGGTACCCAATTGACCTGGGGGGCGATAGATGAGTACAAGATGAATTTTGACAGGGTATGTAATTGTAATGGTATGAGATTCAAACGAATAGTTGTTGTATAGAGCAGGGTGAGTTAAGTATTTTCAATTGTTAGAAATGAGGAAACCTGTGCCCCATCCTCTTCCTGACTGTCGAGGGGTATGAGTAAAAGTGAATTTGTTAGAAAGAGCAGTGGGGGTTTATATATATATATATATATATATATATATATATATAAGTAGAAAAGAAGGTCATCATCATCATCTTTTACTCACATATTGCACAAAATCATTTTCAAGGATCTTTTATCTTAACCTTTCCATGCTGGTGACATGACACACTTAACTCTGAATTTTATGGTGCATTGAAGTCCTCCTGGGAAGTTCGTATTTATGAGTTGATAATTTGTGTTTATGATGTTAGGTGTGTTCAAGTCATTTTCGTTTTAGCAAGGTGGTAATGTGCCTTCTCTTAATTAAATAGCTACACAAGGTTTTTAAACTCTACTTCTAGAAAATGAAGAACAAACTATGTGCATCAGGTATGTTTTGATTTTATTTTTGATTTATGTTTTGAAGTTATTATTAATTAATGAAGCCACTGTGATCTCTATCATATTGTTATATTAAAATGATATTTTGTGCAGGGAATTAAATTATTTGCTGTAAATAAAAACGCCTGATAACATCATTGCTAAATATCTATATTGTGGTTTTCTGCCTAATTTCTAACTGACATACACCCAACTCATAAAGATCGGGGCTTAAAGAAAATCCTGAGTTTCCCAGTCATATTTACAATTTTGTGGTGGTGTTCATGTTTATGTGGTGCTCATAAGTACAGTCTTTTTCATATGACTTGAACTCACCAAGTTTTCACTGAAGCATGGCCTTGGGCGGACGGATCTGCCCACCGTCAAGGAACCCTCCCTGGCCTGGTTTTTCCAGGAGGACATTCCTCCAGGGTGTCTTTGGCTCCTAGCGTGCCTGTGGGTAGTCATGGGTAGTCGGGCTTGTAATCAGAAGGTTGCCGGTTCGATTCCCACACCGGCAGGAATTGAAGGTGGGGATTATGAATAAACAACACTCTCTCCACCTTCGATACCACGACTAAGGTGCCCTTGAGCAAGACACCTAACCCTAAAATGCTCCCCAGGCGCTGTAGCAATAGCTGCCCACTGCTCCGGGTGTGTGTTCACTGTGTGTGTATGTGTGTGCACTTGGATGGGATAAATGCAGAGCACAAATTTCAATGTTTACAGTGTACTATTATTTTAAGTTGTTAAGTGAAATCAATGAGTTTATTCTTTCAATATACTTTAGATATTCTGCGTTTGTGCATGAATATGTGTGTTGCATAAATATGTGTGTAAATATGTAGTTGCGAATCTTATCCAAGATGTAGGGTAATCAAAATTGGTCCGTCATATCAATAAAGGATCCGCGATTATTGCCACGAAGGCAATAATTAGCTATGTGTTATCACAATAAATTTTTATTTCAATGTTTCAATATGCGTTTACACAAATGATTTTATTTGAACGTTTCATTGATATAACATGACACTTAGTTGTTAGAAAGAAATGCATAATGACATCATAGCATGACATCAGGAATCTATGAATCGTTCATTGAGCGGAACTGTCCAAAAGAACTTAGCATTAACAGTCCTGTTACCAAGCAGAATCACTGAAGGAAAGAAGAGAACAGAATGTCATTTTGTAATAAGTAGTTTATTAAGCAGTTTATTCAGTGGACTGAGGCATTTCCATTCATGTCAAAGCCAAGTTTATTCTTCCTCAATTTCAATTTATGTTTATGCATTTTACACATGCATTTAGCATGCACATTTTCCAACAGGATCTCAGAGGAACACAAGAAATTTGTCAGATCCACAGATCCAACAATATTCATAGTAAACAAAGGCAGATTTATTAGGAAGCTAGACTGCGAAACAAGCTATACCAGAACTGAAATGCCAGGAAAAGGTTTACATTAGATATAATTGTAAAGCTAAACAAAACATAATCCTCTTTATAATCATTTTAATCCATGATCTTCCTAAAATGATGTTCCTCTAATAAAGAAATTCAAAGAATGACCCACTCCATATACATTTGTGATTTTTTTGTCAGTAGTCTCCACTTTCGTCCAATCTATCATCTGCAACATGAACAATCTGTTCAAGAGCCTTTAGTATCAGAACATCAATGTCATCCTTTGTGTCAATCTCCTCATGGTAGTTCTTCACTGGGAATATGTTTGACAATGGCACACCTATTTTGGCGCTGCACAACTCCATCTGGACAGGAGCAGAATATTAGGTCCAAAAATTAGATGTGGCTTTTAGACAAAATCAGGTCAACATGGACAAAATGTAAATTTGAAACATGTGTATGTCTTTCGATAATATCACATACCTTCTCTTTGATCTTCTTGCTACTGTAGATCTTCCTTAGATCCTTGTTGACCAGCGGACATGCTTCATCCACTTTGGTCATGACAACCACTTGAGGAATCCCTACAGCAAATGCAGAGGCAATGTAAAGGTTTTATAACAGATTTGAGCACATTTGTGGCAGTTTGTTGAAAGGTGTACACATATATACAGTGGGGAGAACAAGTATTTGATACACTGCCGATTTTGCAGGTTTGTCACTAACAAAGCATGTAGATGTAGTCTGTAATTTTTATCATAGATACTCTTCAACTGTGAGTGACGGAATCTAAACAAAAATCCAGAAAATCACATTGTATGATTTTTAAATAATTAATCTGAATTTTATTGTATGACATAAGTATTTGATCACCAATCAACCAGTAAGAATTCCGGCTCTCACAGACCTGTTAGTTTTTCTTTAAGAAGCCCTCCTGTTCTCCAATCATTACCTGTATTAACTGCACCTGTTTGAACTCGTTACCTGAATAAAAGACACCTGTCCACACACTCCATCAAACAGACTCCAACCTCTCCACAATGGCCAAGACCAGAGAGCTGTGTAAGGACATCAGGGATGAAACTGTAGACCTGCACAAGGCTGGGATGGGCTACAGGACAATAGGCAAGCAGCTTGGTGAGAAGGCAACAACTGCTGGCGCAATTATTAGAAAATGGAAGAAGTTCAAGATGACGGTGAATCTCCCTCGGTCTGGGGGACCATACAAGATCTCACCTCGTTGGGCATCAATGATCATGAGGAAGGTGAGGGATCAGCCCAGCACTACACGGCAGGACCTGGCCAGTGACCTGAAGAGAGCTGGGACCACAGTCTCAAAGAAAACCATTAGGAACACACTACGCCGTCATGGATTAAAATCCTGCAACGCACGCAAGGTCCCCCTGCTCAAGCCAACGCATGTCCAGGCCCGTCTGAAGTTTGCCAATGACCATCTGGATGATCCAGTGAAGGACTGGGAGAACGTCATGTGGTCTGATGAGACAAAAATAGAGCTTTTTGGTCTATACTCCACTCCCTGTGTTTGGAGGAAAGAGAAGGATGAGTACAACCCCAAGAACACCATCCCAACCATGAAGCATGGAGGTGGAAACATCCTTCTTTGGGGATGCTTTTCTGCAAAGCAGACAGGACGACTGAACTGTTTTGAGGGGAGGATGGATGGGGCCATGTATCATGAGATCTTGGCCAACAACCTCCTTCCCTCAGTAAGAGCATTGAAGATGGGTCGTGGCTGGGTCTTCCAGCATGACAACCACCCGAAACACACAGTCAGGGCAACTAAGGAGTGGCTCCGTAAGAAGCATCTCAAGGTCTAGGAGTGGTCTAGCCAGTCTCCAGACCTGAACCCAATAGAAAATCTTTGGAGGGAGCTGAAAGTCCGTATTTCCCAGCGACAGCCCTGATACCTGGAGAAGGTCTGTATGGAGGAGTGGACCAAAATCCCTGCTGCAGTGTGTGCAAACCTGGTCAAGAACTACAGGAAACATATGATCTCTGTAATTGCAAACAAAGGTTTCTGTACCAAATATTAAGTTCTGCTTTTTTGATGTATCAAATACAATGTATCATCTCATGCAATAAAAATGCAAATTAATTACTTTCAATGTGATTTTCTGGATTTTTGTTTTAGATCCTGTCACTAACAGAGTACCAATGATAAAAAAATTACAGACGTATTCATGCTTTATAAGTGGGCAAACCTGCAAGATTGGCAGGGTATCAAATACTTGTTCTCTCCACTGTATAAATAACTGACCCAAATACATTGTCATACAAATAATTAAGCATAAAAGTTTAGCCTGACATGCCCTGTTTGCACTTGGCATTACAATGCAGCCTGTATCTGGATTTTGTTCACCTACATATTGAAAAACACTCACAAACCCCCTTTATGCCCACTTCTCTCTTCTATGCAATGTAATGTATGTGAACTCATTATCAAACACTCAGGGATCAGTTTTACCCTTATCACTGATTATTTTGCGGACGATCTTCAACTTGTCAGTAAGTTTTTCATCTGTGAATTGGACTTTTGCTGCATCTATAACGTAAACCAGGCAGAAAGCCTGATCGGAGAGGGTAGGGTCACTGTTGTAATGTTGATCCTCAGAAGTGAGTGCCTGATGCTCATTGAACTAAGATTGGAAAATCAGCAAAATATGTTAAATGTCAAACCTATTGCACACACACAAACTTTATGTTAATGATAATGTAGTGGTTTATTACTTTATAGCCGTCCTTCACATGGCCAAACACAGCATTGATGATGTCATTTGTTTGTGACCCAGCCAACGCTTGAGGTTCTAAGCCCATTACATCCTTGAAAACGAAGGGCAAAGCTTTTTTCCCACTTTTGATTCTGAATCCTTTGAGCTACAAATGAGCACCAAAAATATAGAAGCATAAATATTTGTGAACAATTTCCAAGAAAATTCTACTAAAATGCTTACAATGCTCAATAGTCAACTGACATGCCTGAGTCTGTGAGCAAAAACATGCAAATATAGATGACAAATACCTACTTTTGTTGTGAAACTACGACTGTCTCCAGCAGATGAATTAACCAGTGCTCTAGCGGAGATCCGTCTTTGAAAGACACTATTGATGGAGTTAATAAAGCTGGACTTTCCTGCTCCAACTTGTCCAGCTACCAGAATCTTGATGTCATTTACATCTGGTTTACTTAGGGAGAAGTTTTCCAACTTTTCCTTCAGGACTTCTTTCTGTCTGTCAAAATAAAACAATTCTTTGCACTAAAGAACTTCATTTAAAGCAGATTTGTTATATGTGGCACAATGGAGTCTTATTGGCTATATTTGGAATAGCATGTTACCACACATTATTGTAATAATAATTTTTATTATTATTATTGTTATTATTGTTGTTGTTATTATTATATTTTTAGTGAAAAGATTTAACACAAATTAAATGTCCCTTAAGTAACAATAAAATCATCTACTTCTTTTTACACCTCATTTAGATCTTATTTTTGTAAAATTCTCAAACTTTTGGAACTTCACTACAGTAAAAATCTATAGTTGTTGAAACAAGTTCAAACAAAGAAAATATGAGAAATTATCATGCATTTTGGCCAAATTGCCGCCATCAGGTGAAAAACGAAAATAACTTCAAAGTGGTGTTATAGAACCTCTCAGATTGAGTGAACCATTTTTTATATAAGCATATTCATAATATTCATAATGTTTGATTAACTCAAAACATAAGACACAGCCAACTTAATGAGTCTTCAAAGAGATTCAACATGTTTTCATACTAAATAAATGATAAAATCATCAATGTTATTATATTTATGTTAAAAAGTTACATCACACATGATCATTACCAATCTGTCATAATCATGTCTTTGCATTTCTGTTCCTTTTTTCCCCAGTCCTGTTTCTAGTCGCATGTTCCTTGTTTTGAGTTCAGTTCTGTCTTCTGTCACATGTTTCTTGTTTTGTATTCTAGTCCCGTCATTTGCCACGTGTTCCTTTATTTTGCTTTTGTCAGTCCCTGTCAAATGTCACATAGTCTTTATTTTGGATTCTGTCACGTGTTCTCTGTCTCGTTATCAGTTCAATGTCTTTAGCTGTGTCTCGTTTTTATCATGTCTGTCACCTGTGCCCCGCAAATCATCCTATTGTGTTCATCTGTATTTATTCCCTCTGTGTCTGTCTAGTCCTTGTCAGTTCTTAAAGTTGCTTGGTGTGTCTATCCTGTTGATATTCCTGTCGTTGATTAAAATTCCCTTATGGGAAAACTAGTCCTCTGCAGAGGTGTAATGTAACGAAGTAATAATACTTCGTTACCGTACTTGAGTATTTTTTGGGAAAATCTGTACTTACTAGAGTATTTATATTTCTGTCAACTTTTACTTTTACTCCACTACATTTATTAAATAAAATGTATACTTTTACTCCGATACATTTCCCCAAAGCATTTTCGTTACTTACTACAAAATAAAAAGCAAGAACACAGACCACAAGCAAGCATGAGCAAACAAGTGCTCGCACAGCCTAGCTTGATTTCATTTTCCGGGTTGTGTTCGTTGCTGGAGCGGCTGAGGAGAGTGCGGCACGAGAGCGACCTCTAGAGGCGCTCTCTGATAAAACTATCACTGAAGCCTCGTACAGTTTGTGTTAACACGTGACGCGAGGCTGCGCGGGGACACTTCAAAAATGGATTTAGCGGTATGCTATACAGTACACTACAGTATATGTTTTCATATCACTAAAGTAATTAGTTTGTTGACTAGACGCTGCATTAATGTGTTTGCCGTCGAGGCTGAGCGGATGCTGACGTTAGCAGTAACGTTACCTCAAGCAGTTCAATGTGACAAAAACACCAACTGTTTAATGTCACGATTGTTACCCTCTATTTGCATTAGTTTATATCCATTTGTTCGATCTTATGCATTCTTTATCCAGCGAAGATGAATATTTAAATTGTATCCTAATCCTGCAGTCGACAGAAACATACATCAGAAATGTGTTCGATTTAAATTTTTTTATGATACATTAACACATATTTCATCAAGTGTTCTAAAATAGAATCCAATAACGAGTGAAACTACATATAATATGCCTTTGTGCGTAAAAGTTCATTTGTGACATTAAAGGTTAATGAAAGCGTTCATTGTTAATTTCAATATTTACATTTTAACATTTTAAAGTTGCCTCTTACATTAATAATAATGCACTATGAATTAACGTGAATGATCAAGGTATAATTAATGTATTAGTATTTTTTTATATTTAAAACTTACAATAAACGTTTTGCCATTTTTTTTTAAAATTCAAAGCAAACAAAACAAGAAAGAGTTAAACAATCTTGCTGCTCAAACTGTGTATAGAACAATTTTTACTAATATTTTATGCTTTTTTGTATTTTGCATTTACTTTTACTTTTACTTTAAATACTTAAGTATGTTTAATATAAAAAAAAATACTTTTCATACTTAAGTACAAAAAATATCACTTACTTTAAAACTTTTACTTAAGTAATATTCTAAACAGTGACTTCTACTTCTACCAAAGTCATTTTCTGGTAAGATATCTGTACTTTTACTCAAGTATGGCTTTCAAGTACTTTATACACCACTGGTCCTCTGTCTTCGAGCGATCCTTCCTGTTCCTACATCTACACACAGCGTTACGCAATCATTGTTTTCCACTTCCGAGTGCTCAACTACACTAACATGCCTTGCTGAAGATATACAATATAAGAGTTGAGCAGAATTACTTCAAATATATTATGCACATGACTGTGGCCCTACTTAAAGGGATAGTTTACCCAAAATTGTACATTTTGTCATCATTTATTCATCCTCATGTTGTTTCAAATCTTGATGAGATTTTTTTTTTTTTTTTTTTTTATGGGAGGGATACCAATAATATTTTACAGGGAAATACAATTCTTAGCTTACACAGTATCAGCACTTTGTTTTGAGCACAAATAATAGTAATAGCCTGCACATAAAAACAAGATAAAGTACTGGTCTGCATGACAGAATAGCTTATGCACATGTATAGCTTACCCCCAGTCAAAGTCCCTCCATGGTTTTTCCAGTTCTACGGAAAAAAAAAAAAAAAAAATATATATATATATATATATATAGCTGGACACAAGGGGATTCAGACTCAGCTTAGAATCTAATTATATCCAACCCCCCCCCCCAGTCTTTCGTCAACGGCTTAAATAATATAAATGCAGCAACAGCCCTTGAGAACAGACCGTCACGTTTCTATACACTCCAGTGCTTTTGCTTATATCAAGTATTAACTGATTAGATGTATATGTAAATTACATACATGTATATATGTGTCACAGTCACGTTTAGTTCTGTGTTGTCTTGTATACTCTAGTCTTGTCATTCTTAGTTTATCAGTCATTACCTGCACCTGTCATCGTTAATCAGTTTAATCTCCTTCACCTGTTTATCATTTTCATCAGTGTATTTAAGTTCCTGTCTATTCTTCATTCAATGTCTGTCGATGTTTGTGCTACGCACACTGTTACGTGTTCTTATGATTAAACCTGTTTGTTGTATCGTTACCATCGTTTCCTGTTCCTGTCTTCATCCCCGGCGTTACAATATGCTTATTTAGATCACTTCTATGCGTGTAATTTTCTTTATAAGTCAAGTCATCTTCATTTCACTTTACAAATTGTTTCCAAGCAGCTTCACAGCGATAATAGGAAAGTTAATGATCGTTTTGGCTTTACAGCAGCTCTTAGAAAATATTATTATCAAGCTAAAGTAGGTTTTTAGTTGAAATTATTAATTATTTATTAATTATTAACTCAGGGGTCACTTAAATGACACCTTTCCAACTGAAAACTGAAGACCTTTAATGAATTCTTGCCGTTCATTTATGCATTTAGTCTGTAGGTTTGCGCATTAGATTGTGCCTTACATGTTCTAACAGACACCCTGCAGTGATTACAACATTAATGCATAAATTTGATGAATTTTCCATTTATGGACAGATCAAATATAATGAAGTTAAAAGACAAATATCGAATGATCATAGTCAGAGACAATCCCACCATTGTAAATGTATTCAGTACTCACCTGCTGAGCATGTTTCAGTTGGTTTTGATTCTCCCAATCCCATTTGTGATCTCCGTCGTTTTTTCCTCTTATGAATTCAGCAAAGAATAGCTTACTAAACTGTAGCAACACACTGTTGTTTAAATTAAATAGAGTGATGTCTTGTGTCTCTTAGGATGTGCATGTATGCTGTGACGCAGCTCTCATCCGAGGCTATATTTATACATGCAGGTCTAACTTTCAGTTTCACTTTTAAAAACGCATCGTCATTTAAGCAAAAGAGAATTTCTGTTAATGTTTCTCCAATTTTTTAGCGATCATCTTTTATGTGTAATCATTAAAATACGGTTGGAGATCAAATTAATACTCTCTGAAAAACAAATTCAATTTCTGTTTTATTCTCATTCTAAGTATGGCTAGACTTGGAATATGTGGAGCTGCTGTGTTTTTCCATGTCTTTGCAGATCTGTTGGATCCATTGGTTCATGTGTCTTAATGTCAGTGCAGCTGATTAGAACAAATGCACATGATTCCCACGCTTTTTAACCAATGAATTTCCATGGCTTTTCATTCATGTCTACAGTTTAACTTTAAACAGATTAGGGTCACCAGCTCCATGCTGGTGGAATGACCTGCCTAACTCAACCCAAGCTGCTGAGTCTTCAGTCATTTTCAAGAAAGCCGGTGGGACACTTCGGGCTTAAGGGATTAAATTAATGCTCAAAACAAAATTCACAGAATGACAGCTAATAATAATAATGAGAAACAAACAAAACTGAAGAACAGAGACGGGAGTTCTCGCACCAGTTTCTCCCCTCATGAAAGATTGAAGCTTCATGTTGCTCATTACAATGTGCTTCATCATCATCAAACACGAAGCCGACTCTCATGCACACGCTGGTGACAGCTGGTCGTAAGCGAAAAGATGAGTAAATTATGAGAACATTTCTGGGTGTACTGTATTTTCTTATAATACAGAATACAAAATAGCAAAAGTCATGTGATTCCTTCTTGAGATTCATCAGTGGAAAGACTGAAAAAGAAGAGAAACAAGAGGAGGAAGAAGCCAAGAGAAAAAAAAGGAGACAAAACCTGTTACTTCCTGTTAGGACTTTAGAATTTAAAGTGAAAAGTTGATTTTAAAAATAGGAATAAGAAGTGTTTTCAATTAAGTTGTTTTTCAAATGAAGGTTTCTGAGTCAGTGAAATCAGATTGTGTGTTTTTATTGTACGTACACTGTAACACCTAGGGAGGTGTCCAGGAGACATCCGAAACAGATGCCCGAGCCACCTCAGCTGACTCCTCTTGATGTGAAGGAGCAACGGATCTACTTTGAGCTCCTCCCGAGTGACCGAGCTCCTCACCCTATCTCTAAGGGAGCGCCCTGTCAGCCTGCGGAGAAAGCTCATTTCGGCCGCCTGTATCCGGGATCTCATTCTTTCGGTCATGACCCAAGGCTCATGACCATAGGTGAGAGTAGGAACATAGATTGACCAGTAAATTGAGAGCTTTGCCTTGCAGCTCAGCTCCTTCTTCACCACGACAGACCGGTACATCGACCGCATTACTGCAGAAGCTGCACCGATCCGTCTGTCAACCTCACGCTCCTTCCTTCCCTCACTCGTGAACAAAACCACAAGATACTTGAACTCCTCCACTTGAGGCAGGAGCTCTCCACCAACCTGAAGAGGACAAGCCACCCTTTTCCGACTGAGAACCATGGTCTCAGACTTGGAGGTGCTGATCCTCATCCCAGCCGCCTCACACTCGGCTGCAAACCGTCCCAATGCACACTGGAGGTCCTGGCCCGATGGAGACTCCATACTCCCGGAGCACCCCCCACGGGGTGCCACGAGGGACACGGTCGAATGCTTTCTCCAGATCCACAAAACACATGTGGACTGGTTGGGCAAACTCCCATAAACCCTCCAGCACCTTAGAGAGGGTTTAGAGCTGGTCCAGTGTTCCATGACTGGGACGAAAACCGCATTGTTCCTCCTGAATCTGAGGTTTGACTATCGGCCTTATTCTCCTCTCCTGTACCCTGGCATAGACTTTCACGAGGAGGCTGAGGAGTGTGATCCCTCTGTGGTTGGAACACACCCTCCGGTCCCCCTTCTTAAAAAGAAGGACCACCACCCTGGTCTGCCAGTCCAGAGGCACTGTCCCCAACCGCCACGCAATGCTGCAGAGGTGTGTCAGCCAAGACAGCCCCACAACATCCAGAGACTTGAGGTACTCAGGGCGTAAGACCACCAAAAATTGAATAGAAACAGAAACTGTTCATGGCAAGTTCAAGAACTAGCTGAATTTCCAGTAAATAGAAACCGAAAGGCTATCAGTCACTTGCTGGCATCCATGTTTTTACTAACATTGAATAGAAACAGAAACTGTTCATGGCAAGTTCAAGAACCAGCTGAATTTCCTGTAAACAGAAACTGAAAATCATTTGTAAGTAAAGGCTAATTTAACTTGATTTTGTTAGGCTGTCTGCAGGGCTCACGAAACAACATTTGAGTAATAATACAATTGAGTTCATGTGTATTTGATTTAATTCATGTAAGATGTCTGCTTTCCTATTTTATAGATGAATTGAGGATGAGTAAATGTAAAACTTTTTCTGAAATGCAATTTTTGGGTGAACTACCCCTTTAATGTTAATTGTACAGTCAATGAGACTGCAAAATGCAACCAAATGAAACACGTTAGCAAAACAGCAAGAATTGTCTGACAAAAATTTGAATTTGTTTTTTTCCCCATAGAGTATTTATACATAAATACAAATCTATCTGTTACAATCAGTCTACACTCACAAATATTCATTTTGAATAAAAAGTGTGACAATTCTGTTTCCCCTTCTCCCAAATATATTACAGCACACAATGAAATATCTTTACATTTATAGATATAATACAAAAAATTTTCGAAGTGGAGTGTAGTGAGGAGTTTAACACCAATTACAAGAACAGGTACTCTTACAAAACACAATTGAAAGACAAGAAAAATCATCAATCATGAAAGAAAGAAACCAATATACAGTCCAGGGAGTTTATTTTGGTGTGAAAATCATAGTTCAAAATATATATGTGACAATAGTTATGACAAAGCAATAAACTCCAAAGTGAATAAATAAAAAATAGTTACATACAAATTATATAGATTTTCATGTGTGTATTTTGGCTATGGCCATATCCAGGCCTAAAATACAACGTACTCCCACTGTTACGAGGGAGGCTCCCTCTTCGCGTCCTCCGGATCAGCAGAGGGAGCTCTCACCCGAGTATTAACGTATTTCGGACTTCAATTCCCACAAGCTCTCATTCCTGAGACTGATTACACTCTCACCTGATACATATCACACCACTATATAAGCACTACACACGCAGCACTACAACGTGAAGTCTTGATTTGCATTCTGTTATCATTTCTGAGCGTTACATCTTGTGGACTGGTATGCTGTTTTGACCTTGGACTGTTTACCCGTTTCTGATTCTTTGCTCCCTGCCCGACCATCGCCTGTTTACTGGATATTGTATGTTTGCCGCCTGCCTCGACCTAAGTTTGTCCCCGTTTCTGTTTTTGGTTTGTCTCCTATGTGATTACCGCTGTGTATCTACACTTTCCTGTCTAACTCTGAGTGTTTTAATAAACTACAAATGGATCCTCACTCCGCTGACTCTCGTTACACCCACAAACAAACTGATATTTATATATTTATTTATTTTTTAAATGGTTGCCAGCAGCCCTTTTATAGAGTTTGGCTCCTCCCACTTTAGGACCGTACTAATGATATTTTTAAAGCAAGGTGTACTTTCTTTGAATGTTAAACAATATTGCAAAATATTAAACATGGAGACAAAACAAACAAACAACAAAAGAAAATTATATAAACAAAACAATAAAACTAAGCAGAGTGTAATGAATGTCATATTACAGGAAATAAACAGTAACTACAAATCTACACACATCTTACTGATGTTATTTTGCTGGCATCTTAGTCTCAGCATCAGACGTCACGCTCACAGACTGTTCATTTACTCACCCTCAAACCTGTATACGTTTCAGTTTTGTAAATTCAGATGCTTGTTCATCAAAAAATTGAATGATAGCGACGTCTTCTGCAATACATACGTTATTCTGTCCACCATTTTCCTACGCCCCATGACACTTTGCAATAGATATTCTTGTCATACAGCCCGTTATTTGTAGACCAATCTTTTCATTTGTTTTAGTCTTTTTCAGTGAAAGTTCCCCAAACCGGAAGTGCCAGCCATAAACGTAGTTTAAAAAGGTAGTTAATGATGAAAAAAAAAAAAAAAGATTTAAGTCTAGAAGAAAATTATGCATTAAATAGGTCTAAAAGTTTTCAAATATTCTCAATACTTCCATGAATATTTTTCCAAGTGTCTGAGTGTTGCAACACAACAAGCCTGTGAATGTGTGTAAAAAAGTGTTTCTTATATTTGAAGTAGATGTGCCATCCTCCCATTTTTTTAATCTGTTTTTCCCTTGTATTCTCTTTAAATACCAAGTCGGTACAAACCATCAAATGTATATAAATTCAGAGGCAGGAGCTACTAGAGAACTTCTCTGATTGTGTTCTCGTGCTCTTCTGTATCTATGTGACAATCTATGAGCCTGTATATTTCATTTTCACTTTTAAACACAACACAACAAACAATCTGCCTAAGGATGCATAACTTATGTCCAATTTACAGGACACCCAAGGAGGATTGTTAAAAGCTGCAGCTGAGCAAAATGTTTTGTTTATTTGATTGTAAAAACAGAAGATAACCAGGAATAAACAAATATTGGCATGTGTGTGCTTTTTTATATGGTTTATGAGGACACAAATTTGTATAATGACATGGGTATTATACTGGTAGTACAATGTAAATGTGGTTTATGAGGACATTTCCTGAATGGCTTAAAAAACAGACTTCAAAACATCAAAAATATACTCCTTGTGTTCCTGTGTTCATTAGTCCTGTCTGAAAGACCAAATGAGGAACTAATGAGTTAATTAATTAGACAACAGGTGAACAGAATGCAACAAAAACACTGGGAAATCTGGGTCAAATGACAGGAACACTGAAAACACAATGAAACAGAAAAGAACATATTTCTGACAGTTCCTCAGGAGAAAGTAACTCCATTACACTTCAGATCACTACATTCAGTTCATTCAATGATGATCTGTAAGAGAACTTTCCAAAGTGTACACTTGTGGAGGTGACCATATATTAATATGGAAAGTATGGGATGTAGTTGTCCACAAATTTACAACACCTTACACTTTTAGAGGGTTAGTTCATCCCAAAATGAAATTCTGTCATTAATTACTCACCCTCATGTTGTTTGTTGATCTTTAGAACACAGATGAAGATCTATTTGATAACAGAATGCCTTAATGACTGAAACTTGGACAAAAATATATTCATTTGTGTTCCGAAGATGAAGAGAAGTCTTACAGGTTTGAAATGACATAATTCAGAAATTAGACATTGATAAATCATCTAGATTATTATACAGTAAGGAAATGTGAATGCATTATTGTGAATGCAGAAACCCTGACCAGCTAAAATGGCTCAACCAATGGCATACTTTTGGGGTGGAGCTATCAGTTTGTCCAACCAATGGAAGATGTGGGTGTGTTTGGAAAACCTGTATGGAAATTATTTTAGCATTTTCTTTTGCTAAACAGTGCAGGAATAGCTCACTGCAGCCACTTTTTGGTTGTATATGGATCCAGAGAGTCTAAAGTTTTGGACAAGAGAAAAACATCTAAAACTGAAACTAATTCCAGTTCCAATTACTAATGAATACTGAATACTAATTCCAATTTTTGTAATCATGCATATTTTAAGATACCTCAAATAAAAGTATAAAAAGTGTAATAACATGTCTTAATACGATTCAACCCAAAATATAATGTGATATAATAGTATATGGCCAATTATAAAATGCTTAACAAAACTCTCTGATGCCACTATGGTTTTATTCATAACAATTTATTTATATTAATTCCACATATTCTCTTTTTACATGGAAGAGGTCTTTGATGATTTTTTTCACCAGGGTCAGACAAACACATTAGCCATCTGAAGGTTTACACAAAATAACAACTGATTATTACACAGTTTTACTCTGTAAAAGATTGTATACTCCAACATCTATTCCATTGACTTTGCAGGGTCATAATCAAGGACAACATTATCACGATTGTCGGAAATTCTTAGTTCGGTTGTATCCCAGATGTCTGGTTTTAAAGTATCACTTATAAAGCTAAATTAATAACATGGTGCATGGATAAAAAATATTGCTCTGTAGTCTTATACATCTTGCAATGACAGTATTAAATGATCTAATTTTAGCCACTTGTATGGAATATGCAACTTCTCCTGTCAGCAAGTCAAGACAGGAATAATTGCACTGTCCAAGAGATCAACACACTCAGCCCTTACAAAAAAGTACTGTGCTGGTACTGTGGTATCTGATGGTAATACAACAGTACCTGGTACTGTACCATGGTACTGTATGATTACCATATTCATGTACTGTAGAAAATACAATACATGGTCATCCAAGATATTTCAAAACTACCATGGTACCATGTCCAAAAACATGGTACATTTTTGTAAGAGAAGACAAATATACTTTCTCTTTCCAAGTACTATAAACACACACTTCCTAATTCTCTCTCTCAAACAGACCTCTCCTCCAAACACACAAACACACACATAAACACTTATTAGAGCACATTAGGAATGAGCAGGTGTCTGTAGCATTCCATATTGATGCATTCCATACTCTAGACTATCAATGATAACTATAACCTATATGTTATATATACACTACTCTTTCCAGCGGCTTATTATGTATTCTGTTTATATCTATGTATTACACCTTGGGCAGGGAGGGATTTGTCAATGCAAAAACTACACTACACAGTCAAACATTCACACACACTGACAACAACAACAACAACAACAGCAACAACAATAATAACATACATAAAGATTACAATATACCTCTTTAAGTCCAAAGCTTTTCTTCATTATACTTCAAGGGATCAAAGAAATAGTCCAAAAAAGTCAGAATATTTTCAGAATCATAAATGGGACTGTGCTCTTCATTTTTATTTAGTCCAAACCAAGTGTTTTTCAGTCACTTGTCCAGCTGAAGACCACAAGGTGAAATTCAAAGCTCCTCTTTAATTGTGGACAAGCTCTCAGCAGAGATTTTGGAAAAGAGCAATACAGCTTCCTAACATCATCAAAGAGAATATGATGTACCTTTACTGCTCTCAGCGCTGCCATTAAAAGAAATATTCATCGATATTCAACTCTCACCCCACATATTATACACACATATACACATACTCACACATATTAGCATTTCTCTGCTTAATGATATTTAGAAAGCTTGTCACAGAGTCTCTCTTAAAATTGTGCTTATCTCTGGAAGCAGCATGACAGCAGGCCGTATTTGCAGGTCAGGATATGCACTTGCAATACCTATTCTGGCCACTAGAGTAAGACGAAAGGCTGGTGGAGAATGAAAAGGGATTAGGAATGATGTTGCTCGAAATGTAGATCTTAGGCTTTTCTCAGAGATGCTCAATTGTAATTTGACTTTTACACAAGTTAGAATGAAAAAGCTTAATTTGCCCTATCGAGATTCCAATCCTGCTGAGGCATCCAAATTGGTTTCAGTGGTCCACACTGAAAAACCTCAAGAAGCTTGACTGTTTTACACTCCCAGTAGAATCTGATATACTTTTTCATGTTTAATCTAACATGGCCTCCAACTGGTCCGCAAGGTCATCAAACATGCTGCCAATGTCATCGAGAATGTTAACTGTGCTCTTGTTGTCCACGTTGGAGCTGAAGAGAAAAGAAAGAGAAATTAGAGGAAACAGAATGGAAGAGTTTCAACCAGTAACATCATGTAATGAAGAGACTGTTTAGTGCCAAGTAGAAAGAACAGAATTTGTTCTTATATACCTGTCATCCTTCTTTATCTTCTCCTCCACTACTTCCAGAGCAGCAGCCAGAGACGCACTGGTCTCCTCCAGTCTGAGTTGCACCATGTTCCCTGAAGCAGAGCCCCCTGTTTCAGCAACTATCAATAACCCTTGGCTTTCCACCTCTGTTTTTCCATCTCCATCTTGTGATTCACCCTCTACTTGTGTCTGTCTTGCTACACCTACCTTCTTTCTTCTCATTACCACTGGTTCTGCTCCCTCCCCTGTCTCTTTGAAATGACTCCCTGCTGAGGAACCTGAAATCAGACCTTGTTGAAATGTTGTATCAACCTGGATCAGACCTGTCCGTTCCATTCTAGCAATTCCGACTTCTTCTACTCTCTCTTGTTTTCTCGTTTCATCTTCCTCTCTCTGTTTCTCTACTTCTCTCAGCCTCTTTTGCATATCAACTCCAGGCATCTCCACTTCCAGAGGGCTTGGGATGTCCACTGACAGACCAGCCATGGAAGACCTCGGGGGCTTCACTGGGGCTGAACCTGGTGTAGAGGGGGTTTGTGGGGTCTGGGGTGTCTGGGGCGTCTGTGGGCTCTGAGCTGGAGAAGTTGTTGGACGTGGAGACAGCATGCTTCCCTCCATTGGTTTTGTGGTGACTGGACTCAAAGTCTGTGGTGGATGCTCCAGTTGTTCAATCGAAGCAGGGTTAAAGGAGGCACTGGATGGGCTGAGAACATCTGCCTGAGGAGAGCCAGGAGTTCCAATGGTATGGATTGGCTTGATTTTTACCGGTTTGGGCAGTGTAGGAGGCGGACTTGGCTTGGGAGATACTGGAGGAGGGATTTTCTTACCCTCCACTATAAAGAGACAAATAAAACAAAACAAGTAATGTACAACTTATTCAAATCCTTTCAGAAAATTTCTTTTACTACATCAACCAGATATCAGAAAGGTCTCTGTGGCTATCAAGCTAAGCAGAGACCTGGTTTCCTTGAACTGCTGTCTAAAAATACCCATGAATTTCATGCATGCATGAATTTCTATGTTGGCTTGCTAGGCTGATTTATGCTTGCTTGCTAATTTGCTACAGATATACCAGTTTGCAGGACAAAGAGTGAAATAATATCAGGAACACAATGACCTCAGAGATAACATTCTTACCTGGGCTATGTTGACCTTCTGGTCCAGGTAATGGAACCCTCCTTGTAGGAGTTGGGGGATCGAGCTTTCGAAGGGCCATTGCTGGTTTAGGTGAAACTGGGGGTTTCAGAATTTGTCTGGGAAGAGAGCCAAAGCCATCGTGTTGCAGTTCTTCCTCCCTACCACCATCTCCAATGCAAGCTTCTGATACAGGTCTTCTCCGAAAATTCTCCGGCCCATCTCCATCAGTGCCATTGCTCTGTGGTGGAGCCAATGCTTTGGGCCTTCGCTTTATCGTGCTAGTTTCTGTCAGGTTGAAATGTTCACCATCTGAGTAATGTGGTGGTCGTGGTCTTCTCAAAGTTGCAGTGGCATCCATCCGTGACCACTCCTCTTGTGGCAGAGAAGAAACACCCCCTTCCAGATGAGTGAACATGGAACGTGGACGTGGCTCAGGGGCCTGTTTAATTGGCTGGTATTCACAATGTTCTGGTCCACGATGTGAGAGGTCCTGCTTGGCTCGGATCATCTCAGCCTCTTCATTGTCAGGCTGCTTTTGAGAGTCGTAAAATTCACTGATTGTGCGGCGGCGACTATCTGCATCGGAATTCAGAACTTCACGGTTCTGGCGCAGGAGGTTTTGACTTGCCTAGAGAACAGGTAAAATATCAAAGCTCAGTTAGGTGTCCATACTCACCATAAGAAATGCAAATGCACTGCATAGTTCACAGTTAACTTATTTTATGCATCTCGAAAATAAGGGAGCGATAATTTCTGTTATATACAGTAAATGATTTCTAAACAGAAAATTCTCCTTTGTGAGTTGTTCTTGACTGCATTGTAAAGTCAATTTTATGTGCTCAAACAGGCAGTAGGCCATTGGTCATTAGCCATGGAAGCTTAAAATATACATAAAACAGTGCAATTTAATTAATAAAAATGAGACTAGGAACTTTTTATGAAAGTAAATAGGGACAGTTCTCAATATTTTTCAATTTTTCAATATTTTATCAGCAATAATTGCTCTGAATATTGAAACTGTTTAATTACCTGCAAATAACCACTTCCACTTCCTTTACCGCTGCTTCCAAGATTAGACATTTCAAGCATGGCAGCGATGTCTCTAACGCTGCCCCCAGATGAAGTTTTTTCGGAAGCAATTCCACAATCGCTACGTCTGCGCTCCCTGTATGTCACATTGAGTAGCAAATTGTTAGCCCTATTTTCGCCAGACCTTACATCATCAGCCACAGTCTCATCAGCCAGGTTACCAGTGGATATGGAAGAGCAGGAGCGTTTTGGTGGAGTTGGAGGACGAGTCCGTCTGCGAGGCCGAGCTGTAGCGAATGACTGACTGCGATTGACACTGTTGATGTCAAGGGTCTCACCAGTGGCCTTCGCTGAACTGCTGGGAGTGACCCTATGTCCACCTAGTGTTGCGTATTTCACAGATGAGTCCGGCATGGGTAAGTCATGCTCAGAATCAGTAGAAATATGTCCACGTCTTGGCTGGGATGGAGTTTGACCATTGCCCTCTTCAGTTTCTCTTTCAGGTGGTAAGCAAAGTAATGGAACGTTACGAGCGTGAGCGTGCGAACGAGGAGAGTCACAAGGCCCTCTGGTCCTGCTCTGCGTTTTTAGCGGCGAGGAAGGGGTGTGTGAAGGAGAATTTGAAGCAGAAGATGAGGTTCTGCCTTTAGTAGGGGTGTGTGGAGGTGTTGGGGTGGGACTCTCAATTGAGCTAGGTTTCTTCAGAGGAGGAGGAGCATTAGTTCTTTGTATGCCTCTGCCTTGGGTGCTGTGCCGGGGAGAGCTACGGCCTTCCATTCTTTTGCGTGTTCGAACAGAGGGGACGGAGTTCGCATCTGGTTCTGTGCTCGTTTCAAATGATTGTTTCGAGTCTGTGCTTTCTTCTATCTGGCTTTCCTTGGTGGGAATGTCTGCTTCTGGAGATTCACTCAGTCGTTTGACGGCTAACATCAACTTCTTCTGGTGTCCTTGGTGGGAAAGAAAAAAAGAGGTGGTTATTATTTACGTTTGTGAGGTTAAACCTATAATCTTTGAAAAGACCAATATGAATTTTAATAGTGGATCAGTGCAGTCATATTGTTTATTCTGACAACAACAAAAAATCAAAAAACTGAATGAATAATGGCGCCTGGTACCCTGAAATTGACATCAGGAAGAAATGCATCATAAACCTTAAACCTTAAGAGCTCGTGCCACCAAAGGAACACAGTGGGGGTTTTTTTTTACACAAAGGAACAGATTTTTTTTTTTTTCTTTTTTTCTTTTCCTTTTTTTTTTTTTTTTTTTTTACTTATATAGGATATACATCTACTATATAACTTATTCAATTTCTGTGCTCTCAAGTGTTCAAATGTCCTCTTATTCCTCATAGTGATCAATATCAAAGTTGAAATTGAAATTGAAAGTTTAGTTAGAATGTCAAATTGGGCACACCAGCTCATGCATCTCTCACTCGTCCAAAACACAATATACAAGTGACCAACTATGCCAAACTTTTAAGCTGGGGCATCATGATAAAATATGTTTATTATGCATATAAACATAAGTATGTGTAGTATACATGCCTAGCTTAGTGATGCCAATCTCCTTTAGGTCCTCCAGAGTAATGTCACTAATGAAGTCCATGTTGTCGTAGCCGTTCTGAACCAGAGTCTGGTAGTATTGATTCAGACCAATTGCAGACAGCCACTCAGCCAGATTGGACTGTAAGGTTACACAGATATTTAGTAATTGATTTGTAAGATGTATTCATACATATGTATATATTACATACAGAGGGGATCAAAAGTCTAAAACCAAGTGAAAACAGGTTAATAGTCATTTTTACTTTTTATTTATTATTATTAGAAATGAGATAATCAGCACTTAAAAAAATACTTTATTTAACAGTGCCGAAGTTACACATTACTACATGTACTTACTATGATAATAACAGTAAATTATTCATAATTACAAGTAACTATCCCTAAACCAAACCCTAACTGAAACTCTATAGTAAGTACATGTAGTTAATTAATATTACTCAGTTCTTATTTGAGTAATTACAATGTAACTAAGGCACTGTAAAATAAAGTGTAACCAAAAACTTTATAAAACAATTTAAATCAATTTCAGAATTGCTTTGTCCTTTTTTTTTTGCTTCTTGTGAAAGAGAAATAGTACAGTATCTTTCTTATAGTTTATTATTTATTTATTTCACATGAAATTGTTTTTCAAAATAATAAAGCTTTCTTATTATTTTTATTAATAGTTGAAATTTTATTTTGAGTTCCAGACTTTATTTCTCTTACAGGTTTCTCTTGAGGTATCCAGTCTGGGATGTTCATTTTGCTGATCTCTGAAAGCATTTTCTTCCTGTGCCCTGGTTTTGTCACCCCAATAGCAGTGAGGTCCTGTGGGGTACACACACACACACACACACACACACAGCTAAAAAATTCTAAATCAATCTAAACAGCTGTTGAAATGAATGTGAAGATATAATAGCTTAAGTTGAAGAACAATTTGCAAAAATGTGTTACGTATCTGACTATTCTGACTATCATTATGATGTACAGTGGCCTCAAAAACAATTTGGAGTCACTCTCGAAAATATAATGATATTTGAAAGATGGCAGCTGTTTATGGTGGTACATTATAGCAGAAAGAATAAATAAATACAGAATGAAACATTTATTCTATCTTTAATAGAATAAAGAATTGATCACTTTATTACTTCAATATACTTTGTATTGAATCATATATATTAAATGCTTACAGAGCTACATGAAATGATGATTGACAGTGTTTATCGTAGTTACCTCGGGTGTCATTCTGCTAATGGTCTGCAGGTCATAACCAGCAGTGAGAAAGTTTGCTGTGTAGAACTGCAGCTGTGCACTAGTGAGCCATTCAACTACAGCCTCTGAGCTCTACAACACACACACACACACACACACACAAAGAATGGCAGAGAAAGACAGAAACGCATCAATAATTTAGACATTTCTTTGACAGAGTCATGATACCAAGTCCTGGTATAAAAGTGAGTCAGGTAGTACTCTCTACAACCACTGTGTGGCAGCAAATAATATTCTTGCTTCAAAATTATATTACACTGACCACAACCTGCCATAGTAATACTGTGTTTTTAGGACATATTTTTTTAAACACCTTCACGTAAACCCTGATATATGAATATAGTAACCCTTACACCCAGTGCACAAGTGCACAAGTGACAGTAAAGAAGACGTTTATAATCACGATGTTACAAAAGATTTCTATTTCATAAAAGTGCTGTTCTTTTGAATTCATCAAAGAATCCTAAAAACAAATGTATTACAGTTTGCACAAAAATATTATTGATAATAATATGAAATGTTTCTTGAGCACCAAATCAGAATAGAATGATTTCTGAAGGATCATGTGACACTGATCACAGTAATGATGCTGAAAATTCAGCTTTGCCATCACGGGATTAAATTACATATACAAATATATCCATTTAGAAAACAGTTATTTTCAATTGTAATAATATTTCACAACATTACTCTTTTTACTGTAATGTTGATCAAATAAATGCAGCCTTAGTGAGCATGAAAGATTTTTTTAAACACATAAAAAAATCTTACCAAACCCAAACGGTAGCGTATGTTTATAAGGGATTAATCAAGCTTTACTTTCATACTTACAATATTCATTCTCATTAAAACGCTAACCCACCAAGTATCTGACCATACAAGAGACAAATATAGACACATTAAAGGATTAGTTCACTTTAAAAGGAAAATTACGGAAGGCAGTCTGGCAGAAACTAGATATTTTTCTTTATAACTTGTTAAATATGAATATTTTTCTTACATAAACGCATCATTACGCTTCAGAAGGCCTTTATTAGCCCCACCAGAGCCGTGTGGAGCACATTTATGATGGATGGATGCACTTTCTTGAGCTTCAAACTCGTTGGTCCCGTTCTCTGACATTATAAAGGCTGGATGACTCAGGATATTTATTAATATAACTCCAGTTCAGAAAGAAGAAAGTCATATACACCTAGGATACCTTGAGGTTTATTAAATCTTAGGGTAATTTTCATTTGAAAGTGAACTAATCCTTTAAGGTTAACAAACAAATCTGGACCACCACACACACACTTGCCTTGCTCTCAGCTGAAGCTTCATCTTTTCTCTGCAGCAGTGGATCCACAAATGGTTTCTTCTTTTGCTGACGTGGGGCAGCAGATGCACTCTGAGTGCGCTGAGAAGACACTATAGCAAAAAAGTAAATAAAATGTAAAACATTTTAACTCACCAGGACTTTTATTACACGTATGGCCTTATTAAAACATCTGGAGGCATAGAACAATGAACATATGAGATGTGTACAAATGAGACATATGAGACAAACCTGCATCCTAAGATCAGTCTAATATTTGAATGTAACCAGGCCTTTAAATGCATAAAATAAAAATATAAAAAAACACAATGGCCCCAAAAAGTATTTGCACACACTTAAAATTGATCTTATGCCATTTTATAGAAAAATATCAAACCAAGGGCATTTATTTTAAAGAAATAAAGCACAAACACACTGTTCAAAAAATTCTAATTCAATAGTTTTGCTGTTTTGCAGACTTCATACATTCCCTAAAATTCATCTGGACACCAGTAATTATACAAGAAAAGTGAAGTTAGTTCTGAGAATGTTGGTATATACATCGTAGTACCTGAATTAGGATCTAAAGACTGTGTTTGGTCCATAAGATGTTCTTTTGCTTTGGCTGACTGGGACAGCACCGTGGCCAACAGCTAAAACAAACACGCAAATGCACACATACATGATCAGTACTGTGAGAAATAGAGAGAAAGACAGACATCTGTCCTCGTGTGCATCTATGGTCTTTGTGTGCGCCGCACCTTCACGCCCTCGGCCTGAGCGTGCAGTCCTGGCACATTGAGGCCATGCGTGTTAACTCCCTGGGAGTGTGTGGGGGTGGTCGGCACGGGCACTGGTGAGTTGGTGAGGTGAGCGTTGGCATTACTGCTTTGTCCGCTAGTAGATGAACGTCCACTGGTTAGACTGCCTGTGCTGCCCATACTGCCAAGACTGCCCCCTGCTGGCAGGTTATCATTATCATGCAAGAAAGCAGAAATAAAAACTGTTGAGTATGTTCATGTTTAGTGCATATGCTTTATTTCGACAGTACACTCTACTTACTGTAAGTAACTTTGCATCTACATGTCAACTATAGCAGTCATAAGAATATTAGTGGACTGTCTGCTTAATATCTGTAAACACTTTATTTTGATGGTCCCCTACAGACATTCAACTAACTATAAGCAAAGTTGGGGAAAGTTACATTTAAAAGTAATCCATTACAATATTGTGTCACTCCCTAAAAAGTAACTAATTGCACTACTTAGTTACTTTTTCATGGTTCTATTTTTTGCAGACGTAAAGGCCCTTTCACATCAAAAGTGAAATCAGGTTGAAGGAAATGCAAATTCACGACTGTACAGTAGAGGGCGCCACTCAAACAAACAAGCCTTTCAGCTGTGATGCCTTTCGGGAATGCAGAGGAATAGGATGCAGGAGAAGAAGTAAATGAGTAAATGTTCACAGTTAGTCCAGAACACCTCTGCACTTCTCTCAACATGGACACAGGAGAGCTGTCAGTTAATAAATGGGAAAACAAAATAATTTGCATTATTTATTTGAAAAAGTAACTCAGATATTTTGATCTAAATTTAAAAGTAATGAGTTACTTTACTAGTTAGTTTGAAAAAAGTAATCAGATTACATAACTCATGTTATTGACTATAAGTAATTCTGTAAGTACATGTCAACTTATTCTACTAACCCTAACAGTCTTCTAATACTCTAATGAGAGCTAGTTGACATAGTTGCAAAGTTTAGTACACTTAGTAGAATGTCTAAAGTGCATTTCATCATACTATGTTTAAGAAGACTTGGAAAATTGTGCATTGCACTTTTAATTCTTGGTGATCATTGAAACAATTGTACTGACTCCAAACTTTTGAACGGTAGAGCATATTTTTAAACATAAATATTTCATGTAGTCTCCTGATTAATAAGAGACCATAAAAGCTGCAAACATAATAAATAAATAAAAAAAAACAGTTTTAGATAAAGTCAAGCATATCGTGCTACAGGGCGCTGCTCACGTCACATCTACTGTCAGTTGAAAAATTGTGTATTTACCAGCTAAAGGTTTTCTCAGTACCCAAATCTCCTCATTTGCGCTGCTCTGCTGTCCGCTGAGGGTCGGAGAACCATGAGGACTGGAAACGGACCCCCTTGAGCCTGAAAGATAACACACACACACAAACATAGTAAGGTAAGAATGAAATACATTGCTTTGCAAACTCCTAATTGGCAAAAACAGATACACACCAAGGGAGCAGATAGCAAAGGGAACATTTGGGACAGTTCAAATGGACTGTAGCATATCCAACAGTTATCTGGGATCCTTGCTGATGAAAATGTATGTTGTGTTTGTAAATACAGTACCAAAAAAATAGATAAATAAAATTATTCAAACCCCTTACTGAATTAAAAAACTAGTTACCTGTGAAATTTTATGTCTAGCACTGAAAAAAAAGATTCTCATTACACTAATATAGTCATTTCTATAGTATTACAGAAAATACTGTCATACTTTTTTAATATGCATAAAAAGGAAGTACAACAAATAATACACCGCTGTTCAAAAGTTTGGGGTCGGGACTAATATTTTTAATGTATTTGAAAGAAGTCTCATCTAGACTGCATTTATTTGATATAATACAGTAATACTGTGAAATATTGTTACAATTTAAAATAAATGTTTATTTTAAATGTAATTTATTCCTGTGATCAAAGCATCATTACTCAAGTCTTCAGTCACACGATCCTTCAGAAATCATTCTGATTTTTATCAGATGAAAACAGTTGTTCAGCTTAATATTTTCTTGGAAAATATTTTGGACTCTGATGAATAGAAAGTAAACAAAAACCATTTATCTTTTTTTGTATCAATGTTATTCATTTAACTAATCCTTGGTAAAAGAAATTGAACATTGAACAGTAGTGTATATAATATATAATCATGAAATGCTAAATAATATGTGCCTTTTCAGTTTATGATCATTTTTGCACTATATGGTAAAGAGGAAAATATGCTAACTGGACAAAGCGGTAAAAAGATTCATTTTCTTTATGGAAAACATTTTTTTTTTAAACTTTTTTCTTGGGGTGAAATACGCCCTGGACATGTTCTTCACACAACTCTCTCTGATATTGCCATTACACAGTTACACATCCAGCATTTTCAAAGACATTCAGATTCACATCCTGTTTAGTACATGGTCATGAAGATAAAAAAAAGCCAGGTATGATATGATACACTTATGATGAGTAAATGTGTGTTTTTCTGACTGTGTATGTGTGTGTTTATACCTGTCTCTGTTTGTGGCTCCTCTGAGCCGGAGGAGGCTGGTTCATACCCAATTGTGCTGCAGGTAGGCATATTATAGCCAAATGAGGTGAAGAGGGGCTGATGGGTAAGGGGTTGGGTAGGAGGGGGTGGGGGAGTGAGGGGCAGAGAAAAAATGTGGGAGAAGTCACCGTTCACCATGACAACTGAACCAATTGCTGGCGGACGGATCTGTATCTTAAGATACTGTTGGGTTGAGGGACCTAGGCACAACAGAACGGCAACACCAAAAAAACACAAACAACAAGAACGAGAACAACAAAAAAACAGGAAAGGAAACACAAAACAAAACATGTTCAAGCAAAAATATCTAACTCTATAGCTGAGCTTATCTTTACCCTGTAAGTTAACATGCAAGGTGAAAATGAACTTATGTACATTTACATTTAGAAAATTTAAAAAAAAAAACTCATGCATACTATTTTAACAAAATATCTGAAATGCATTCCCAAAAACATCAAATTTATAACTGATCTATGTGCTATGCATGCAGACTACATTCATGCATGAACAGGGAGAAAATGGGGGGTTTAAGTGTGTTGGAGAGTGTGCATCAATCAGTATATGTTATATTTCAATATTGCGGTGGTGTAAAGAATTTATGTAAATGTAATTGGTTACTGTCCTTAAGTATCTTTTTGGCTACTTTGTACTTTGAGTATGAAAGATATGTTAGCAAGCAAGTTCCACCAGGAAGACTCTAAAGCCACATCATTCATTCATAACTATTAGGTCTGGCCAATCACTGATTGACACTAGGAGTGTATAAGTACTGAACTTTCTCTTTTATGTTCGCAGTTGATGATGCCGACGTTTTCCTCCATCATCCCCACCACCACCAGGTTGGTCCCTGTCCATCCGTCTGTGGTAGGATCCGCCCCTGCCTTCATCTTCAGGCAGGACCAGCCTGAATCTAGTTCAAAAACGTGTACTTTGAAACCTGTTTTCAAAAGCTTGCTTTTTTAGGCCCCCAAAACACCATTGTCATGTAAATGAACGACCAAAACGCATTAAATACTTTTACTGAAGTGGTTTTCATGTACTCTTTACACCACTGAAATATTGAAGTAATTTTTTTAAAAGAATAAAGTAATATCCAGCAATGGATTTCATGGACACAAGGCCCATAGAGTCCCGCTGGGAGTCTATGGCACATACCTGTATATCACTGAATTTAAATGATACGAATATCGACGTTCATCCAGAAAGAGGCTCTAAACTCACTACTTTAGGTCTCAGACTTCAATAGAAGTTTATGTCGTATGTATACAGGAAAAAGACCATGAGATTTCAATAAGGGCTGCACAATTCATGTTATATATATATATATATTAAAGTGCAATTATATTAATAATATTAATATTAATTAATTAATAATAAAAAAAAATGGTTTGTAGGTCTGCACATTTTGGCCAAAAAATATGTGATTATATATATATTATATGTGATTATCAATATGACAACAAAATAATATTAAGCAATATAAGATATTAGATCTTAATATAGATATTAAGCAAAATAAGAAATAATACTATTACTATTATTATACAGTAATCTTTCGTTGTAAAAAAAAGGGTACTCAAGAAAAAAAGTAATTTTGGGCAGAAAACAGCAGGAACCCTTAAAGCTTCTCTTTTGTTGACATCAGCTGGTTTATAAGCGCTTCTCAAGTTTGGGAAGATCGTTGGCACATGCTGCGTTCCCAAATGCACAATAAGCGGCCCAAACTCAGAGCAGATGAAGAGATGGAGTTCATGCGGAGCAGCTTTTACTGCAAACTGAGACCATAAAAACCCTGGATCATGAACTCCTTGTGTGTAACACCGTGCTGCACTTCCCTCTGAAACATGCAGCCCATATTATATTCATATAATTAATGTATTACACACACTAAGCCACGTCACAATTTTTTTTCGATTAATCATGCAGCCCGTTTTAATCACTGTAATTTTCTTCTTGACCAGAAGCTTCTCTTGAATATATTTTAAAAAGAAAATTACAGACACCAGAAAAAAGTAAATCCGAGTACACATTATGCCATCGATAAGTGATGTTGTTTCTTCACTCTGGAGAAGCAGCAGCCACCACTGATCTGCATGTATAAATGTGTGAAAGCCTGTTTGCAAGTATGTGAATGTGCAGAAGTGTGAATCCACTGATGTGAGCTGAAAGGAAATGAAGGGGGGCATGGAAACGGTGGTACAGGTGGACGCAGAGATGACCGAACAGTAACAGATAGACGAGCCACTCTCATCTGTCCTCTTTTTTCACTCCCTCTCTTTCTTGTCTTCGACCTGACGCCTCTAATTAGAATCACTTGACTGGTGATAAAGGGTAGGACAGTTGAATATAGAGCAGTGTTGCCAAGTCCGCGGTTTTCCTGTGGAATTGGGCTACATTTACACTGTTGCTGCGGGTTGTTTTTATTTAGTCCGCGGGTTGAGGCGACCCCCATTTGCGATTTTTATCCCCTAGAACGTGATCATGCCGGGGGACCTCGCCGGAATGCAACTGGGCTGGTTTTGTTGTGCAGACCTGGCAACCCTGATCTAGAGCGAATGAACAGCCACTCACAGATCCACACACATCCACTAGGATTGGGCTTGAGTACTCATGTATTTAAACACACAGAAGACAGCAGCTCCATCAATGTAAAATTTATAATCTTTCAGGGAAACAATCATCTGATCACAGCAAGCTTCATAATTTGAGGTATCATTCATGTCAGTAGCACAAACAATACTTTGGAAATGCAATAGTCAGGATCCGGAAGTAAAAACTCCATTCATTTTCTCCAAAGGGAAGCTAATTTTGAAAGGTAAATTATAAACCCTTAAAGACAGCACTACTGTGAGCGACGAGGTTGTTAATCGAAGGTATTTGCTTCATCTGAAGAAGTCAGTCCGCATTATCTGAGCTTATTTTTAAAATAATTGTTTAACAGTGGAATGAAAAACTACATTACCCATGATGCTGTACAGAAAATACACCAATCAGAGTCAACAAAAGCAACTCGCACCAAAAGATCTTGTTTGTTCTGCCAGATCCCATGAAGCACTGTGAGTGACGTAATCGAGTCGATCTCTATACACTCTCAAAATACTTAAATGTTTGTGCGTGTAAACAGTTGCGAGAAAAATGAGAGCCACTTGTAGAATCAGAAGAAAATGTGAATAATTTTAACAAAATAAGCTATTATTTTTTTGTCGTGTGGACTATATACAAACATCTTTTATGTATGTCTTACTGAGGACAGTATTAAATAAAAAATAACATGCATTTGTTAAAATGTTCAAATTTTCTCACATTCAGCAAGTGGATCACATACTTTTTCTTGCAACTGTATATATATATATATATATATATATATATATATATATGTATAGCAATAAACTTCAAATATATTGTTTTTATAATTATGATCAACATTTGTAAATGAGTAGTTTTATGTTTCTCCATCATTTTGAATTTGACTATGCTGTTTGCAGTGCTTTATGGGATTGTAGTTCCTTCCCTCACTAAAGCTATTAAGTACACAGTCTTGTACCTTAGTATTTTTTTGGCTGGTTTTCAAATAATTTTTTACTTCAAATCAAAGTTTTGTGATTTACCTCCTAGCTGGCTTGTAACTCTTTAATGAAGGCTTTTTTTTTTTTTAAATCTCTATGGGAAAAATGAATGGAAAAAATTCTTCCGGAACCAGCGCTGCTGAAAAAGGTAGCGGGCACTAATGCTTAAACTTAGAGGTTTGTTCCAATAGTAATAGTGATGTGTACTCCCTACTGTATCAATTGAGCACTCAAGAAGATGAAATGAACTAAATACCCATCCCTAATCTACACACAACAGTAAATACACAAACACTCATATGTATGCAGAAATGCATGCACTAGATACAAACTCACCAGAACTCACACACACACACATTTAAGTGCCAGGTACAGCAGATGAGCTTCAGATTAACCTTGATTTTAAAGTGTATTGAAATGTGCATGTGTGTCACATGACATTCTAGAAGGCTCATGTGACGATGCAATGGCACACCTGCCCTTTTGATGACTTCCACCATGTTGGATGGAAAGTAACCCACACGGTCATTCCCTGTACGGTTGTCATGAATACAGCCCTTCCATCGTCCATCAGAATGCTGCTCCAAGACCTGAGGAGCAAATAGAAATGTTTCAGAAACACGTGCCTTTATTATTAAAGTTAATGCTATATAAATATTACTGTTGTTC
The DNA here is from genome assembly GCA_037194245.1 of Opsariichthys bidens. NCBI lineage: Eukaryota > Metazoa > Chordata > Actinopteri > Cypriniformes > Xenocyprididae > Opsariichthys > Opsariichthys bidens. The sequence continues at coordinate 6,898,904 of CM074293.1, forward strand.
ATTGTTGACTCAAATTAACATTAACATTGTGTAATACATTTTTAGCTCATGATATCTATTACATTAACTTATCTTAACATATAGAGTAGAGCCGTATTGTATAGTCTTACCAAAAAGAAAAAAGTTACAAAGACTATTAGGTGAAAACTCATGTCTTATACACTACTGTTCAAAAGTTTGTGGTTAGTAAGGTTTTTAAGGTTTTAATATATATATATATATATATATATATATATATATATATATATATATATATATATATATATATATAGGTCTTATTTGCAAAAACTACTGTAATACATAAATACAGTAATATTATGAAATATTATTACAATTGTTACAACTATAATTTAATTTTAAAATTATTCCTGTGATGCAAAGCTGAATTTTCAGCATTCCAGTGTTCAGTGTCACATGATTATTATTATCATCATCATCAATGTTGTGCTGCTTAATATCTTTGTGGGGGTAAAAAACTCATTTTCTTTCAGGATTCTTTGATCTACAGAAAGATCAAAAGAACAGCATTATTTGAAATAGAAATCTTACATTATAAATATCTTCACTGTCACTTTTTTATCCTTGCATCCTTGCAGAATAAAAGTATTAATTGCTTTCAAAATAAATTGCACTGACCCCAATCTTTTGAATAATAGTGTATATAAAGAAGCACTACTCCTGCATTAAAACATACAAAAAAGTGCATGACATCCCAAGGTATAAAGGTTAGTTAAGCTTCAAAAAATGCACAACTTTCCATATCGTTACAGTAAAATAATCGCTCCTTTACCGTGATGATGTCCCCTGCTTTAATGTTGAGGCTTGTAAGGTCATAGTTGTTACAGTAATCCTTCAGAGCCCTCACTTGCATGGCAGCTGAGGCATCTGTATGCAGGAACACACACACACACAGCTGTGTTTTTGTGTTTTGTGGGGACTTTCCATTGGCATTATGGTTTTTACACTGTATAAACTGTATATTCTGTCCCCTTACACTACCCCTACCCCTAAACCTACCCATCACAGAAAATGTTCTGCTATTTTAGATTTTCAAAAAAGATAATTCTGTATGATTTATAAGCTTGTTTCCTTGTCAAGATTTACTGGTTTTACTTACGTTGTGAGGACATTTGGTCCACACAATGTAAGGAATACAAGTACACAACACATACACACACACACAAGTTCAGAAAGCCTTGAATTCTACCTTTCTATGTGAATTTATGTTTACAAAAACTCTTTTCCATTGTACCTCTCAGCATCTGTTTGATCTCCTTGCTGGCTTGGGTAGTGGTGAACTGGTTAACAATATCCAGCGCTGTCTGACAGTATGTGTTCCTCACCCCAGCACTGATCCCACTCTGAAGAGAAAAGCCAGAATACACACTCACATGGTACATAGTGATTACATTGTCAATACAGATGTGCACATTCACATATATGATGAACATAAACATACCAGCAAACTCCCAAACACAACCAAGGACCAAAATTAACACTCGACAAGCACCAAATGCAAGTAAATGTCGGCTTTGTCGAGTAAATAAAGTGCAGTTGATGGCAAAATAATATATGGTTCAAATCCAAGAAGACCGCATAGACATGGAGATTGACTCATCATGTACAATCCATGATGACTTGAGAAACTCAATGAACTGCGCTTTTTGTCACTAGTATGCAAGCTGGAAAAAATCCGTTGTGACAGCGACAGAATACACCACTGTTCAGAAGTTGGAAACAATACTTTGATAATACTGTTTTTACTGCATTTTTGATAAAATACCTGATTAAACAAATCTTACTGACCCTTAAATATTTGAACGGTAATATTTTATATATTGAGTATTTTTGTGCATATAAAAAGAATGCATGTCATTGGTGACAAAAAGTCCATTTTGGACACCATACATAATGTAATGCATTTAATAATGAAATAACTCACATCCAGCAGCAGCCGTACAGCCTCGATTTTCCCACAGAGCAGCTTCATGCAGCGCTGTGCCTGATTTAGTCTGTCGGTTTATATCTATACCAGCCTGGATCAGTAACCTGAAAATGTACACACAAAAAACACTTTATAATTTTTTTTTTAACTTACACATTAAAAGGTTCTCTTTCACAATATTATTCTAAAGAGTACATAGTTTATCAATATGAACATTAAAAATAAAGTTGCAGTCTTACTTATTCGACTCACCACTTATTTACAGGGAAAGATTTTTAAGGCAACTCTACTAGGTTTTCATGCTTGAACATTCAAAAAAACACATTATTTAACATTGTTGCAGCTCCTCTCTTCCCAGTCTGTCAGTAACACTTTGTTTAGTTCCAAATGCACAATGAGCTCTGATTGGCCGGTTGGATTAGTGTATTGTGATTGGTCAACCGCTTCAAGCTTGTTTTGGAAATGTCACAGCCCTTACCTTACCATGCATCGTTCCATTTATTTTGCATATGGCTTGGGCGGGAATTGTTTAAATTAGAACAATTGTGATGTGTTCCTGGAGGAAAACTCTGAAAACAGTGGGCACTGATATAGAAAATATCTCACTTTGGTTGTGCTTTGCAGTTCTTTTTCTTGCTAAAACAACAACATTGCATACTAAAGAAATCTGAAAATGTAAAAAAGCATAATAGGACATCTTTAAACTATAATAATTCCTGCGTAAATCTGAGGTAGATTAACTGTGGCCAGGAAAAGTGCTTGCTTGGTCCAGATTTGTGCAGCGATTCAATCAACTGGACGGCCTTATAAAAGTGATTTACAGGTCAGATTTAGCCTGCTAGTTGAGAATCCATGGTGTAGGAATTAATGTCTTGGGCATTTAAAATGTGTCTTTCACATCCGTCAAACCAAACACACATTCATACTGATCCACAAGCTGCCTAAAATGTGTAATGAATGATGAAATCACTAATTAACGACGTGCGTCATCAGGCAGTGACGGCACTGTCCGTCAAAGGGAAAAACGAGGACACAGGGTTTTTGAATGTGTGTGCAAATCTAATGAATGAAGCCTCAAGGGACTGATCGGACAGCCCACAGTGCCTTTCATTTCTCCCATCATCCCCGATCCCTTTGCTCCTGACCTGTCTCACCACATCAGTCATGCAACAGAGACAGTTTTGTGTCACTGAGCTAAATGCTGTGTCAGGATTTTGCACCATCAATGTCTGTCCCCTTGTACAGAATTTATTACTGCTAAATGAAAGCAATATAAAACAATTCCTCGTAAATAACTAAAGAACATCCTCACATAGCCAGAGTTTTGCGTATAATTTCTTATTTTTCTTCTTTAGCCTTTGGGGTGAATTATTACCTGGATTTTACCCCTTCACATTTTTTTGTGAGATTCATGACCAAAATGAAAATATATTCATGATATTCAAAAATATTGATGATCATTTCGTTCTCATCGATCTTACTATAGGGCATTTGCAACATATGCAACTTTTATAATAATATCCTCACTTGAATGATGTAGCAGCTAAAAAAGACCAATATGTTATTATTCAAAATTGTAATTAAAATATCCAAAAATCACTGAAACAGTGTTACATATTTTGTTGACTTGTGTACTTACATTAGCCCAAATGTTTCCAAGAATGTTTAAATACAGAGAAATAAAGCAATTCTAACAAGGACACTGGCCGTGTCCGTCCGTTGTTACATAGCTTACAACAACATTGTTATATAGCTCAACACGTTTAGTCTTATTGTTTGAATCTCATTTTCTTGATTATATTAATATGATTTTCTAATATGGATCTATCTTACTACAGTGTGCAACAAGCATCTCACAGCAGCCGGCAAGCGAACGCACAGAGTAATGTTATAACATCATTTTCAACACACTCGAATGTACCTAATATGATAAAACAACGCTGTTACACCTCACAAACACTTGACCGGAAGAAGCGGAAGCGGGGACTGTGGCATAATAAAAGTTACGCTGCTCTCGAGACGTGTGTCACGCTTGATTAACAATCCAGCGGCCTTGTTCAGCTCCCACAACACTCGTCCTGCTCTGCTTCATACTAGAGTAATGTTAATAATCTCATCCATGAACATGATTTCTGCCCAAATCCCGTCGGATTCTTTTCCCCTGGCTGTGAGGTGACGACAACATCTCCCATGACTCTGCGTTCAATCTCTGCGCCATCAATACACGCCTTTGTTTTGAATCGGTGACGTCTAGCAGCGAAAAATTACATATTGTACTTTTTAAGTAAATATCTGTTGACTATAACCTACGTGACAACTTTACAGCGGTTATTACTTCCGCATATATGCTGAAATAAGTGGCAAGATCCAAGTAATTATAGCTGCAATGCCATGAAGTCCAATGAGCACCTACTTGATGATCTCGATATGCCCATTCTTGGCAGCCAAATGGAGTGGGCTGATGCCATTGGGATCGGAGGGCTTCGGTTCTAACATAGCAGCACACATGTTACTGCTCAGGAGCAACTGCACCACCTGTAGAACACACAGAAAACATGCATGCATTCACACAAAGCTTAAACAGGTGTACAGACCTTAACTCTGAACAAAAAGCAGACTGTGGTAATACCATGGTAAAGTTATGTTATCTAATTGCTTTGATATATGGTTACTGAATGCCATAATACTCATAAAGCATGGTATTTAAAATAGGGTTCAAAGGTTTGGGGTCTGTACAGTTCTTTTTAAAGAAAGAAAGTAAGAAATTAATGCCAATGACGACTGGAGTAATGATGCTGAAAATTACAGTTAAAAATATATTAAAATAGAAAACAGTTAATACATGTTCCCTGGTTTTGTGTTTCTTTGTTTTGTTATATTGTTTTGTTGTATTTTCTGTACCCCTTGTTCCAATGTTTAGTTTCCTGTGATTAGTTCCCATGTACCTTCCATAGCAGCCATGTTTGTTTCCATAGTTACCCTCATTAGTTTCCATAGTGATTCATTGTTCACACCTGTTCCTCATTAGCCCCTTGTTTCGACCCGTGTTTCAGTTGTCTGTTGTCGATTGTTGTCTTGCATGCTTTTATGAAGCTGTTCTGTTCCTTTTCCTTTGGATATTTGTCCCTGGTTTTTATTTTTACTTTTGTTTTTGAATAAACTTTGCTGCAATTGGATCCTCACCCCTTCCCTGCTGCCGAATTTACAACAGTTATTTTAAACTGTAATTCATTTTTTTATTATTGGTATTAGCATGTAAAGCATAGTAACTACAAATTGCTTAAACTATAAGAAGTGCATTACTTTAGGATCAGGGTTTAAGAGTTTTATTAATATGTATTAATATGTAAAACAAATAATTATAATTATTTTACACTGTAAAAAATACATCAGTTAAAAGTGCTGTACATATTTTTTTTATAAAATAGCATGCAATATATCACTGAAACAGGTATCATGAGACATCACACCTGTCTCTGTGACAGCTTTAAGCTCTGTGAACAGCAAAAAACAAATTTGATCACTATTGTTTAGTCAGAGGACGTTGAGGCGCTCACTGGCTGTCAGTCAGTTTGAGCATTCGGTTAAGCTGACATCAGGTTTGCTGACATGTTTTTGGAGCAAGATATTTTGGAGAGAGGGAGTGATCTAATTCAAATTCTGGTTGGAAGTAAGCGAAACAGAACATCACTTACAGCAAATTTAGCATAAAAAAAGCAGTTGTGGCCTAATGGCTAAAAAGTCGGACTTGTAACCCGAAGGTCGTGGGTTCAAATATCAGTACTGTCAGGAAATGTAGGTGGGGGGAGTGAATGAACAGCGTTCTCTTTCACTCTCAATATCCACAACTGAGGTGCCCTTGAGCAAGACACCTAACCCCCAATCACTCCATGAGTGCCGCAGCAAAAACTGGCTGCCCACTGCTCCGGGTGTGTGTTCAATACTCACTGCTGTGTGTGTGAACTTGGATGGGTGAAATACAGAGCTCAAATTCCGAGTATGGGACACGTCACATCACTTTCACTTTCAAAACGATATGTAATGCATCAAATAAAACAAAAATGAATAGCAAGGAATAGTTCCCTCAATGGCTCACCCTCATGTCATTCTAAAACCATGTGAATTTATTTCTTCCACAGAACAAAAAAAAAGGCTTTTAAGCATCAAAGGGATGCCAAACACCATAAAAGAATCCCAGAGTCATAAATTCAAATGTGGTCTCATGTACAGAGCAAGACTTCTTAAGTTGATAGGTTTTTGTGAGGAACAGATAAGCCATTTTTCAATGGATCCAGACATCTGTCCAAGCTTTCCTTGGAGTGTTTATGAGTAAAACAGTGATTCATCTGTGAATGAATCATCCCTTTGAGTGGAATCACCTAAGTGAATTGGTTGCTCCACTTCTCAAATCTGGGCTGCATCCAAAAACTTAAAGGGATTGTGCACCCAAAATTGAAAATTCAGACATTAATGACTCATCCTAATGTCGTTACAAACATGTAAGGAACACAAATGATAATGTTTCTAATGAAATCTGAGAGCTTTCTGTCCCTTCATAGACAGCTTTGACGCTTGACTGCGATTTGACTCTCTTTAAATAATGAACAGATCGATTTTGCCTTATACTCACATGTAAACATTCATCAACTCACATATCTGTTGTGGTAAACAGAAGCTCAAGCATGTTTGCTTGAAGTGGGAGAACCAATGAGGTTCATTCTTGTGTTACGCAGCATGTTTGAGCTTCTGTAAGAGGTTTGCTTTTGTGCATCAAGCAGATTCAGTTGAGCTTCTGTTTATGTTTGCTGATAAATGTTTATATATCTAAACCACTCAATTCATATGGATTAGTTTCTTTGTGAACTTTTTGAAGCGTCAAAGTGTCAGTTGCGTAGCTGTCTATGGAGGAACAGAAAGCTCTACAATTTCATCAAAAAGATCTTGATTTGTGTTTCGAAGATGAACGAAAGTCTTACGGGTTTGGAACGACATGGGGGTGAGTAAATGGCGTGAATTATCCCTTTAAACAGCTGACTTGTTGTCTAGCTTCCTCATCAGGCAATGACTTTGTAGGCACGAAGGCACCTCACGAAACTGATTTCACACAGACTTCTGAGGCAGTGTACGGTTTAATCATCCACAGCAAAACAGAGTGAGCTTTGGTAAACACTAAGCAAATATTTAATTACCACAATAGTAATTCTCGCTAGAATGTAGAGTAACACACAAACTGACCATCAACCGCTTCTTTCAGATGCTGTTTTTTTAGCTCAACTGTCACAAAATGGAAAGCACAGGATTGTGGGCAGCAAAGGACAGCAAAGGATACATCTGTGCTGTGCTGCCTTCAAAAATCAATCAGATGAAGGTATATCAGGAGACAGGGAGTGAAGCTAACACTGGATTCGGACGTGCCTTGATGCCTTCCTACCTTGGAATGCATCCTCTGAAGGCAGCATTTTAAAGTTTTTCGGACACAGCCGTGGACTGAAAGAGTCATTCACAAATCAGACTGATTCAATGAATGATCTCACTGAACTGAATAATCCAGTTGAAATGATTAAAAGGTGAAGACAATCAGTGAATAATGATTACATTTTGATCACGCAAAACTATAATATGGCTTCTCAAGATTTGAAATGAAGTGTATATGGACATTTTTAATACAATTATAGTTATTTTGCATGAAACGAGAAGATTTGAAATGATTCAATGAACAAATAGAGATAATAATCAAATAAATAAAGACATTAATGCATAAATAAATCTATAAACAAGTGAACAATGAGATTTGAAATGACTGAAATACTTCAGTTTGCATGAAAATAGCTTCGAATTCAATTAAAAAAATTCTCCTTTTGTTTCCAAAGGTTTTGAGAGGAACATGAGTTTGTTAATAATGACGGAATATTAATTTTGAGTGAACTACACCTTTAACAAAACCCAAGTCTGACTAAACCGTTATAAAAGAGTCTCTCGTGCTCATTTGCAAGCAGTGGAAACCGGGGTGTGAGCACATGTGGGGCTTCCTACATTTGGCTGAGAACATGAGAAGAGGTGTAGTTCCCACAGTGAAGCACCGCTTCTCATTCATCTATCACAAACCCATGCGCACACGCAGACAGACACACACAAACACAGCGTAACTGACCGTGACTCGTCCAAATTCGCAGGCCAAGTCTAGAGGGGTTTTCCCAGCATGGTCTCTGAGGCAGGGGTTCGACTGATGTTGGAGCAGCATCTCACTCTGCAAACAGACACAGTATAGTACATTACAGCGAGTATGCGTGTGTGCGTGCATCACGAGTCTGACTGTTTATGCGCATTTACTCACTCCTTCGTAATGACCGTGTTGTGATGCGAGGTGTAAAGGGATCTGTCCCTCATCCGATTGGCTGTTGACTGATGACCCGGATTTAAGCAGCATTTTCATGGGCTCACACTTGCCCTGCCAAGCAGCGTAATGCAAGGGCCGCATCCCTTGAGAAAAAAAGAGAGGTAGTTTGAATGAAAAACAAAATCAAAAGTGTGGGGACAGTATTTTATCTTTTTAGAAAGAAAATAGAAAACAATTATTCTACATTTTAATAATATTTTAACTATATTTTTGAGCTTTCAAAAATATTTCAATTTTGAACAGTAGTCTGTGGATGCATCTGTATATTGAGTAAATACTGTACATATTGCTCATATGAGACAGTTGCTTATAAAAAAAGGTACTGTGTGTGTTTGTACCATTCTGGTCTTTAATGTCAACGACGGCTTGTGACTCGAGCAACAGTGCAATCAGTTCCACATTACCATTAAGAGCAGCATGATGCAGGGCAGATAACCTATAAAACAAAAGTACACAAACACATTATGCATTAATAGAATCTGCACATTATTCTGCACAGGTTTCAAGGGAGAAAGTAAGTAATATTCATATGGTAAAAGTACCATTAAATTATATTTTTTACAATATTATTGTTATTATATATGTTCAATATTATATGTTACAATATTATTATCTTATTGTTACAATAAGAGTGGTTGAATGCAATTGTAAGAAATTAACCTGTTGTATCTCAAATAAGTATGGAAGTCCATTTCTGTCACATAATGGGGAAAAGTCATGCTTTTAATAAAAAATGTCAAAGCCATATTATCATTGCGTTTAGAGTTATTAATTAACTTACTTATTAATATCATTGAATAGTTTTCACCTTTATTTGGTACTTAATCTGTCATTCATGTAAACCTCCAAGCAACAACCTAAAATTTCAACCTGCTTTGATTAGATAGATATTACTATGCATTCAAAGACAGTAGAAGTTTAGGCAGCAGAAGAAAAGTACTGGAATTCTCAAAATCTGTTTTTAATTCAATTTCTTTTAAAGTCATCCATTTTTCTCACTTAGAGACAGAACTGTGCATGTGTCCTGAAATTTGGATAAATTGTGCCCGCAATCACCTCTACTGCCAGTCATGGTGAACAACATGTATTTCAAATGCATTTAAATAAGGAAAAACATGTGAGCAGAAACAGGTAGTGAATGACAGGCATTTCTATTCCCCATAAAATCTTGAGGTGAATCTGTGTGTTTCTACTAATTTCTAGGCCTGTTCTTATTATGTGGTCAAGATATCTTCTTCAAAATAACCTATATGTCCTCCTCATAACACCCTAATACTGATATATAGTGTGATATACACAGGGCTGGTTACTTTAAAAATGTATTTCACTACAGATGACAAAATACATGCTTTAAAAAGTAATTAGTTACGTATTTCGTCAGATTATCCAAGTTTTGTAACTTAATCTAAATCCTTTAGAATACTTTGGAATACAATGTAACAGACATAAATAAGGTAATTGTGAGTTTTTATCTCACAATTCTGAATTTTTTCTCAAAATTGCATGATACAAAGTTGCAATTGTTATAAAGTAATAAAGTCAAAATTATGAGATAAAAACTCACAAAAATGAGAAAAGTCAGAATTATGAAATCTATAAGAAAAGTCAGAATTGCAAGCAAAGAAGTTGAGATATAAATTTGCAATTACAAGAAAAAAAGTATTGCAAGTAATTCTGACTTTATAACTTGCAATTATGAATTTATATCTCCCAATTCAGATTTTATAAAACGCGGTTGAGAGTTTAAATCTTGGATTTTTGAAAAAAAAAAAAAAAAAGTCAGAATTGTGAGATGCAATCTCGCAATTACCGTTTTTACAATTACAAGGGACTCAAACAACTGTCGCAAAACATGAAAACAGTCGTGGATCATCCAGTAATGTTTACATTAATGTTTAAATGACATTAAAATTCAAAGTAATCACTTTGGTAATCTAAAATACTTTTCAGATATAACTGTAATCTGATTACCACCCATTTAAAATGTAACTGTAATGAAATACAGTTACTCTAATTTTGTATTTTAAATACGTAACTAAGTTACTTGTATTTCGTTACTCCCCAACCCTGCTGATATATCACTTCTTATTTCCAAAGTGCTTTGAAGTGCCCTTATATACTTTAAAGATTGCCATTTTTGTTTTGGAAGTCTCTTACAATAGGTTTACCTGCGCCTAAGGTAAAAAAATAATAATTCTTTTATAATATACATTGCAGCATCATCTCTTTTCTCATAGTGTCTGGAATGGTTTGATCCAGTCTCTCTAAATCCCTCCTTTCCAAGAGCTTAATCTACTGTGATTGGTCTACCACTTGCAGCACATTCAGGAAACCAATCGTCCATTAGCATATCTGATTTTTGAAATTTGTTGCAAACCTACATAGGTTACTGACGACATGTAACTCCATTTATCATGCACTTTGATCTTTGAAACTTTGCAGACCTTTTACACTCAAGGCAGCTATATTAGACACTTATTTGAAAGAGCATAATGGGACACGTTAAGACTTATGCGTAACTTTTTAGAGAGTCCCTAATCCGTCTTCGCTGCAGCTCAACTCTGCCACTTTACTCCGATCCCTCACTATCTAACTGAGCAGGAGGCTATGACCTACTTCCATGAGTAAGAGATTTTTCTCCCCAAACCACGTGCACACACACACACACACACACAATCTCTCCCTTCTACTCTAGTACACCGCAGTATTCTAATAACAACACACCTCTGCTTTAGCTGTAATCTGCACCGTAGGAATCTTGGGAATTCATACAAAAGTTAATTTAACGTCATAACTGACTGTCCACTAGATAACATAACCATGATCTCAAAATAGACTGCACAGTGTCACCTATCACTCGTAGTTTTCAACTCCTTCCCTCCAACCACCTAATGGCCATTTCGGTATATAACACGCACTTTTCGAAATCAAATCTATTGCTGTAAAGTACTGCCCTAAATATATTGAACCTGGGAATAATTAAAGCTGCGTATCATTTCGAAGGCTGCGTCCTCAAGGTAGTCTCATTTAAGAAAAGTAACCGTTAGATTTCAAAGTAAGAAAGTATTTTACACCTCATGAGGAATAACAGTTTATAATGGTTACTTTTCTTAAATAAGCATCCTTGATGATGTATACAGCCTTCAAATGTGACCTCAGGAGGACGCAGCCTCCGAAATGAGACACTGTAAAAAACACAATTATTGGTTTAACTTAAAAAAACCTGGTTGTCTTAAAATTTGAAATTAAATATTTGAGTTAATACAATGAAGGCAATTGGTTTAATGAACAGAAATTCAAAATATTAGGTTATCTGAACTACATTAATTATCTAATTAATAATGATTACATCACTGTTTTCTCCAGTGCTCATATACAGATAAATTAACTAAAATAATAACTATTGATTTTTACAACAGAATGAATCAATACTGAACTTATTTAAGCTGGAAAATGATACCATTTTCTTTAAGAGCTGCCAAAAATGATTTGTCAATTGTTACAGCAAAGCTGCTTTGACACAATTTGCATTGTAAAAAGCGCTATATAAATAAAGGTGACTTGACTTGACTATGTTGATTTGAGAAAATAAAAAATGAATGAATAGCCCATATTAGCTGATCATTATTTAATTTAGTTGACGGACATCATGTGTGAGTATGTAATGGCACTGTAGCATAGATGAAACTCACCCGTCTGTGTCCTGGAAATTCACATTCACCTTCTTAGCAGCACCCAGGAGCTCTGCAGGAGAAAACGGAACGTTTTGAACTCTGAACAATCAATACTGATAAAGAATTAATGCATTTTATAATTGTGAAGGAAGATGATCCATTAATCTGGCCCAACCGACACATTTGTTTAACTAAAACGTTCTTGGTAAGACATAAACAGATGGGATGGAAAATAAATCATCATTCAATCATGATAGCCATACTTACTAATAATAATTGTGCAGTATAAATCAAATTTTTAATGAAGAGTTCTTCCACCTTGTCATCTTAAATAAAATGTTTTATGCTACTAAATGCGCAGTTTCTCAAACACTGAACATTTTTAAAGTTTGTGGAAATATTCATGATGAAATGTTAGTGTGTATTTCATGCTGAAAAAATACAAAAATCACTCATAAAATTGAACAAGTTATATGAATATATTCCAATTTAAAAGGCAATCTTAATTACTTCATGAATTATGTCATACTTTTGTGAGGAACTATCTGGGTTTGTGTCTGTTTAGGTGGGTTTTCGCACAATTAGTTCCGTTTCTTGTTTTCAGTTAGTTTCCTTGGTTATTCATTGATTGATTATCAATTATACCTGTCGTTTGTTTCGGTGTTTGCTGTGTTCTGTGTTTTTAAGCCTGTTTTGTCAGTTCTCGTCGTGGTATTACGGTTGTTCTGTTTGAGTATTTTGAGTTTCACTTTACATATCTTGACAATGCTGCAAATAGATGCTTTTCTCATATTTGTGCAAGCGTTTGTGACAACTTTAAAGCAGGATTCTAATTAGCAGCTATAAAATGCTTTCCCACCATGTTTATATTGAGGACTCAAAGCGAGGTCAAAGCGAGAAGTCACAGAGGGGATTCCTCTCAGTCAAAGCCAGCAGGTAGAGTTTCCATTCATTAAACTCAAGCAAAACTATTTAATCACAGCTGGTTATAAGCCACCCATTCACACAATGACATATTAAAGCAAAACACTTACGATCCTAATCAAAATCACCAGAGTTGTGCATTAAATTCAGGGTGATCTTTCCATCAAATGTCTATGGCTTCATACATTAATCTCCAAATGTATGCGCGTATGTGTGTATGTGTGTGCGCTAAATGAAAGTGGTCCAGATGGCAGCCTTCTCAGAGGGTGAGACAGGGGATGGGAATATAAAGACAGACAGAAAGCGAGAGATATTTAAAATGCAGAAAAATATCACTAAATGGTGAAATAAACAACCTGTATGTGTGTGTGCTACTCTTTTGACCTTAATAGCATTCTTATTCTACTAAACATGCTTAAGAAGCATGTATAAATTAAATTATTATTCATTCTCGCTTAATCAATTATGCTTATATGGTAGTGATGATGATGAATTAGTTCATTAATTTCCCCATTCAAAACAGCAAATTAATAGATACATAATTATTGCACATTTAATATACAACAACTAATTAAGCATCTCATTTTCACTCCCAGACATTCAATCTAAGGCACCTTCAAAAACACTAAAAACGCAAATGAGCATATCCATGACGACTCAATGTCACTGTGATTCTAATTAGAGGATGTGACAGAAATACCATGGCAACTCCTCACCTGGAGTTGCTATGCAGTCTCTCTCTAGTAACGGTGGTGATGGTATCACGATAAATGAAGAAGTTAAGAGCAGAAACATACATTTTGCAGACATACAAACAGGTGCACATACAGTCGCACTCCATGAGGTGTTTTGGAACTCAGTTATAATCCTTCCATGTGATAAATTATTCATACCATTATCACTGCAACCTCAATGGTGCCTGTTGCTATGGAAACATTGACCTTAACCATGACAATAACAATCAGTGTTGCCCAGCCCCAGCTCATGAGCGCACAAAACATTCTTTAATACTCATCTTCCCTTGGATCTTCTTTCAATAATGCATTCAGTTTATTCACAGCAGACCCAGCTGGAGTGTTTGCAAGACTTGGAAATCTACAAAAGGTTAAAGGTTAAGATGATATAATCCATCATCTGTCATGGCAAAATGCTGAAATCATATATTTCCCCTGAAACTCAACAAGACTTCTCCCCAAGTAATGCTCAAAAAGTGCTCAAATCCCTGGCATTATATTGCCATTGAGTTTACGGCCTTTTAAAGGATTAGAAAATCTTGATATCATTTACTCACCATCGTGTAGTTCCAATCTCTTGCTTCCATGGAGCATAAAACGAAAGGTTTAGTGGAATGTCCGAGCTGCTCTGAAATTACGGTTATTAACCATAAAAGCATTAAAAGTAGTTCATGTGACTTGGCATTCATAGGAAGCTGTGTGTGAGAAACAGACTAAAATTTAAGTCATAATTACTGAAAATCTAGCTTCACATCTGTGTTCACCAATCACTTTCATTGTTAGAAAAAGAGCAGTTTGGAGGTACTGGTTACCGTTTTGTGATCTAAAGAAGAAAGAAAGTTTGGAAAGGGTGAGGGTGAGTGAATGACAGAATCGTCATATTTGGGTGTACTGTTTCTTTAATGAGGTTTAAATGCTAAAATGTTACAATTCAACAATTAATACTTGTTCCAAGACATTCGCTACCGGAGCGCCAAAGTCAAAACAAACAAGGCTTCGTTACGTCATAAGTGATTCGAAATTTCAAAACTTCTTGTGACTTTGGCAGTTTGATACGCGATCCGAACCACTGATTCGAAACAAAAGATTAGTAAAACTTTGAAGCAGTTTTGAAATCGCAATCACAAGATATTGTTGAAAAGTCGTTATTTTGGGGTTTTTTGGTGCACAAAAACTATTCTAATTGCTTTATAATGTTATGGTTCAACCACTGTACTCACATGAACTGTTTTAAATATGTTTTAGAATCTTTCTGGGCATCTGAAGGTGTTAATTGCCTTGCTGGAGACTCACCGAGCCATCGGATTTCATCAAAAATATCTTAATTTGTGTCCTGAAGAGTTGTTGAGTCTTACGGGTGTAGAAAGACATGCGGGAGAGGAATTAATGACATAAATTTCATTTTTGGGTGAACGAACTCATTCAAGCACAGTAAGAGAACTGCGCACAGTGTGAAGATTTGTGTGTGGACTCATCCGAAGCACGCACATAAAGCCGCATCTTAGACAGCACGCAAATATTGAGTCCTCTTTCAAGTCTTGCACTTGAACAGAAAAATTCACACAAAAATTATGTCAACATGCCAGTCTTGGCAAATATCCTAGCAAACAAAAAGTAGGTTATGTTTTAAATAAAAGTAAACAGTCAAGAAAGACAATACATCTGTATCAATATCAGTATTTTGGATTCATGCATTGTGTCTTAAAGTGACAGCAGCCTAATTTTCCTGCTCTATGTGTTTTTAATGTTAATCAATAAAAGACAAGGAAATCACTCACTGATCTTGACTGAACAGCTTTTGCAACTTTAATAATGATTAATCTTTACTTTATACAGTGAATATTATATGCAATGTTATTTTACATGTCAATACTTTATTCAATTTCTGTACTTGAAAACTACGGTAAGATACCTAAATAACCTGAAAAGCACTATTTATTTTGTATTTTGCTTGAGCTGTTGTTTGTAGTTGGATAATTTGTTCTTGTGTTCTTTAGTTGTATTTGATAGTAGTCCTTTTTCCCCTGAACATAGCACATACCGAACTGTACCAAAACTGTGATAAAAAACAAAATGAGTAATTTGAACGCACATAAATTTTAAAAATGTACACAAAAACTTGTGCTCAACTGCGGCCGATCAATTTTTCAACCATGATGGAAACACATTTACTGAATAAATCCCAAAAAACTAACTGGACTAACCAGTGCACCTATTTCATTGGACAGCATCTCAAATGTTGGTTTGATTATTCTGAAATGTTCTTTTGTTCTCTTGAACACATGGGATGGAAACGCTCCTTTATTCGCAAAAGTTTCATGCGATACTCCAATTTTGCGCATAAGTTAAATTCACAACGTTGGATGTAAACATAGCTACTGTGGGTATGAGGTAATGTTTTTGGACTTATGTAGGTATTACAGCAAGGCTGAGCCATCATGACATTAACCAGTTAAGTTCATTAGCTATGCAGTGCACTGATAAACCACAAAGTCACAGCTAGGAAACATTAAAAAGTGCTCTAATAGTTCCTAATAAAACTATAGTCTCTCACTACAGCAATTCAAGTAGTACTCAGACCCTCTGGTACCCATGATTCTGTACCATCTCTGGCTTTTGAATATCAGTCTCTTTACCACATGAAATCAAGACAGCTGTTGAGACATCCAGACAATTGGAGGCCACCAGCTGCTCCGTCTTTAACAAAAAGCACCTGTAGCATGGTGATTTCATGATTTCGTGCTACAAATAGTGGATAAAATGTAGATGCCCTCATTGCCCACTATTAATGGTGAAGGAGCTATGTTGCTTTTTTTAATTATTAAATTAGGTAAAGTTAGGCTGTGGGCCAGATTAACCATATGGGTAATTGGACGCATGCCCAAAGGGCAACATGCATGGCCACGCAACATCAACAGGACAGTCACTATTTTTGCATTTACAATTGGTACTGCAAGTTACACGAAAATGCCACACTTCACATTCAAAACTCACATATTTTTTGTCTAGCCTGTTCTGCACTTTCTAATCCAACTCTAGTGCTGCACAATAGCCTATAAATTACCAAGCCTCTCACACCTTGTTACCATTTAGGCGCTATTGTGCTTAATGTGGTCTCTAGTTCTCAAGAAAAGGGGATAATCGTTGCACTAAAGCAGCAGTTTTAAAGCCCTTACATTGTACTTCATTTTGTTAGTAATTATATAATCAATTCATTGGCCGCACGACACAGACGCCGTAGAGAAGCATGTGACTGACATCAGCTCCACAATCACAGATCAATCGTAAAGCAAATGTGCAGCCCGCAGGTTCTGACTAGATCCAAACGACAGTAATGTATCAGTATATTGATACTTCACTGTAATTCCCCCGATGTTGCTTACAATAGGAACATTATGGATAAACACTAATCAGTGTACAAGGACGCTTTAGGTTATTAAGGATCAGGGTTATTTGAGTTAACTAAAACTAAACATGGGTTATTATAGTTAACTAAAACTTAAAATATCCATGACTGGAAATAAAATAAATGTAAGGCTAATGAAAATAAAATAAAAGTGTTTAAAAAAAAAAAAACTTTAAAAAAATATTTTATTTAGGCTGGTTGAAGGTTAAAGGTTCAATAGTTATATATAATAACAGTATTCTTATTAATAACTTGCTTGGCTTTACAACTAATGGTATAAATCAGCATTCTTATGGGTAACACTTTACAATAAGTTTCATTTGTTAACATTAATGTTAACAAAATGCTATTTTAAAGGTTCTTAATTTTGTTTTGGAGGTCTCCTATTGCAGGTTTACAGGCATAAAAAGTCAAAAAAATGCTTTAATTTTCTCATAATATATACATTGCACATAACACCATTTTTCAATGATTCTCCAATGACTCATCTTCAGTGTGTCTAAATATCTCCTTTTCGCCCAGTCTGTTGAGATTGGTCTACAGCGATTATATACACTGTAAAAACAACAACGATGGCATCGATTTTACCGTATCACTCCGAGCGGGTCTAATGATGAAACATTAGAAGAACTAGTTATTCAAACCGAGCCTCCATCGCAAGAACGACTTGAGCGGGACGTTTCTCAGTGATGCGCTACTCCATCTGACGTTCATCATGAGATGTTGGAACTGTAATTCCTCTAAATCAGCATTATCAAGTGTATGTCCATCAACAAACCGATGTGTATATTTCTAATTTATTGCAGTGCACATGTGGGAACTGTATCAATAAATGTGCTAACGTTAGCTGAGCACTAACACCAATGACTGATGTAACATTTAAGTTTGTAAAACAAATCTTGCTCCATCCTTTATTATTACTCAGAGTTGTAAGAATGACAGACAATCTGCACTAACGGACACAATTTTAGGTAATAGTGGCCCACAGATGATTTACAGAAGTATTTCAGTAAGAGCAGAGAACATCATCTTCTCGAACCAGTGTAAGTAATGGCAAATGTGTTACTTTGTGATCTTTGCCCGTCACAGAAGTCAGATTCGAATTCCTAACGACTTCAGAGTCGATTCTTTCTTTTGAGAGACAATAACTTTATCATGCATTTTCGACTTCACAACTTTGCAGATCGTTTCCATTCACAGACAGCAACATTACACATTGCATGAAAGTTAATATTCGAAATAGCAAAATAGGGGCGCATTAATGTATTAACTAACATGAACTAACCATAAGCATTATGGTTTTGTTACTGTATTTATTAAAGTTAGTTAATAAAAATACAGCTGCTCATTGTTTATTACTTAATTAAAGTTAACAAATGCATATATTGATTTTAATAATGTATCGGTAAATGTTGAAATGAATAATAAATGCTGCAGTTAATTATTAGTTCATGTTAACGAATGTCGTTAAACAATTTTAACGTTAAGAGTTACCGTTTTATGTTTGAAAATCTCATAGTTAGTGTGAAGAAACATTACATTTAATACTCAAGGACCTCGGAACGTTCAATATTCCAGTCAGATGCAACATTAATCTGTCAAGCTGCATGATATTGATGCTATACGCGGGATAGGGTGAACACAGAACATGACTTACTGAGCTTCAAATCCCCTGCAGGGACGAGCCTAAGACTTATCCAGCCTTATCACTGCTTATGAAGATACAGTGAAGGATACAACACAAGTTCAATACAAAAGAGGTGACAAGAGCTGCAAACCTTTCATGGAACTGACATTGAGATTGATATTCACAATTCAGGGATTAGATTAAGGTTACCCGAGTGCACTCCCCCAAGAGGAAATGGAAAGGGAGTTTAATTTATTGTAGATGATAAGATTCGCCTTACGGGTGAATCTCACCAAACCTGTCAAAAACGTGTATAGGTCATAATTCACAACAAAATCAAAGAAGAAAAAAAGAACTTAATTATGAAATTAAATGAAATGAATGAAATTAAAGCCATTAAGCCTTTTTGCACTGTGCCATGAATCCTCAATTGACAATAATGTAATTTAAAACTATTAATATAATATAAAAACATTTTTTTAACTACTTTAATTTATTCTAATGAGAATCTAATGACAACAGACTTGTTTTAACTCTTATTTTCCATGATGTAATGCTAAACAAATTCTATATTATTTCACTTGTATTCCTAATTAAATTTAATAGTAATGAGAATCTAATGAGAAGTCTTTTTTAACTCTTATAAATCGTATTCTCATTAATTGTAAAGCTAATCAAATTCTCTATTATTTCAATTGTATTCATATATTAATTTAATTTAATTGTAATGAGAATCTAATGAGAAGTCTTATTTTTACTAATAACTCTTATTCTCATTAATGTAATGCTAAATATTATTTCAGTTGTATTCATACATTAATACATAATAATTTCATTTAATTTATTTTAATGAGAAAATAGTCTTATTTATTTCTTCAAAGTGTAAAGTAAAAATATAATCCCTAATATTAGACTGAGACCTTTGAAAAAGAACTGGAATCAATGCAACATTGAGTAAATTTATTTGAGTAATCAAATAATTCAGATAGCATGCATATAATAATGGCATTCCACCATGCCTTTTTTATTATTATTATTATTATTTTTTTTTAAAGGAAGTAATTTAATCTCTCAGCTCTGGAGCATAATCTGGGACAAGCGCAGTAATCTGAACAACACACACACACACACACGTTGTCTCCCTCCCCCCATTTCTCAGGCTGTAACCCACAGCTATAATTATAGATATTTAATGATTATCATTTTAAGATGACCCCAAAGCATGAGCACTATATATAAGTGGGAAGAATGGCAAAACACATGCTGAACACATCCTGCCACATTCACCACTTTACTCCCTTTGAATTCTGCGAGTTATATTTGGTTCTTTGTGTCAAAGTAAATGTACCACGGTCTCTTCAATACCACCAAAAAAAGGACTAGTGTGCACTGCATATTTACACACACTCTCACAATACACACACAAACCCTCAGAATCCCTCAGCATCATCTAACTGTGTTCAGTTTAAAGCAGCCATGGCCTGAAGCTTGAGCAAGCTGACTGTGAAAAGAAAATAAAAGAGAGAGAGAAACATGGAGAGAACAACGATTTTCTTCCACTAGTTTGGCCTCACATGCCGTACATGTGACTGTCAGTTTCACACTAGACTCTAAAAATACATATGAGGGAACCCATAGAAAAGAATATCTCATTTGTGATTTTCTTTAATATCTCAATGGTTCCTCCTAGACAGCAATGAGATTTAATGAGACTTGTTTAAAATGTTCTCCAGACAAAAATGCATTGGTAATCAAAAAGAAAGCGTTATACTTTTACTGCATATCTCATCTTAGACAGTTACAGCTTGTCCATGTAAATTCAAAAGTTTGTGAGTTGCAATGAGATGATGTGTTGTGCTGCATAGCCCCGCCCACCAAGAAATCTCATTGGTCCAAAATTCCTCTATGCTCTATAGACCTTATGTAAAACAAAATTATAAAGATGGCTGCGTGCTTGTTTCTCTGGTGCATAAGGTCTAAATAGAGTGCAACAGTTGGGTTCTGGATGTAAAAATCCTCTCCACGTTCTCCATGGGGAACTGATTTTTAGCAATAACTTTTAAACCATTGAAGACAGACCTACTGTGAGCTCCGGGGTTGTTAATCAATGATATATTCTTTTGTTGAAGTCATCAGCATGACTTATTTTTTTTTTAAATAACAATGTTTAACAGCAGAATTATTGGTGAAAAACTACATTACCCATGATTCTGCAAAGCAATCGCCACCATCACCCCGAAAGCAAATGTCAGTGGCTCTACGCTCTCAAAAAATATTTGTATATATATTTTGCAATAAACAAAATATAGTGATTCTAAAGATTTATAATCAATATCTTTAAATCAATAGATTTATATTTCTCCCTCACTTTTAATTTGATTATGTCATTTGCAACACTTCATGGGATTGTAGTTCTTTCTCTCAAAAAAGCCTTCAAGTACACAGTGTTGTACACTCTAAAACATGCTGGGTTAAAAACAACCCAAGTTGGGTTGAAAATGGACAAAACTAGCGATTGCATTGTTTTAACCCCGCGATTGGGTTAAATGTTTACCCAACCAGCTGGGTAGTTTTATTTGTCTCAACTATTGTTTGAAAAACACTGTATTGCTTGCTTTAAATGGACCCAAAGTATGTTGGAAATGAACATTTAATAATATGAAATGAACATTTTTTTAAGGAATATAATTAAACAATAAATATTTATTAAATTGCTTATTAATAAAATTTCACCTTTTGATTATTTATGTTGCCTCTAGAAATTATATGTCAGATTTTGGGTTCATTTTAAGCCAGCCATATAGTAATTTTTAAACAATAGTTGGGCATGTTGGGAAAACATTTAAAAACAACTCAACCCAACTTGCAATTTTTTAGAGCATACATTTGCCCTTTTGTCTGATTTTCTAATAAATGTTTGCTACAAATCAAAATTTGTAATATTGTGGCTCACCTCATAACTAGTTGGCTTGGTTCGTGACTCTAACAAAGACTTTTTATAAATCCCTATGGGAAGAAAAAAAGTGGGCACTGTTGCACTCTATTTAATAGTAATTACATGCTGATTGGCTGTGAATGCACCACAGATGAAATAAGTAATTTAATATTACTAACATCCAATTTAACAGCAAGAAAAATCCGCTTCAGATCTCGAGTTTTAGCAGGAATAGTGTTGTCGTGTTCCTCTGGTCATTTCTCGTCACCTCAGGGATTAGCCTACCCCACCAAAAAAACACACACACTCCGACAAAGAGCCTTAAGAGGATAAAAAATGGATGTGCAATATGTTGATGTCCAGACACACGGCTCTAGTCTGAGCCAATACAGATGCTCAGCAATGCCACGATCACTCAATTGACAAATAGTTCTATGGATAACAGTACTTACTGTAAGCATGTACACTATCCCCACATACACAAACACCAGATGTTCATCTGAGGTGTGAGAAGAACCACATAAAACATGTAAATGAAAAACAATCAGCAAATTATTTCCTATAAAGCCTTGGACCATGAATGTTTCACAAGCAATTCAATATTTTGAGGATGAAATGTATCTGAAAATGATATACAATATGAAATATGTTTACTGGAGAAACTATTGGAAGAGCAAACCGGCTGCTTATATACCCTTTGTGTGAAGGATTATTATGTTTTTGTTGGTAATCTCCCTATTATCTGAATCACATTGATAATGAGTTATTTAAGAGACAATCCCAGCTGAGGACAAAATCACAACCCTGTTGAAATTGTTTGTAGGAGATTATGAAGTACTTTCATGCTGTGTTATTGTTGCCAGAATCATCTAACAAAATGGAAAGTTTTCTGAAGTCAGCATCAAATGGAAAAGTCTCACCCATTTATTTATCCTCATGTTGTTCCAAAACTGTATGACTTTGTTTCTTACATTAAAGATAAAAAGAGAAGTGGGACATTGTCACAGCTATTTTCCATTCAATTAAAGCATAAAGCAACCAGGAGCCGCTTGCACCAGCTGTGCGTACAGTGAGTTATAAATTAGCCTAGCTAAGGGGCACCAAGTTTCAACTTAACACACTACTAAATATTTTTCCACAATTAAACTGAAACATATCTCTGAGTAAAGTAAATATTTACAGAAGCGTCTGACCAGGAGTTATGATTGCAATAAAACAGCAGATTTATTGATTTTCATCAACAAGAGCATGACTGATAGACTTCAATTCTGATGATGATGATGATGATGATGATGACGACATTTACACTCACTAACATTTTAAGAGCAAGAACATCATGTGAATAAGTGACTTGAGTCAACACAAACCCAATCTAAACGTGTTGTGCATGGCAAAAAAATGTCATTTCTTATGTTTTTTTTTTCATATCTGTATTTATTCATTCCTATTTTACATATAAAAACATATCTTATTTCAGTGGAAACACAAATTTTATGTTAAGTCGCATGAGACAAAATAAGTTCGAGTCAAGCTTAAAGGCCCACTGTAGTGCTACATCATTATTCAATGTGTCAACGTAATTTCCACTGAAACAGGATGAGAGGGCGCGGCATATCAAAAAGCCCCTCCCCTTTTTTTAAAATAGCCAATAGCGTTTTGTTTATATCACAGCTCGTCCAGAGCCGTTGAGCTCAGTAAAGCTCTGTTTCCTGCTAATCTCCTTCATATTGCTTAAAAATATTGCATTCTGTGCAGAATTCAAATGGGTCCGATACGGTGTCTGGTCTGCATCGACTTGCGCATATCATCTGCTCTGTGCTCTCATGTCTCTGGACCGGAGCAGATCGGTTATTAACTTAATGGTTCCCTATCCCTTATATAGTGCACTATGTGCCATTCACCATGTAGAACATAGTAAATGTGTGAACAAGTGACCGATTTCAGCCACAACTTCAGCGTCAATTTATAATGTAGGGGGCGGGACGCTTTAGATTCCAGAGAGCATTTGATTGGACAGAAGATCTGATGAGAAGCTGAAGTCCGCGGTGATGCCATGAAAATCCGCGATGCATTTTAGCGGAGAAGAGAGACTAAGTTTTGAATGCTTATATCTCAATGCAAATTTTGTCATTTTTGATTTTGATGACTTTCGATGCTTCAGCTTGCTCACATACATGTTTGGAAGAACATGGGTAAATGATGACTGAATGTTTATTTTGGCATGAACTATCCCTTAAAATAAAATACAACATACAAAAAATTACAAATACATATTTTCAGTTGTTATTTTCCAAATCCCAGAATAAACCCACGACAGATTTTTAAATGACACGAGTAGAACCGGCACAAGTCATTTTACTGAAGGCCTGCCTTGTGCTGTTTTCATTTCCAAGACGACACCTGTCAAGCTCAACTCAGTGCAGCAAAAACTTGTGTTGTCCAGATTCTAGCTGACCTACCTTGACCTCTGAAATATCCTACTACACATTAACATCAACAGCTTCAGGTGCTAGACAACACGCATACCATTTAGACTCTGCTGCTGCTGCTGCTTGTTGTGCTAGGAAATGTGAGTTATTTTCCTGTACCTTTACTTCTGCCAACATATGGACGGAAGAGGTTTTCAATTGCACTTGTGAGTATGTGAGTATATATAAATATGTAACACTTTACAATAAGTTCTCATTTGTTAACATTAGTTAATGAGCAATACATTCGTAACAGTATTTATTAATCTTTGTTAATGTTAGTTCATTATGCATTAACTAATGTATTAGTAAGTGTTGAAATTAACAGTAACTAAGATTAATAAATGCTGTAGAAGTAGATAAGTTGTTTATTCTTAGTTCATTTTAACTAATGAAACCTTACTGTTATGGTTAACTTAAACTATTAAAAATATTTTTGTTAATAAAAATAAAGCTGAAATAAAATAAAAGAAATTATGAATATTAGTTGAAAAACTAAAACTTAACAAAAATTTGAAATGTTGCCTTGGCAATAAACTGAAATAAGTTTCAGTTGAAGCACTATAATTATTAACTAGAAATAAATAAAAAGTAAAACTAACTAAACCTAAAAAACAAACAACAACACCTAAATAAACAACAAAAGCACACAATGAAATAACTAAACTAAATAAACAATAAAGCTAAAATAAAATTGCTGTTATTATTATTTTTGTATAATCAATAGCATTTGTGGGAAGTTTGGATGGAAGGAAGTTTATTTGTTTGTTTGTTTGTTTGTTTGTTTGTTTGGAAGGAAGGAAGGAAGGAAGGAAGGAAGGAAGGAAGGAAGGAAGGAAGGAGGGAAGTTTGGATGGAAGGAATTTTGAAAGGAAATTTGGAAGGAAGGAAGGAGGGAAGGAGGGAAGTTTGGATGGAAGGAATTTTGAAAGGAAATTTGGAAGGAAGGAAATTTGAAAGGAAGGAAATAAGGAGGGAAGTTTGGATGGAAGGAATTTTGAAAGGAAATTTGGAAGGAAGGAAATTTGAAAGGAGGGAAGGAAGTTTGAAAGGAAGGAAGGAAGGAAGTTTGAAAGGAATAAATGAAGGAAGGAAGGAAGGAAGGAAGGAAGGAGGGAAGTTTGAATGGAAGGAATTTTGAAAGGAAATTTGGAAGGAAGGAAATTTGAAAGGAAGGAAGGAAGGAAGGAAGGAAGGAAGTTTGAAAGGAATAAATGAAGGAAGGAAGGAAGGAAGGAGGGAAGTTTGAATGGAAGGAATTTTGAAAGGAAATTTGGAAGGAAGGAAATTTGAAAGGAAGGAAGGAAGGAAGGAAATTTGAAAGGAAGGAAATAAGGAGGGAAGTTTGGATGGAAGGAATTTTGAAAGGAAATTTGGAAGGAAGGAAATTTGAAAGGAAGGAAGGAAGTTTGAAAGGAAGGAAGGAAGGAAGTTTGAAAGGAATAAAGGAAGGAAGGAAGGAAGGAAGGAAGGAAGGAAGGAAGGAGGGAAGTTTGAATGGAAGGAATTTTGAAAGGAAATTTGAAAGGAAGGAAGGAAGGAAGGAAGTTTGAAAGGAAGGAAGGATCGATCTTGCCCTAACAACCAATCTCATACACTTTACCAAGCAATTACTGGGATTTTGTTAAAGTCTACTACCTGTACAAGGCAGCAGTGTCTCTAGAATGCCACAGTGGAGTAGACAGCTGAAGTCAACAGAAGACGAAAAGAACTACTTTGAAAGGGGGAAAATGTTTTTTTGACAGTTTAAATGTAACCGTTTTATGTTTTGACTGCTTGCAAACACGAAACAAATGAATGAAATACATCTGCCGCCAAATGCTGCACATTGGCCATGAAAGGAGCCATTATGAATCAGCAATTTAAACAAAGGGAATGGAGGTAGCGAAATTAAATTTGTACTGAATGACCTTCTCGCACCATTTTCACCTTTATGATTTGTATAGATATTCGATACAGTTGCTATTATTATTATTATGTTTTTTTAAACTTAACAGGAAGATTGATACACAGAATGGAGAGAAAACAAAAGGTTAAGAGCCCTTTTCAAGGACACAAGGGCTCTGGTCAAAGGAAGCGGCCTGTGCAGGAATCTGTGTCACCCTGTTAAAGTGCAGGTTCATCCTGCAGCACCGCACACACTTGGCCTTGTACATACAGATGAATCTTCAGCGTTCGCAATCTCAGCTCCACATTTGGCCTCAAGTCCAATGAAAGCTCCTTGTCTGGGAAAATTACGGCCCAACCAATCAGTGTCAAATGCAACTGCGGACGGATCAGTTTGAGTTTACAATGCGAAGCTCTGACAATGACAATGACAAAATCAGCACTGAAGCCATCGTAAAAACCATTTTAGCACTGGGTTTTAAAGATTCGACAGTTATGAATGCATGAAAAGAGCTGGATTAAAACTTTAATAATGGATGCAAGTAATTGAACTGCTGCTCAACAGTCTCACTCCATCTTCTGATTTCATCAACTTCTCAAGGTCAGACAGCATTAAAAGGAACCAAAAATGTAAAAATACACAATAAATATTTATAACCTGTGGCCTTACAACTGCAAATTTGACTGGATAACGAAGATAATAAAAACAGATATCAATAGGGAATGTCAATCCAAGAAAAGATCCAAGATGGCAGAACCTGTGAAGCAGGAATTTTTAAATCGCAAACGTATATATCACAAATATAAATCAGTGTGTTACTTTTGTGTTATTTATATAAGTTATATAAGTTATAGTAATTTTATTATGTGGTTTTGTCACATTTATTAGTTGTTATTTAGCTTCTGTTTTAGTTTAGATATTTGAGCACTTCAACTTAAAGTTATTTTATTTCAGTTAGTTGCAAGGCAACATTTCCCATGTTCATTTTAAGTTAAGTTCAAGCTTTTCAGATCGTATTTTTATTTTATTTAATTTCAGCTTTATTTCAATTGATGAAAACCATTTGTAATGGGTTTTATTTAATAACAACACTTGTGCTTTTTTTTTAAGCATCAGAGAGTCAAATGCAAACGATGTAAATGTACCAGTCTCATTCGAGGTAAATAACTAATGTAGTGATTTATATATTCCCTGGATGCGAGATATGCTTACAAAAAGTTCTGTCTATAAAGTCTTACATGATCTCATGTATTCCCCTTTAGGGTGAGATAAATGGTATTTCCTTCTCTCTCTCTCTCCCTCCCTCTTTCTTTTTCTGAGAGTGCATTGATGTTCATGGCTGGTTGAGCTGATGTGTTCTGGCATTTTCTTTTCGCTGGTTTGGGAATGTCCTGCTTACACCATACACGGTGGCTAGAAACACACACACACACATTGTGCAGAGATGAGGCCCTGTGAGGAGGCACAGTTGCAGAAAAACAGTTACACATGAATGAGGTAAGTTCATGTTAAGAAATGTAACTGTTGTCCAAAAACATCACTCAAGTTTGGGAATCACAATCCCGTGTTTCCACCCCGAAAAGCATTTATCTGATACAGAGGAAGCATTTCCAACTGTCGAGTATGGCTTTCATTTGGTTTGTGTATTCGGTAATGAATGAGTCAGTGCTGGAATTTGTTATTTTTAATATTTTGCTGACTGCTCAATGAGGTTGTTATCAGTAGCAGAAAGCATCAGCGTTTTTCTGTCTCGCTATCTTTTGTCCTGTAATCACAACACAAAATTCCAACAAACCTCCACCACTCCAGATAAACATCTACTGATGCAAATTTGGTTCATTAAAATAGAAAGATTAGAAAACAAAATCCGATAACACTCGTCCAAACGATGTCGAACTCTTCCTAAAATCTTTTATTAGAGGACACCTATTCTGCTTTTTTACATTTTCAACTTTTTCTTTAGTGTTTAATGTTGGTCTGCAAAGTAACAAAACACAAAGTCCACTCCATAAGAAGGTATTCTCTATATCAGCGTGACATTTTCATATGAAAGCTCGACGCGGCAGGCCAATCACAACACACTAGTCCAGCCGACCAATCAGAGCACATTGCGTTTTTGGAAAAATGGAAAAACATAAAAAGTACTTTCATGGACCCTCACAGCTGAGAAAGGTCACCTAGATGACATTCAATCCACTTGACATTCAATCCACTATATCCAACAACATCTCTGCTGTCACCATCACTTCTTAAAGTGACACTCATGCATATAACCAGTCAGAAAATTCACATTTCCAGAAAACTAATAATCCTACCAAGAAAACTATAGCCTCAAGCTAGTTTTCTGCAGTCGTATCTTATGATACAACAATCTATCTTTCACATGGCTATATTACAATACTATATACTAAACTATAAATGCAACCACAAACCAGCATTCTAGATATAAAAATGACCATTTAAAACTATTGCAGATGCTGTTCGCTGGTAAATTATCAAACATCTGTTCTGCTTGGATTTTCTTTTTATCTCTGAAGACCTTTGGGAAACATGTCAAATGAAATCAGTGACAGAAATATAGTAAAAATAGGTCAGATTACTAGTTAGGCTGCACTTACTTTACATCGGGTCAATTATATGCAAATCTACACGTTCATTCTTAAAATATAACAAAACTATAAGAATGCTGTTAGCTGGTAAATTATTAAACATCTGCTCCACTGGGATTTTCTTTTTATCTCTTAAGACCTTTGGGAAACATGTGAAAATGAAATCAGTGACAGAAATATACTACAAATAGGTCAAATGTGCCACTTCGTGCGTGTATTTTTGAGAATCATTTATGCCGTGAACAAACATTTCTGAAATGCTTTGATTTTTCCCTGCTTTCCATCTGTTCAGCTGCTTGAATGAATCTGTGGGTGGCTTGTCATTCATAAAAGATCTGGAAAAACATGAGAAGTGATTAATTGTTTCACAATCTCCAAAACAAATTTTATTACACACAAATAGTGCAACTATGTGTTGTTACTTAATGAAGCTACTGATGCTATTGAACTGATATACAGTGGGGAGAACGAGTATTTGATACACTGCCAATTTTGCAGGTTTGTCACTAACAAAGCATGTAGATGTAGTCTGTAATTTTTTATCATAGATACTCTTCAACTGTGAGTGACGGAATCTAAAACAAAAATCCAGAAAATCACATTGTATGATTTTTAAATAATTAATTTGCATTTTATTGCATGGCCACCTAGTATTTGATCACCTACCAACCAGTAAGAATTCCGGCTCTCACAGACCTGTTAGTTTTTCTTTAAGAAGCCCTCCTGTTCTCACTCATTACCTGTATTAACCGCACCTGTTTGAGCTCGTTACCTGTAAAAAAGACACCTGTCCACACACTCCATTAAACAGACTCCAACCTCTCCACAATGGCCAAGACCAGAGAGCTGTGTAAGGACATCAGGGATAAAACTGTACACCTGCACAAGGCTGGGGTGGGCTACAGGACAATAGGTAAGCAGCTTGGTTAGAAGGCAACAACTGCTGGCGCAATTATTAGAAAATGGAAGAAGTTCAAGAAGACGTCAATCTCCCTCGGTCTGGGGCACCATGCAAGATCTCACCTCGTGGGGCATCAATGATCATGAAGAATGTGAGGGATCAGCCTAGAACTACACAGCAGGACCTGGTCAATGACCTGAAGAGAGCTGGGACCACAGTCTCAAAGAAAACCATTAGTAACACACTACGCCGTCATGGATTAAAATCCTGCAGCGCACGCAAGGTCCCCCTGCTCAAGCCAGCACATGTCCAGGCCCATCTGAAGTTTGCCAATGGCAATCTGGATGATCCAGTGGAGGACTGGGAGAACGTCATGTGGTCTGATGAGACAAAAATAGAGCTTTTTGGTCTAAACTCCACTCGCCATGTTTGAAGGAAGAAGAAGGATGAGTACAACCCCAAGAACACCATCCCAACCATGAAGCATGGAGGTGGAAACATCATTCTTGGGGGATACTTTTCTGCAAAGGGGACAGAACGACTGAACTGTTTTGAGGGGAGGATGGATGGAGCCATGTATCGTGAGATCTTGGCCAACAACCTCCTTCCCTCAGTAAGAGCATTGAAGATGGGTCATGGCTGGATCTTCCAGCATGACAACCACCCGAAACACACAGTCAGGGCAACTAAGGAGTGGCTCTGTAAGAAGCATCTCAAGGTCCTGGAGTGGCCTAGCCAGTCTCCAGACCTGAAACCAATAGAAAAGGAGGGAGGGAGCTGAAAGTCCGTAATGCCCAATGACAGCCCCGACACCTGAAGGATCTAGAGAAGGTCTGTATGGAGGAGTGGACCAAAATCCCTGCCGCCTTGTGTGCAAACCTGGTCGAGACCTACAGGAAACGTATGATCTCTGTAATTGCAAACAAAGGTTTCTGTACCAAATATTAAGTTCTGCTTTTTTGATGTATCAAATACTTATGTCATGCAATAAAATGCAAACCAATTATTTTCAATGTGATTTTCTGGATTTTTGTTTTAGATTCCGTCACTCACAGTTGAAAAGTATCTATGATAAAATTACAGACGTCAACATGCTTTGCAAGTGGATAAACCTGCATAATCGGCAGTGTATCAAATACTTGTCCTCCCCTCTGTTTGTGATGTATTCAGGTTAATTCAGTCATATTAAATCACAGGAAAATTGTTGGAACTGCTCAAAGGGATCTGAAAGCTACTTACTGCTCTATATGCTAATCACAGTACCAGGTGCTTTAAGTGCCCTGGTGTCAACGATCAGTGGTTAACTGCCCATGCAAGAACAACATTTAACTGCTCTAGAACAAGAAGAAGGAGTTTCTCGAAGCAGCAGTGTCAAATCAACATGCTTATGATAAATGAACTCTTACAGGTACTAATTTAATCTTTTGGGAGGTCTATGGACATCTGCTCTTGTAAATCAATTTGTTCATACTGGTGAGGAACACGTGTTGTTTAAAAGAGATCTAGGACAGAAAAAGTACTTTGATTTTAAACATTTTAAAGGTACGTGGAAGCACAAAAATGATTTACCTACATAGAAATTCGTTAAATGTAGTTTATATGAGGTCAGTTATACACAAATCTACACGATAATTCCCTAAAATTACAACGATAAAAAACAGACAATGCTTCAAATGAAATGTTTAGAAGTACCGCCAACAAATTTAAAAATCACCATTCATTTAATATTAGAATTAGTAGATTTGTAGAAGTGCTACAAAGGTAAAATCTACAAAGGTAAATATGTCTACTTTCATGTCTTTATTCAGCACACTATAATTTTGTTCAATTACAGGTATACATAAAGCTGATGGAATCTAAAAATGCACCAGAAAAAAAGGTGAATGTTTCTTTACCAACACAAGGAAAAGAAGGGCATCTTCAGTATAGCTATTATTGTAAAACTCTCTCTCTCTCTCTCTCTCTCTCTCTCTCACACACACACACACA
Source organism: Opsariichthys bidens (assembly GCA_037194245.1). Taxonomy (NCBI): domain Eukaryota; kingdom Metazoa; phylum Chordata; class Actinopteri; order Cypriniformes; family Xenocyprididae; genus Opsariichthys; species Opsariichthys bidens. The sequence goes on from CM074293.1 coordinate 6,930,401, forward strand.
CACACACACACACACGCACACAGAGAGAGTGGCCTGCTTTCATTTCAGGCCGCCCCTCCTACAATAGCAGAAGATGCATCTCTCACCACCTGGGATGTTACCCAGCACTGGAAGTGGTAATTGCATTTCAATTATAGGCACGTATGTTTGTGTGGTATGTGCCTGGTCTTGTGCAACTGTCACTGTATGTATAGTATAGGACTGTATGTATAGGATTCATTGTATAAATAAGAGTAAAGCTATTCCAACCAAGCATTATTCATGACCTACTGTACCAAAACAGTCAAATACTATCTGCATCCTCATTGTGGGTTGAGACAGCAAAGACGGTCCGTTTTAAGGCAGGTTCACACCAAGGACGATAACTATAACAAAATGTTTCAAGGGCTATCTACACCAAGAATGATAATATAGTGTATGTTATTATTAAACAATATAGCTGTATAAAAGCGTTCTAAATGTAAAGGAATATCAAAGTTCGCACCACAACTAACGGCCCAGAGGAATGATATACTTGGAGTCACTTTAAAACTATTTTTACAGCTGATGAACGACAAAAACATTAACAGCCAATCAGAATCCATCTTACTTTAGAAATTTAAAGTGACGGATGACAAAACTCATCATAGCACAGAAACTGAGCACGTTAAAATTACGAATGACTTACTTTTAGCTTCAGACCCAGGCTCAAATCTTAATACTAGTTTTACTTGATCTTAGTACTGCATTCAACACTACAGATCATAAAATATTCTTAGGTCAACTACAAAATTACACTGGTATTCAGGGAAAGGCATAAAGCTGGTTTAGTTCATACCTATCAGACAGTTACCATTTTGTTTATTTAAACAAGGAAAAATCAAAGATATCATCAGTAAATTATGGAGTGCCACAAAGGTCTGTGTTAGGCCCTCTGCTATTTTCAATATATATGCTGCCACTTGGTAATATTATAATAATACATTTTCTTCTGTTAAATTCAGATAAGACTGAGGTATTACTTAGTGGGCCAAAAATCTGTACACAGAATTTCTTAGACTACAGTTTGCATTTAGAATGATGTACTGTTACTTCATCCTGTACAGTTAAAGTCCTGGGTGTTATAATAGACAGCAACTTGTTAACAACTTGTCTTTAATTACACAAAGAAAATGTTGAGCGTACATTTTGAACAGTGATTTATTAGCCTGTCCTTATTTATTTATTGTAGACTTTATTATTAAGCGAAGTAAACATTTTGCTGAAATGTAAACAGCATATAAGAGCACACGGTTTATCCGCTGATCAGATGCGCGTGAAAGTTGTGTTCATAACTATAGCAACAGTAGAATCCGGGTGTGTTTCAGGCCCCGTTTACACTTATGCGCTTTAGTTTTAAAATGTATAGGTTTTGCTACGGTTGTTTACACTACGCCAACGTTTTCGAACCTCAAAAACGAACTTTTTGAAAACGCTGAAGACCCCGTTTTACTTTGAAAATGCTGGGGTTTCATTTCAGTGTAAACGGACCAAATCGGAGACTTGATGATGGTGTGGCTGCCCAAGTTCGCTCTGCGTATCCTTGACGACCATGTAAACAATAACAGGGAGACTGACCTGCAATCTTTGCTGCCGTTTTTGTAATTTTTAGCAGCCATTGTGCTAAAAAACTCTGTTTCGACATTTTCAAACCTCAAAAACGGACTTTTTGAAAACTGAGGATGCGAAGCTCTGTGACAACGAACTGGTGTAAACGGAGCCTCACAATCAAACAATCATTGTAAAAACAACTTTTATTATGTCGAGATGGCGAGAAAATTAATTCGTGATCTCGAGAAAACAACTTTTGTTATCTCGGGATAATGAGAAAATTAAGTCGTGATCTCGAAAAAAGAACTTTGATCTCGGGATAATGAGAAAATTAAGTTGTGATCTCGAAAAAAGAACTTTGATCTCGGGATAATGAGAAAATTAAGTTGCAAGAAAACAAGATTAAAAAAAATAATAATAATAATCCATGGCCGTTTAGGGCTTCCGTAGTCATGCATTACTAAAAGTTCACCAAAAACAAGCTACAAATACATCACTAAAATTATGGCACGGCCAACCTATTGCAACCAACACTAATGTGACCTGAGGACTGCCAATGATAAAATCGCTGTCAGTGTGAACACCCCTTTACGCGTCATAATGGACAGACGCCCAAACAGCTGAGTGAGTGGCCTCTCACTCTCACTCTCTCTCGCTCATGTACTCACACACTTTATTACTCTGACATCTGGCGCTTTTCACTAATATAATCCCTCTTCCCAACCCAAGCCTCATGCTTCTCAACAAGGACAAACAAGATGGTCTCTATCTATCTATCTATCTATCTATCTAAATAATTTGAAGAACAGGTACCTGGAAATAAAATTAGGACATTGTCTATCTGATAGGAATAACAGGTACTTTGATATCAAATAAAGATATTGACATCACAAATCTATATAATATGAAGAATAGTCAGGTACTTAGAAATAAAATCTGATCTAACACTGAATGAACCATAAATGTAAAATGACATATCCCTCAGCACGTTTCCTTCAATACTCCATCTCTTTAATCTTTGATGATCTTGAGCCACCTGCCATATATGAGCGCGCGCTCATCTGGACATCAAAGCGGATTTGGCGAGGCCCGCCACTTTCATGCCGTTACATCAACACAAGTGGAAGACTTCCGTTATAACCAGCGAATGTCGATATCTGCGCTGATAATAACTCAAAAGAACCGACTCACTTAAGAGTCATTCGGACGCTCTGTAAGGAATGGTGCTCATAAGAGTCGTTCGTTTAGAAATCGGACAGAACGCGCGTGGTGCTCCGAAAATGCACGAGAACGTCACAAAAATCGTTTAGTTTCGGTGCGTTTTCAAAATATATTCAAGCGGTTCTTTCCCAGAACCGATTCTCGGTTCCCAATCACAGACGCGTATACGACACTGACATGCAGAAGGCCTACAAAGTCATTTTTCTACCTGCTCTATAAAGAGGGAATTGGTTGAAAACGCAGGAAATTGTTCACCACACATTTATTTATTTGAAGTGTTTTGCCATATAATAGCACATTTTCAAAAGCGTAAGTGGTCATTGAAGCAATAGCAAGGGGGTGTGTGAAGGGTGTGATGAGACATTTAAAGATCGGTGGGTGTGATACTCACTCGCTTTGCCCTGTTTGGGTCTCTGGAGGAGCCGTTGGACGGTAATCAGATCCTCCGTCTTCACCGCCTGCAAGAGTTCCTGTTCTTTCCCCATCCTGTTCAATCACACACTCAAGCACCCTCTCTCACACATGCAGTCATGGCTATACTTCTACATCCAGAGCATCTTCAGGGGACCGGGCGACCATAACGGTGCCGTTAACGCCAGCACATCCTCGCCGTTCATCGTAAAAAGGTCGAGTGCGCAGAGACGCGCAGGACGCGTTTACATGCCCAGTCGAGTGACCAGCGCCGTCCACGCAGTCGCTAACGACGAAAAACGGTCTTATTGCGTACTGAGGTGACAGAATCCAATCGTTTTCAGGTTAAAGGGACGGCGCGGAAACCTTGCGCGTATTTACGCACGGTGACATGGCTCGTTTCAAAAATATCAGATGTTGTGTAGATCAAAACGGAAGTCGTCTCTTTGACCTGAAGCTCGTAGAGACCGTATATATTACGTAAACATCCAGGCAGATGTGCGCGCGGGCGCTGGAGGTTGTAATCCGCTGTCGCTTTCTCATGTATGTGTGTGTGTGTGTGTGTCTGTGTATCTGTGTATGTATGGCAAGCTGGATTAACATTTATTCTTTAAAACTGACTAGTATAAATTTTTTTACTTTATGGAGGCAATATTTAAATACGACTAAATAACAAAATAGTGATTCATCTTTTTAAGTTTTAACATTATTTTCTAGTAGATAAAAGTCTTTATTCAACTGACCCTTCGCAAAGCCCACCCCCTGTTGCTATGCCCGACAACCCATGCACTCTCACGCCAAACATCATGTTCTCACGAAGGTAAAAATTCATTGCGGAGCAAAGAGCACACTGACAACGGTTTCATATTTAAAATATTGTAATTTTTTAAAGCAGTTTAAGCACAAATACCGTTCAGTGGCTCCTTAATGTGTCGAGACAGATCCTTCAAGCGGCTCGTGAACCGATCATCTCCTCATTAGGTCATTTATTGCATCAAATAAACATGAATAGACATCAGAAGGAATGTTGTTTCAACAGCAGAAAGACGTGAGTACGCACAATATTTCAAGTTAACCAATGTTGATCTACTATAGGCTACTCCCTGACGGCTTTGTCGGATAAGATGGCGGATTCGGTGTTATCGTTGGTTAGATCGCCTGTCAATCAAACTGTTTGTGAAGGGTCAATTAGTAGGAAAAAAAATAGTACTAATTGGGGGAGGGGGGGGCATGTTTGGGGGTAATTTTTTTTATTATAAGGAATTAAATCATTAAAAGGGATTTAAGGGAATAACGAAAAAATAAGTACGGTAAAGGTTCCAGGTTTATTGTATTTCATTATCTGAGTAATCAATTTAAACTATTTGCAAATAATATTTTTTAAATATATTAAATCTTATTTGTATGTCTAATGTTTCAAAAATGCAAAACGTTTCTTGTCTATGAATTATATTAATCATATATTGGTCAGATAATATGTTTTCAATTCAAAACAGCTCAATTTCATAAAAATGTTGAGTAGTTTGCTTCACTGCATATTACTGTTAGACGCTAAATATTTCAATCATAAAACAGTTGTCAAATATTAAATGTGTTGCTACGTACTCTTTCACTGCTAAAACGAAACGTTGCATTGGAATTCACACTCGGTGGGGGAAAATTTGGACATGCATTTCTAATTATAGGGGGGGATTTGTCTCCCTTAAAGTCCATTGTTGCTATTCCCTGGCTGGAAGTGAACAGGTGGTATCTGAAACAAAGATTTCCTTAGGATTCCCTGGCAAACAACTGCAATTAATCCATCAATCTGTTTGAGCTTTGACAAATTCCAATGAAAATTTTCAACCAAGAAATTATTGGGAGTTAGGGGAACTGAATTTGTAGCATAAACACAAGTTTTTTGGATAATTACTCAAAAAAATTAACTTGTTCCAACTAACTGAGATGTGGCCCTGGAACTGATTAATCTTATTTATTTCAGTTAAAATCAATAGCTCACATAACCTATACTAACATATTTAACATATAAATCTAATGAGCAAGTAAAACATTACTTACAAATTGCATTAATTAAGACATTTTGATGAAATCCAAGAGGTATCAGAACCACACATAGGCAGCAACATCATTGCACCTTACAAGGCTGTTGAATAATAACTGTATTTGAATATATTGTGCCAAAAATATCACTGAACTATATGCCATTGGTACATTTTTTAATTTTTTTTATTAAAAAAAAAAATCAACATTTACCAATGGCACATAGTTCAGTGAATTGATTATATTTTTGGCACAGTATTTTCAAATATAGTTATTATTCAACATGAAACTGCAGACATTAAATAATACCAAGGTAGATTCTATGGTCTCCCAAAACACCTTTGGTATCTCTAAAATGACTAATCTAACAACATGTTATCTACTTGTACAAATAATTCAAAAAATGAACAATAAATTAAATAATTAATAAATTTACAGAAAGCGAGCAAGATAAATAATTCTTTCTGAGATGGCGTTCTGACATAGTGCTACACTGTATTTACTATGTCAAAAGTGTAGGAGACTGACAGCGAAGAGAAGAAATTGTTGAATAAAGTCATTATTTTTGCACACAAAAGGTATTCTCGTCACTTCATAACATTAAGTTGAACCACTGTAGTCACGTGGACTATTTTAATGATGTTTTTGTTACCTTTCTGGGCTTTGAAAGGTGCAATGATGTTGGTGCCTATGTTTGGTTGTGATATCTCTTGGATTTCATCAAAATATAATAATTTGTGTTCCGAGGTTAAACAAAGGTACTATGGGTTTAGAGCGGCATGAGGATGAGTACTTAATGGCAGAAGTTCAATTTTTGGGTGAACTAACCCTTTAAAATAAAAACACATTAAAGGAATAAAGGTTAAAGCAGCTTGCCACACTGTGTGTTTGAGAAAGAGAGAGAGATTGCTTGGTTAAATTGATGGTGCTGCATCAATCAGGGGGCGTGACTAAATAGACCCTTTCCCATGAGCCTGACAGATTAAAGGGGTTGGAAAGCAGTGCATGTTGTGTTTGTGTGTGTTTCTGAGGAGAAAGGTCACAGGACAAATTTTAGTGGGGTAGATATTGACCGTGTACAATGAGCCAAAGGCATGCGGTCCTTTAAGGAAGGGGGAAAGATGCACACTGTTAAATGAACATGTCATCCAAAACAGTCCTTGTTTAGGCTACTCACAAATAACTGTTTCAAATCTGACCTTCTTTCTTCCAGATGAGCACAAAAGGGAATATTTCACAGTAGGTTCCCACATTATGACAAAAGACAGTGACAAGGTTAAACAGATGAAAGATCTGAAAAATTATATTCCACAAAAAAAAGAAATACAACAGTATTCTCTTTTTTTTTAAGTGGGCTGTTCCTTTAAATCTCACTGGTGGCCCTCAGACACTGATAGCCATACAGCTCTGATTATTATCATATAATTTAATCGCTGTCTTTCTCTCTATCTCTGTCATTTCAGCCATAATTTTGGTGACAATCTTACAATTAAAACTCTGTGATACGATACATTACTCCCTAAGGGTGTCAGCAAAACCAGAGCAGATGTCTAATTTGGGCTTCATTCTAACCCACATCAGTCAGTGGGTAATTGGACATTCATTATTATTTTGCACTGTCATTTATACTCTGTTATTTGTGAGGTAAAACATATTATCCGAATTAACTGCATGGAGATTCCCCTCCTAACAGTTCCTGGCTCCGTCCAACCTGGAATCTGTTACATTTGCCATTACCACCCATAACCTTAATCGCTAGTTCACCAACAGTTTACTCCTGGAGACCTGCCTTCCTGCAGAGATTGGTTCCGACTGTAATTAAACACAACTGAATCAACAAATTCAGCAGGTGTGTTGACTGGGGCTGGAACTGAACCCTTCCAGAAGGTAAACATGCAGGGAAAGGCTTGAGCTACATAAGGGGGCTTTTCTTTTTTCAGCATGATAGTGTAATGTAGCGTAATGCATCCAGATGGTTTCTATTATTTCTATTTCTATTATTCATGTGGATTCTCATTACTGTAATTCAATGATTTGTTTCATTAGGGCAGTGCAATAAATACTACTATGCTGTATGTTATAATTTAAATAATATATTTTTCTGCATTACGGTAATGAGGGTTATTATTATGTTGCATTACATTAATGATAAATAAAGGGAGAAGGGTCAAAAGTATTAAAGATTAATAGAAGAGATGCAGTTAACTGATCAAAAGTGGCAGTAAAGACTTTTACGTGTTATCTATATGTATTTCAACTTTCTATCAAAGAATCCTGAAAAAAAATGTATCACATGCTTCCACAAAATATTAAACAGCAACAACAGGTTTCAACAACAATAAAGCATATTAGAATGATTTCTGAAGGATCATGTGACACTAAAGACTGTAGTAATGATGTTGAAAATTCATATTTGCCATAAAAATTACATTTCTTTTTTCAAAAAACATGAAAATAGAAAACATGTATTTTACATTAACTGTAATAACATTTCACAATATCACTGTTTTACTGTATTTTTGATCAAATGAATGCAGCCTTGGTGAGCATAAGAGAATTTTTTTAATTCCCACAAAGTTCTCAAAACAAGACAATAATAATGTACTGCGTTTCAATATATTCACCCTCTTTAGGGATCACACTTGGCTTCTTCAAGGTCAAAAGTGACCGAAGCCTTGAAATGTAGCTTTTTTTTGAAGGCAGATTAGTGCTATCTGGTGGGAATAAAACAAAGAAAAACTTTTGTAATGCCATGTTGTAACCACTAGTACGGTGTACATTTTAGGACATTGTTAGATCTCAGTCATTCAACGAAAAGCTTCAGCTTCAGACTAAAAGGCTTCAGTCATGGGACAAACCAGCATCGCGCCTCAGACTTAAAGGTTTCAGGTGTCAGGTCTCGTACAATTAGGCATCAGATCCTCTTATTCTGAGGCTGTTTCGTCTGATGCCTAATTGTACGAGACCTGACACCTGACGTCGAAGCATTTCAGTCCGAGGCGCGATGTCGGTTTGTCCAACGACTGACGCCTTTTCATTGTATGACTGAGGTCTGATGACGTCCTAAAATGTATACCGTACACTAGATTCCTATATAGTTCTATATAAAGTGACTTATAAATGCTCTAGTGTTTTTAGACATAAATGCTTATTTTTATTAAGTTGTGGATTTGGATTTATGCTCAAACATTCTCAAAGACTACTTTTTGTCAAGGTTTAGATTTTTTTTAAAAAAAATTTAAATGTTGATTTCAAGTGTCAGGTTTTGCATTAACTTTACTACAGTCGAACCTGACCACAGAGAACATTTTGTAACATTTTTATCGAATTTTGATATTTATGTGTAACAAAAATGAACAGGTATATGTTATCACAGCGTGATAAATCTAAGTCTGATCTGATTTCAGCTTCTTATTTCAGTCTTTTGCCTCAATTTGACCATATTGTTACAGCCGCACCCGTTCATTTGTGTGTATATTGTGTTGTGTATGTGTCTGTGAGTGTGTTTAAGTGAGTTTGTGTTTGAGTGGGAGTGTCTGTTTTGTACTGTTTTTGTACTTTTAGAGTGTAACCTTTTCCTTGCTGTTCGTTTTTTTTTACTGCTTCATAACTGAAGTATTGATTTTATTTCACATATTTGCAAAAACTTGCTGTTATAATCACGCTAGTTCATTTATGTGTGTGGGGATGAGGGGGGGTGGATGTGTCAATTTTGCACTTTTGGCATTTTAGAGTGTCACCCTTTCATCGCTGTGATTTTTTTTTTGTCCACAGTGGCTGAATTGTAGTTTGTTCCAAGTTTGTGCATTTTTTCGTATTTCCCATTCATTTATACGTTAGTCATTTTTGACCACGAAGGAGCCAAGTGTGACTATTTTTGTACATATCCAAATCCCGTCCACGATTTTTTTGCGTGTTCACATAGCTAATGTGACAAAAGTTAAAATTTCATCCCATTCCGATGAAGCAAAATAAAATAAATTAATTTTTCAGTTTTGACCGAAAAGGCCCATTTCAATAAGAGACAAAAAAAGTCACTGGAACGGTATATACGCTGCCAACGTTTAAGACTGCCCGGCCAAAATAATATGATATACTCTGGAACACGGAAGTCAGCCAAAGAAGTTATTAATTCATCAGACAGTATTTCTCAGTCGGATCTAAATGCTTCATGACATGCACTAAGATGAATATGAGTTGTCTTTACTTATTAATTTTATCTTGTGTCAATTGAGATGCATTTTCAAAGAAATTAGATTGCAAATACTCCTGCCACACTGTCAAATAAAGTACTGCTGATGTGAACAGTGACCCCAATCTCTAAAAGTATCGGCAGTGAGTATACTTATGTCCATGTGTAAGATTGATGCTAATGGTTAGTGCATGTGTGTGTGTTAATGGGTAGCACCAGAGTGTGTTTAAGTAAATGATTTACTTTGTTAAGTGTGTCTAGGGATGTTTTTTAGACTCTTGACAGTCACATTAGGTCAGTTAGATCGCACGTCTAAATGCTCTGATTATACGTCTAAGCATGTGTGTGTGTGTGTGTATAACCATGGGTGTTTGTCTCTATGTGCAGATGCATGTGTATGTCTCTGAAACCACAGCCAGCAGCAGGGTTTGTGTGTCTTCAGGGATGTGTTTCATATGGCTTGTTGTTTTCATGTAGGTGCAAGTTTGCTTCATTAAACTGATGTGTTTAATGATCAATTCACACACAGAGCTGACTGACCGGAACACCTTGTGTCTTTCTGGCCTCTTTATCTTGTCGTCTTAGTCTGTGTGTGGTGTGTGTGAAGGCAAGACATGGAGTCTAACACTACCACTAAATTTTTCGCCCTTTCGGAGTCTTTCAGCGTGTCTGACATTATTGTAATCGGAGCATATTTTTTATTGAACGTCGCAGTTGGAATATGGGTGAGACTTTGTTGTGTATTGCATAATTATGTCTATTAGCTGTAACAAATATTATTATTTTAAATAATAGTTTAATAATATTTTCTGTTTTTACACTCTTAGGAAAAAGGTTCAACGGTGTTCTATATAGAAACCTAGGATTCTTGGCTAAATTTTACAGAACACTTTTTGAAGAAAAAGGCTTAAAAGAGAAGCGTCTTAAATTATTGCATTCTTTCATGGTTATTTAAAATATTTATTTAGGTAATAAAGTGAGTTAAAGAGCTGTTTAAATCATTCAATTTGATTTAAATGAATTAAAGCAAAAATTTATTCATTAGAACTAAATCCATGAAATTATCCCTTGATGGGAACCCCTAAAAGTTCAATGAAGAGCCTGACAGAATCCTTTAAGGTTCTATAGTTATTGAAGATTTTCTTCTAAGAGTGATATTTAAAAGAAAAAAAAGATTTTGTTTAAGAAAATGTGGTTGTAAACTGTGGAATTAGAAAGGAAACTGTTTTTAATATTTAACATCTTTAATCTAAGATGTTAAGAGAAATACAACCCCATTTAAATTTCGAATAAACTATTATGTGTGTTTCAGTCATCTTGCAGGGTGAGTCGAAACACACTGAGTGGATATTTTCTGGCTGGCAGAGACATGGCTTGGTGGCCGGTAAGTGATAATTAATGAAAACTGACCCAATGGATGCGATATATAAACTTTACAACACTGTAATGAATTGCTGTAAAAATTACAGCATTATTTTACAGCTGCTGGCTGTTTTTTAATAATACAGCATATTGCCGTAAACTCCATTGCATTCTTGGGTCACATGTTGGTTTGACTCAAATTTACAGAATATTGCTGTAAATTGACCTTTCATAATTTAAAAAAACACAGTTATTTACTGTAATCGGAGAATAGAGGGAAATTCTGTAAATTAAATGACAGTACTGCTGTAAATTTTACAGTAACTGGCTGGTAACCCTGCTGCCAGTATTATACTGTAAAATTTACAGTAATTTTTTAACAGTGAACCTAAAAATGAAAACTTTAGTTGTACGGTAATGTAAACTACAAAGGTTGACATGATAAAAAATAATCATCAAAAAAAATAATCACAATAATCAATAATCAAATAATAATAAAGGAAAATATTTTATAGACAATGATGGAAAAAGTAGCTTCTTTTTAAATAGGTAATTGGAAAAATAATTGGAAATTATTAATTGGAACCTAACATTCAGATTTTAGGTTAGAATTTATATACAGTGTTGTCCAAAAGTCAAACCACAAAACTGAATTTAAATGTAAAAATAAGCCCCAAACACATAATGAAGAATATTATGCACTAATCAAATCACATAGCACTACTTATAATACTTACAAGCAAGAATAGTGGTGACGAGTTTTGTATGGGCTCGCATCTCACGCTTTCTTCAAAAAATGTAAAAATCTAATATAAACTTATAAAAGAATGTTGTACATTGTAATACACCAACATGATTATTTAAAAAACAAAGGCACAACATGAATGTTATGCATTATTGGGTTAAATTAAAACAGTTTACACTAATGTAAAACTACATACACATTCAGTGTCTGATCCTTCAAAAATTACTCTAAGGGCGTATTTACACTATAATGATGTACTAAAAAGTACAGACGACAAAGTTGTCAAAACTATCCCGTTCACACGGATCCATGAAAATGACTAAAAAGATTGAATTATGAAAGAAAGAGTCTGGTTTTCAAAATTTTGGATTCTGAGGTCCCCAAAACGCCCTTGTTGTTTAAATGAACAGCCAAAACGCATAAAGTTTTTAGTTGAAAGCGGTGTTTAAAAGCTGCAAATGTTTTATGCGTAAAATTGGGTTTCAAAGTGTAAGATTTTGGACAGGATTCAGTTATAGTCTCCGTGTAAACTACAAAAAACAGTAATTTGTGAAAACGGTGACGTCGTGCGCATGCGTGTTAAGTGTTCAGTCTATTGAGGGTATGCAAGTTTCGCAAATGGATCGCTGCAATTCATAGAAATAACTGCTTCCAGGCAGAGAAACATGGATTTGCAGTTATGATTTTTGGGTCAAAATGTTGGATTTCGGGGTAAAATCAAGCCCTATATATTGTGTTGACAAGTCATCGTTTAAGTATTTACCATTTTATATTCTGCATAATTGGGAGTTTTTAAATAAACACTGACAAAAACTATACAAGTTTTAGGACTGGACGATATATATATATAACATTGATAAGAGTTCCTTCCGATGTAGACCTACATATATGGTAGTTAGATAAAGTCTTCACAGGCAGATTTTCTTTATGTATTTTCCCGGCATCGAAATCAGGAACATATAAATGTTCGGAAAAATGATTCCTGGCTGCATGTCATGGATTAGGTAACACTTTAGAGCCCAACTTTTGGTGTAATCGTTTGTTTTACTCGCGTTTTCGCAGTTTCCCCTATCAAATCCAGTCATGCAGCAGGTTCTTTTGCACTCGGTCCAGCTGAGAGAGTGTGTTCCAGCGGGAAAATTACATCAATGCACACTTTCTATAGGCACGTAGAGTTTTTTTTTTTTTTTTTTACAAAATGACATCGCCATCTACTGGCCTGGCAGTAATACAGCATTTTTAGTCTTTTTCATAGATCTGTAGTTTTGATAACATTGTAAACTGTACACGAAAAACGGAAATGTGTTTCTTTTAGGTTCATGTCGTGTAAAGGTGCCCTTATTATTATCAATGTTGTTCTACTTAACGTTGTTGTGAAAACCGTGATACGCTACTATTAAAAGTTTGGGCCTGAGTAAGAAATGAATTGATTCTTTTATTCAGCAAGGACACATTAAATTGATCAAAAGTGACAGTAAAGACATTTACAATGTTACAAAGGCTAAGTTAATGCAGCTGGAGAGCCGCTGCGATTAAAACAAAAGACGGACATACCAAATATATTAACCTTTCTCTCAGATTGTTATATATAATTCATCATTTTAAAAAAAAATGCCCCAAAATAGACCATTTTAACTAGTGGTCATGCAAATATAGGCTTAAATAATCATTAGACATATGAGAGATTTATAATAATTATACATGAATTTAAAAAAAAAAAAATAGTTTAACTTGCATGTGACACTGCCTGACATGTCATGTCAGATATCTTGCAAATATTAAGTGTGAAGCTTATTGTTGTCTATCCTGAGAACTGCACTAATATGCAGTATGAATGTGTGTAGATTGGTGCATCTCTGTTCGCCAGCAGTGAGGGTTCAGGACTGTTCATTGGTCTGGCTGGGACGGGAGCAGCAGGAGGGATTGCTGTCGCTGGATTTGAATGGAATGTGAGTGACATCATTTTTCACCTATTTACTCTAAACAAATGCAAAATATTTATTAGTCATAATTATTTATTGTTCATTACTTTTAACACAAAAATTAGCAGTGGATAACAATGCACCAGCATTCAATCAGCACTAGGGGGAGAAAAAGACCAGCTTCCGTCTCCAAACAACTTATTGGGTGGTAAACATTTGTCCAGACAATCAGTAAAAATATCAAAAAATTCTTACAAGATACTGATAAAAATGATTTTATGGTGAAGTAAATACTACGGAAATGTAATTTCTAGAAGGAAAAGTTATTTCAGGCAAGAATTTAAATAGTAAATTCTATATTAGTTCTCAATTCAAGTTTGTGGAAATTAAAGCCTAAATATCAACATTATAAAATTAAGTAAAACTACTGGTGATACCGGTGTTCCTATCATGCTCTGGCCCTGATTGATTTTTCACTGTTTTCCAGCTGTAATTATTCTGTTTTATCATTGCTTTTGTGGTTAGGTTTAGTAGCTTGTCATTTTGTGACATTTGGAGTTCAAAAATGACACATTCATACTCAAAAAACCATCAGATGTTACCGTAATTGTGTAGCAAGTATTGAGGTCTCTGTGTTCAGATGCCACATTGCTTGTATTTTAGCATTTAGAAATGGTTAATTGATGCACACCCTTACTAAATGTGGAGTAATGCATGTTTAGTTAAAGTCAAGAGTAGTGCAATGACAATCAATTAAGTGAGATTTACAGAACTTTTCAACTTACTGGCCTTACAAGTTAAAGGTACTTACTTACTTGTTAATTTATTTAAGTAACGTTTACTTAATTCCATGTATGAAATTTAACATATGCATGCAAAAACTTGCAAAAGAAAAATTAAGTAAAATTTACATGTTTTTTCAAGGCTGAGGAACAAAAGTGCTAAATTAATATGATTGATGCAGATGATTTTCAAAGAATTTGTCTTGAATAGTATTTTGTCATTTTAACTTGTACGTGTTGTCTAAATTTATACAGTTGTATATAAGAGAAAATTAATAATTAGCCAATCAAATAAAACCTGATGCATCTGACTAAATTTAGACAAATAAAAAAGACATATTTTTCAGCTAAAAATGCACTTAAAGCTATGTTTTCAAAATATATATATATATATATATATATAATATGAAAATAGATGTGTTGATACCTTTTATGGCCACTGTACTGTATATTCAATGCAAAAACAATGTAATATCTCATGCAGTTTTGCTCCTCAAGTAAAATGATCTTGTTGCAAAATAAGATGTTTTACTGGAAAATAATAGTTGATAATGAAGATTTTCTCTTTTTTCCCCCCACAATGCACTAACACTTTCTTTCTCCATTAGGCAACTTATGCCCTGTTGGCTCTTGCCTGGGTCTTTGTTCCAGTTTATGTGTCTTCTGGGGTGAGTTTTAGACGTTCACCGAATAACTGTTCATACTGATGTGCTGGCTGAACTATACAGTTTGTGAATTAATAATTCAGAACTTATGTTTAATGCTGCCACGTGTACTACAGACTCACAGTCTCTTTTTCTCTCACACAAACTCACCACATGTGCTACTTTCCCAGATTTGCCTGTTAATTTGCTTACATCGTGCCATTCCCTCTGCACTTCCTCCCTCTCTCACTCTCAGATTGTCACAATGCCAGAGTATCTGGGTCGGCGGTTTGGAGGAGAGCGAATTCGCATGTACTTGTCAGCTCTCAGTTTGCTGCTGTCTGTGTTTACCAAGATCTCAGTGAGCACGAAACCTCACATACATTCACTCATGGTTTTGCTAAAAGTCAAACATTAATCTACAAAGGCTTCATTTACTGAGTCCTGTTTTGCTGTGCTGACATGTTTCTGCTCCCAAGGAATTTGACGTTGTGAAAGAGAATGTAGTTTAGCTGTTTCAACATCTGTTTTTCACTGTAGGCATACAAAAACACTCACACCCAAATGCTCGTGCTGCCTTGTTGGCTTGCTAATAAACCATTAATGCCAGGTATCAAACTTTGGTACTTAACCAGCATAAGACTATTGAGTGTTAGGCTATAAGTGATAAAACTACCACTCAAAAGTTTGGGGTCAGTAAGATCTTTTTTAAAGAAATACTGTTATTCAACAAGGAAGGACATATAATGTTAATGTCTTTTGAACTTTTTATTCATCAAAGAATCCTTAAAAATGTACAAATTATGAAACTGTTTTCAACATGACGATAAGAAATGTTTCTTGAGCAGCAAATCATCATGATTTCTGAAGGATCACGTGACACTGTTTATGCTGAACATTTAAAAAAAATCTTACCGACCCCAAACTTTAGAATGGTGTCGCCCGAAACACACACACACACACACACACACACACACACACACACACACACACAAGTCCCATTTACATACACCTTAGAAATTACTCAGACTGTCCTCTTTTTAGAAGAGATCTCAAACCTGACAAGATACCCAACAAGAAATTCTACAATAAAAAGTCAGATCTCAAATATTTCTCATCAAATTCCCCTACGACCAACTGATCTGAACTACATTATCCACATTCATGTTATAGCTCTGTACTCTTAATGTACGTCAACAACTGTTTTTAATTTATTAACAGAGGTATTGTTATTTTAGGGTAAACACAAAGTTGATACTCAAATGAAAACACTTTACAATTAATTCTCCTATATCCAAGAATGAGCAACCTGATCTTCAAATTCTGTACCGTTTGCAGACGGATCTGTACTCTGGAGCTCTGTTTATCCAGGTTTGTTTGGGCTGGAATCTCTACCTCTCCACTGTGCTCATGCTGGTCGTCACTGCCCTCTACACTATTGCAGGTTTGTATTTCCGTTCAAAAGTGTGAGGTCATTACGCTTGTTTTGTGTTTTTGAAAGAAGTCTCTTATGCCCAGCATAGCTGCATTCATTTGATAAAATAATCATATTGTGAAATATTATTACAATTTAAAGGGTTAGTTCACCCCAATATGAAAATGATTCCATCATTTACTCACCCTCAAGCCATCCTATGTGTAAATGACTATCTTCTTTCAGGCCAACACAATCGGAGATAGATTTAAAAATAGCTTCCAAGCTTCATAATGGTAGTGAACGGGGGTGCGATTTTTAAGCCCCCAAAAAATGCATCCATCCATTATAAAAATAATCCAAACGGCTCCATGGGGTTAATAAAGGCCTTCTGGAGCAAACCGATGGGTTTTTGGAAGAAAAATATCCATATTTAAAACGTTATAAACTAAAATAACTAGCTTCCGGCAGACGACCGTACGCATACTCCGCAAGTTGACTTGCGCCCCAAGAGTAACCCTTGCGATGCGATGTATGACGCATATGAGGAGTATTGTAAGCTTAGACGCCTCTCCCGGTAGGGTTAGGGTTAGGGTTAGGGCAACAAACTCAAGCTCCTCTTCTATTGTATCAAAATTTTCCAACATTTCTCTTTAAAAAATATAATTTTAGACTTCTCATTCGTGAAGGGTCTTTTGCTCCGCTCTATCCTCTGCACTTCCACGTTCATCACTACGTCATGTGTCGGGTCAGGGGTCACTCTTCCGAAATCTCGCCCACATGCACTACCGATTTTAAAGCTTGGAAGAGCCATGATACTTTTAAATATATCTCAGATTGTGTTCATCTGAAAGAAGATAGTCATATACACCCAGCTTGAAGATAAGTAAATAATTGGGTAATTTTCATTTTTGGGTGAACTATCCCTTTAAATGACTGTTTTCTATTTGAATATATTGTAAAATGTTATAAAGATAATTCCAATGATACAAAGCTGAATTTTCACCCCAGTCTTCAGAGTCACATGATCCTTCAGAAATCATTCAAATATGCGGATTTGCATAAGTTGCTTAAGTTTTTTTTGGACACAGTCATATGTTTTTTCAAGATTATTTAATAAATAGAAAGTACAAAAGAAATGCATTTATTTGAAATATCAATTTTTTGTAATCCAAACTTGTGAATGCTATGCAATAGGCATCACAAACTGACAACGAACAATACTTTAAGAGCATTTATTAATGTAGATTCATGTTAATTTCTACATATACAAGGCATTTTGTATACTAATCAAGTATGAATTAACATTTGTTAATGTTTGTTCATAATTCATGAATCAACAAAGGACAATAGTATATTATAACTTGACATCAAACAAGATTAATAAATGCTCATAGTTGATGCTCATTGCTCAAAGCAGTACCACTACATGTTTCAGTAGTAAGCAGATGTCATAATTAACTTATCCTGTAAACAAGCAGCACTGTAGCGTGACAAAACAGCTTTTGATATCACACCATATTTTGATGTCACACAGATTTACAGATAAGAAAACAGGAAAACGTATAGAAGCTTTCTCTTGCACTGTAATGTTGTAAAACTGGATAGAGTGGTATAATGGTTAAAACTCAGAGCTGGTAACAGGAATGCTGCTGGTGTGAGTTGATGACAGTGCAAATTATTAACTAGAACAGTCCTCGAGCGTGGGGCTTAACCACGCAGTACTGTCAATTGTTTGGATAAAAGCTTCTACTAAATGATTACTTGTTTAAACTTTCTCACTGAAGCCCAGTGGTTCAATAACAGTTCACTTCTGCAGCAGTAATTATGGTCTACATGACTGATTCCAGCATAATTGCATAATTACTTTAATCCGCAGCTCTGCTGTCACTGTATTCACTCCTCTGTCTACAAGTGCTGATTCAGACTTGACCCCGATGACTCAGATCGTATTAAACCATCATGAGAGAATTGAGCAATACCAGCTTAGTCCTCTGTTTCTCCAGGTGGCTTGGCTGCTGTAATCTACACCGACACTCTTCAGACCTTCGTCATGATCATCGGAGCAGTCATCCTCACCATTACAGGTCAGTCAATCTCAGGCCTCTTTTATTCTCCTCTGGCAGTGATCTCATGTCAGCTGTCACTAGGGAAGTAAGAACATCTTGCATTGTGAAGGTGCCACTGCTGAAAGTTTTGCAGCCCATCCTCAACCTCTATTCTTCACCACAAGTAACCGTACAAAAAACATAACACAACATTAAACACAAACTTATGTCTCTCTACGTTAATCTTGTGCAAAGCATGTTGGGAATTAGAAACCTGCTGCAACTCAACTCAATCATATTAAATTCAGCTTACTTCAATGAAATTGAGTTCACACAACTTTTTTCTATTAAGTACAATGAACTTTCGGTACTATTTAAGTGAAACAAACTCATTTCGTTTAATTAATTTCACTTGTTCGTTTTACGGTGTGTGGTTGTCCGCTGGTATAGGCAAAAACATTATAAGTTGTAAAATTGCCAATTTATGGTGAAAATAATTAAATTAATAATAGTAATAAAGGTGAAATAATGAAATGTGATTCAATTATTTATCTATTTTCCACATAATACTTTTATGAATTTTAAGAATAATTAATGTTTATGCAGGTATAATTTTTAATTTCCATATTTGTTTTAGTCTAATTATTAAATTTAATTTTTAATTTACTACTTTCACCAAATATGAATATTCAGTGCAAACAAGAGCTTTAATCAAAAACAACATTCCAACACTCTTAAAAATGAAGGCTCCAAAAGAGGGTTTCTGCAGTGACGCCATAGAATATGCATTTTGGGTTCTCTGAAGAACCTTTCAATGAACAGTTCTTAAAAGAACCACTTTTTTCTTAGTGTGAAGAACATTTTAAAATCTCCTTTTTCCACTATAAAGAACCTTTAGTGCAATGGAAAGGTTCAATGGATCTTAAAAGGTTCATGATGGAACCATCAATGCCAATAAAGAACCTTCGTATTTGAGGTAACAGTCAAACTTTCATCTTATGATGGAATTTTCCATTTGCAATTTGTCTTTTTGCCACTAAAGTGAGAACGCTATGTGATGCTGCACAATAACAGATAAAAATAACAACATATTTGGTGTAATCTAGAGCAGATTTCACTGTGTCTGTCACAGGCAACAAAGTAAATGTCCCGCAATTCGACGCAGCTGTTTAGGATGAACAAAAACGCATCTCACATTTTTGTCAAAGAGAGAGTTTTTATATCATAACGTCTGGTTAGGACACATTAAAACCAGCATAGCTGGTTTGCATGGAGATGTGGAAAATCCCATAACTGTCTTTAGCCACTTACAGAAAATCATCTCTAAAGGATTTAAAAGAACCGAAAATGAAATGAAAAATACGCTCACACACACACACAGACACAATGAAACAAGTCTAAACAAGTTAACTTAAATAATATTTTAATTGGAGTCAATTCAAAATATACATTGCGTTTTGATGCCGTGTTGTCCTGACGTTACTACAAAGATACATTTTTATGCCAAACCTCTACATTTTACCCAAACAGTAGTAGTAGATTTCGCTGATATGTATTTATGTACATGTTGCAGCATTCAATAAAATTGGCGGCTACAATAACCTGGAGAGTGTGTATTTGAAAGCGGTGCCATCTAAGATCATCCCAAACACAACATGTCACCTGCCCAGGGCTGATGCCATGCACCTGTTCAGAGATCCTGTTCATGGAGACCTGCCCTGGCCAGGCATGACACTGGGATTGACGATTATTGCAACATGGTACTGGTGCACTGATCAGGTATGTTTAAACACACACTTACTCTCAAAAACAGATAATAAACCTACCCTGGTTCTCACACAATGTAAAAAGCCTCAAGTAAAGGACAGTATTGCAAATGTATTTTGCATTATGAGTTGCATTCTGCTATAAGATGTGATGTACCACTTGTTTGCCACCAAGACTGTAGTTTTATAGATAAAGGTTTAGGAGGAAAAAAAATCCTGAAATGGACCTAAGTCAGGATAGCCTAGAGCCTTCTAATTTGACGCAATGAAAACGAGACGGTGAGAGATTTGCGTCAAACTAAGTACAATTACCCTGACTAAAGTCTATGTTGAGTTCTGCGTCACCAAAAACATCACCAAAGGATTCAAGTATATCCTCACAGAAACTGTAGGAATCAGTGTTTGCAGACTAGCATCTTTAAAATACCTTGCTTTTTACCATCATTTATTTAACTTTTTTTTTTTTTTTTTTTTTTTTTTTTAAACGTAAGCAAAATTGAGAAATCTAGAAGACTGTTTGTAACAACTAAAGTTATAACACTTTCCTTCTTTAAAGTATAGTGCACATCACATCCTTAAAAAATATATTTCCAAACCTCCTTGGAAGGTAAAAAAAAAAAAATTGTCACGAGTAGAGAAATTATTAAATTCCTAGAAATACTGATAGAGTAGGAGTCTCCTCAAGACCCAGTAAATGTTGGTTTGGTTTGTGTCTTTAACAGTAGGTCCTCTGGTTGGGCTCAAAACTTAACTCTTGTTCTGGGTCTTGGCTAAGAGTCTCAGTCATGACCACAGTTCACCACTGTGCAAAGCGGCTCAGTATCTGAAATGAATGCTGCAATAAATTCAGCATTTTCTAAATAAGAAATGGACAGGTCTTGATCTGGATGTTGGAGGGTTTGATCTTGACTCCAACTCAAAAGCTGAAGGCTTGTTCACACTAGCACAAATGTTTGTCTTAAAAATGTGTTCCAATTTTTTTAATCAGACCAACGGGAACAAAACTGCAAATGGGCTGAATGAAAATACAAATTTCAGATTCAGAAATAAGAGTGTTAAACTTTCATCTCCTGTATCCTATTCTTCTTTAATTCACAATTGCAGCACAGCTGAGAGGTTTGTTTGAGCTGCGCCTTCAACTGTACAGGCGTAAATATGCTTTTCCTTCCACTTTTAGCTTATTCTTGTCACTTGCAGTGTGAAACAGCCTTAACATTTGCCAAAAAATAGAACTTCTATGTTATTAAACAACAAGCAAGCAAGCAAGCAAGCCGAGCCCAGCCCAGGTGAGAAAAAGTAACGCAAAAGTAACAAACTACTTTTTTAGCAAGTGACTCAATATTGTAATGCATTACTTTTAAAAGTAGCTTTCCCCAATGTTTTCCAAAAAATGTTTTTGTTTTGTTTTTTGGAAGAGAGGTTAGAAAACAAAAAGTTGCATTTACATCAAGCAAATGTTCAAATCAGTGTGAACAGACGCATTAAAATGCTTCTGAATTTCCACACACAACATTTGTCCTAGTGTGAACAGGCCTTGATCTCTTCCTGATAAAAGCAGGGACAACAGTAGACACAGAATATTAGTGTGGGAATTTTTTAAAAATAGCTTACTTTCAGTTCGTACTTAAACTTTTCAACATCCTTTTCCCAAACTCTTAGACACCAATTAGCCAATAAAAGAGGTGAACATGAAATTACCATCACCATGGTCATAAATCCACCACCAAATTCCCTTGCACAAGAACGGATTACTCAAAAGGCACGTAAATAAAGAGTAAGGCTTTATGTAACAAGTGCTCCTTGTCACGGTGCAGAAAATGTCAGTTTTCGTGTGCCACTGTAACACTTGTGTCAGTTTAAAGATCCAGTTGAACTCCAGTTGAAAAGCCGGTATCAGTGGAGACTGGTGGCTACATCATTACACATTCATGCCTTTGTACTCAATACAAAGTTGTTTTTTTCTGGGAAGAAAGCCACTATAAATTTAGTTAATTTTCATTGTGACTACGTGTCAACAATTTATCCCCCAAAGCAAAACCAGACGTGTTCACTGGAACCTTCCCCCGGAGGTGTTTGAAGCTGGCGAGTTTAGATAAAGAGATTCCTAGTGGTGTGCGAGTCTCGACCCGTCTACGAGGAGACGGAGACTTTTGAGAGGCCCGATGAGCGGGAGAGAGAGATTGAGAGTGCATGAGCCGCTGAGCGGGTGATTGGCTTGTTCGCAGTCCTTCTATCGTATAGGCGGGGCTTTGTCTTCTGGGGGACCGTCCAGAACGGTTTAGGTTTTGCTGGCCTGATCCACTTGAGGGGAGTTCAAGGCCAGACATCTTCCCCTGCCAGTACCTGTGCCCCCCGATCACATGGCCGCTGCTTTTAGGGGGTCTATGGAACACTCCAGGTTTAGCAATCATCACTTTGGCCCGGCCATAAGTGTCTCGAACAGGTGACCTGGAGACCATCTGGTAAAGCTGAAAGGGAGGAAGGTATAGGTAGAAAAATGATTTCAAATGGTTTGACATAAACTGTAAACTGTTCTGAATTATCAAAAACAATACAGTAAAAACAACAATGTTGGTTGATCATTGGCAGGTAATCGTACAGAGGTCTCTGTCAGCCAAGAATATGAGTCACGCCAAAGGGGCGTCCATCTTTGCCAGCTATCTCAAGATGCTTCCCATGATCTTCATCATCCTACCTGGCATGATCAGCAGGGCACTCTACCCAGGTACTACACACACCCTCCAGCTGCTGTATCCGCTAGTGCTGCAAAAATTCAGTGCCATGTCATCTTTTGTGCTAGCTTTTTTTCACCTTTTAAGCCTACCTAAAGAAAATCGGGTAATTCCAGCTTAAGGTGGTCCAGTTGGTTTTTGGTATGTGGTAGCTGGTTTGTTGCTGGTCCAAGGTGGACTACCAGACCTAACCAGGTTTGACCAAGTTGTACCAAACTATTCTAAACCATACAAAAAACCAGCAACAACCTTAAGCAGGATAGTTTTATACATAAAATTAGTTTTATATATAAAATGTTTTTACATGATACTTTAATTGAAGCATTTTATTAGAAACATTAGATTTAATGGAAATAGTTTAGGATAGAATGGCATTAGGCAAATATTTGTAAGAACTATGGGATAAAAGTAGGGATGTACTAATATTAACATTTTGGCTGATAAACTATAAAATGGCAGGTATTAAACTATTTTATCTAAAAAAAAAAGAAAAGAAAAAGATTTAATTATTTTTAAAGGAGAAATAGCATGCACTATATATATATATATATATATATATATATATATATATATATATACACAGTACCAGAAAAACACAGTAATATTGTGTAATATTAATTGTAAAATATTTTAAAATAATGGTTTTCTTTTTAAATATGCTTTAAAATAAGTTATTTCTGTGATGCGAAGCTTATTTTTTATCAGCCATTATTCCAGTCTTCAGTGTCACATGACCCTTCAGAAATAATTCTAATATGCTGATTTATTATCAATGTTGGAAACAGTTGTGCAGCTTAATATTTTTTTTATAACAAGTGAAAAAAAAAGTAAAATATAGAACACCATTTATCTTTTCTAACAGTATACACTACCGTTTGGGGTTTTCTTAAAAAAAAAAAAAAAAAAATTATATTTATTTACTATCCTGAAAAAAGTATTAGGCAGCACAACTTTTCCCATCATTGATAATAAATCAGCATATTGGAATGATTTCTGAAGAATCATGTGACACTGAAGGCCAATGGCTGATGAAAATTCAGCTTTACAGAAATAAATTTTAAATCACATTAAAACAATAATAATAATAATAATAATAATAATTTAAAAAAAAATTATTTTAAATTGTAATAATATTTCAAAATATTACTGTTTCTGTGTTTTTGATCAAATAAATGTAGGCTTGATGAGCATAAGAGACTTCTTTTGACCGGTACTGTAATTATACACACACACACACACAATACTGACTGATATCAATAAATAAAAAAATATTGACAGACAGCCACTATATTGTGCATGATTAGCCAGAAGTTTGCAGACAACTCAGGAAATGTGTCGTAGACAAATCCACCAAAATGAGGATCTGATAAACCCTAACAACATGCCATTTTCCTGTTCTCATCTGATATGCAACATCATTTACATCTACCCTCCTCCAACCCACTACCCCCATACATGCGTTTAAGCACTTATAGCAGGTTAAGGCATGCAGGAAATGCCAACAGTGTCCTGGAACATACATCGACACACCCTTCTGCGTTCCATAACACACATGCCTGGCTTCTTTTCATCTATTTGAGACACTCCCAGGTTTAAGGACTGCAAGAGTGGAGAGCCAAATCTGATAAAAAGCACTTTCACATTCAGACATACTAAATCAAAGTCCTACCTACCTTTGTTTTGTTTCTGTTCTGCGCGTTTAGTAGATTCCTCTCGGCAGTGCTTTGTAGATCAACGTTATCTGATCGCAAGTCCAGCATGGATTGAGAGAAGCGGGCCATCACGTTAAGCGCATTAGGGCTGTGTTCTCCAACACGACCGGAACCAGTTATTCTTCCGTTAGGGAGTTTATCACTGCTGTCAGAGTCAGTACATTCATAGTATTCATCTGACATTGTGGAATTCTCATCTTTATCCTTTAATGAATCTGCACAGGTCACAGTGGTGCTGTCGGCGTTGTTGTCTTGAGCATCCATGGGTGCATCCTTCATCTGGTTTTCCTCCCTTCTGACTAAAGTGACCTCTGCATCTCCAGAGCCTTCCAGCTTATTAACCACCAACTGAAGGGTGCGTGGTTTGGGAACAGGCAGATTTGAAGCCTGTTGGACTTCTGCTGGTTCATGGTTGGGCTCCTGCTCTTGTGGAGGAAAGTTGGGTTTGGGGTCTTGTTGCTGGATCGGACAGCTCGGCGAATCGGATGTATTGGCTGATGTATCTCGATGGGCGTTGCTAGAATCAGTCTCCGGCTGAGGTTGGGTGATTGATTGAACATTTGCATTTATTTTAGACAACTGTGCTGCTGAAAGACGAGGAGTTGCCTTATCTGGAAGCGGTTCCTCAGGTGGGCCAGTGAAAGGGTCTTTAAATCGGATCGCTTGAGATGTTTCAAACATTTGCGAGCGCATTAAATGCACTTGTGTTGGCTTGCTTGTGTCACGGATATTAATATACCCAATAACATCACTGGATGGGTCTGGCTCGGGCCAGATGGGCAAGTAAAGAGTGAGATCTGCTTTTGGCAAGCCTACAAGTCCTGGGTGCTTTTGCAACTCCCGTTGAGGCTTGAGAACCTTGACCATAGGATTCTGGGAGTTATTGTTCTTGGCACTAGCTTTGTCTGAAGAGGATTTGCTTGCTGTATCAACATTGACCAAAGCATATTTAGGGTTAATTAGTTTTCTTGCAACAGCTGCGGAAACAGGGGGAGGAACGGCGACCGGGGTAGGGTCAGGCTCCGGAGTGTCCGCCAAAGGAATCTTTGCGAGATTGACCCCATGAGAGTTCAGGTATAGATCGCGGAATTCCTTGTCAAACGTTTCGACGGCCTGCCCAGTCAGGACTGTAATGATGTTGCGGTCCAAACGAGAAGCTGTCCATGTAAAACTGAAACAAAAATCAGAAACAAGTAGTCAGAAACAAAAACAAAACAGACAAACAAACAATACATACACAGAACATAAGCAAATAAATTGACATTTAAACTAGCAACTCAAAACATCTTAAAGCATGTTACCACAAGTGTTGAAGGGTAACTACATAAAAGCAACATTGTTATCCAATTCTGTGGCCGTTCAGTTGCTCACTACTGTAGCTTTCTTGTTCTTGATTTCTGTTCACACTTCCCTTTTTTGTATTCTGGAGTTTCCTACCATGTGATTGGTTTATTAGGCTTGTCTTGTGACTTGATTATGGTTTGACTAGATTTTTTTTTAACTTTTTTATTCCGTTTCTAGTTTGAATGTTTAGTTACACCCTCGTTTATTTATATCCTTTAATTTGCCGATGTGTATTCAACGTTTTTCCATGTTCTCTATCGGGTGTTTGGGTGAGATTAGTGAAGTTTCCAGTTTCAAGTTAAAACCTTTCCTGCTTTGAGTTTGGTTTATGGTTTTTGTTGTTACTTTGTCTCGGTTTTTGTTCATAAACTGCACTTGTGTTAAAAACTTAAACCACAGCATTAAACAAAACTAGATTATTGTTTTGACTTATTCAGTTTCTAGTTTGATTGTTTTGTTACACCATTTATACCCTCTAATTCAATAGCGTTGGAACTTTTTCAAAGTAGTTGCCATTGAAAGGGTTAGTTTGCCCAAAAATGAAAATTCTGTTTTCATTTATTCTCCCTCATGTCGTTCCAAACGCGTAAGACTTTCGATCATCTTCGGAACACAAATGGAGATCTTTTTAATGAAATCTGAGCGTTCTGTCCCTCCATTGACAGTCTACACAATTACCACTTTTTCACGTATAAAAAGTTCACAGAGATCAGAAAACTAATCCATATGAATTGAGAGCTTTAGTCCAAATTTTCTGAAGAGACTTGATTATTTTGTATAACAAACAGATTTAATTTTAGTCTTGTTATTCACATATAAACATTAATCAGCAAACAAACGGAAGCTCAACTGTAGTTGAAACAAGAACAAACCTCATTGGTTCTTGTTGAAGCTGAAATGTGCTGCGTAACACACGGGAATGAACCTCACTGGTTGTCGCACCTCAAGCAAACATGCTTGAGCTTCTATTTACCATATCTGATGTGTTTGTTGATGAATGTTTCTATGTGCAAAGCCTAAATTAAATCTTCTGTACAAAAAAGCAATTGTGTCTCTTGAGAAAATTTGGACTAAACCGCTCAATTCATATAGATTAGTTTTATGATCTCTTCATAATCTTTATGAAGCGTTAAAGTGGAAGTTGCGAAGACTGTCAATGGAGGGGCAGAACTCTCAGATTTCATTAAAAAGATCTTCATTTTGTTCCGAATTTGATCGAAAGTCTTACAGGTTTGGAACGACATGAAGGCAAGTAATTGATGACAGAATTTTCATTTTTGGGTGAACTCTCCCTTTAACACTAAACAGTATAAACAGTTTCAGAGATCCTCTTCATCATTGAAAACATTAGCAGAAAAACTCAGTTCACAAATTTTCCCATAGCCAATTGCATTTGCAATTTTCAAAGCATACAGTTTTTACTAGCATTACTATCATCCTACAGGCACACAGACCAGTTCGTGACACTTCTTGTGTTTAAGAAACACAGCTTCATGTATATATGTACATACACACACACACACACACACACACACATTTAAATGCACAGTACAAACCTGTATGATCCGGACACAGCACGGTCTCCATCCACAAACATGAATTTCTGACTCAACGAGCCACGCACCTTCTGAGCGGAGCGTGTGTAGAATTCGCAACCACCAATGCATCGCACCCTCAGATGCTAAAAAAACAAATAGTTATTCATGCACAAACTACATCTATTCTGATATTAAGAACTTAAAACAGTCTACAAACTCACATTGAGGTGTCCTCTGTGCATGTTGGCTCTCTCACACATAAGTAGGAAGCTCTGTACAGAAGCATTATCTATAATAATGTATATAGCCACTTTCTTTTTAAATCCAGCCTCGATTAGATCCTTAAAAATGTCCACGTCTGTGAAAACGTCCATTACCACAGCTATCATCTGCAAACACAAACACAGAGTAAATGTTAGACAGTTCAACCCAGCAACATATAATTTCTCAGTGTACATATTACTATACAAGTCATGTTCCAATTACGGTTCTATTGTTAGCATGAAGTATGCTCTCTTTATTAAGAAGACAACATAAGGATGTAGACACAAAACAACTCCTACACACCCTATGTCAGTTGTACTGCACCCATTAAGACCTACATCTCATTATAAGCATTCACTGTGACAAATGTCCTTGGATAAAGGGATCTCTTTGAGTATTTCATAGTGTGTGCATTAAAGAGAGAGGAGGAGAAATTGAATTTGTGCCGGTATGTGTCATGGGCCGAAGCTCTGGGTTCAAGCAAGTTCTAACAAGACGAATGAGTCAGTTGGAAACCAGTATGGATTGTGAAACTTGATGGATAATTGGACATTCAGCATTTTTAGTTTTCTGCAGAACTCAATTAATAACTAATAAGGATATCTTTTTAAAAATTAATCAGCCTGTCGGAGAAGAGCTGTGTTGACATACATAAATATAGTAGCTGTTTTGCTTAGTTAGGGTCCACTTTAGAGAATAGTTTAATATTCAATATTACTCCATCACCCCCCCGGTGTAGTCATTGGTTACTGCTCTTCATAACCAATAAAATTATATCTTATAAACAGGGTTGGGAGTAACGAAATACAAGTAACTTAGTTATGTATTTAAAATACAAAATTTGAGAATACAAAATACAAAATTACATTTTAAATGGGTGGTAATCAGATTACAGTTACATCTGAAAAGTATTTTAGATTACCAAAGTGATTACTTTGAGTTTTAATGTCATTTAAACAGCAATTGATGATTCTCTGTCTCTGACAGTCTGAAAAAGCGGAGTTAAGTTTAATGTTTTTGACTGTTTTCATGTTTTGTGATAGTTGCTTGTGAGTCATTTTATAATTGTAAAAAAGGTCACTGCAACTTTTTCTCACAATTTGTTTTTTCCCCTCACAATTTTGAGTTTGCATTTCACAATTCTAACTTATTTTTATCACAATTGCGAGATTTAAACTCACAATTGCAAGTTATAAAGTCAGAATTGGGAGCTATAAACTTGCAATACACATTTTTTCTCAATATTGCGAGTTTATATCTCATAATTCTGACTTTATAACTTGCAATTGCAACTTTATATCATGCAATTCTGAGGGAAAAACTCACAATTACCTTTTTTGTGTTTGTTCCACACTTATTAGTGTTCCAAAGTATTCTAAAGTATTTAGATCAAGTTACTAAACTTGAGTAATGTAACGAAATACGTTACAAATTACTTTTGAAAGCATGTATTTTGTAATCTGTAGTGAAATACATTTTAAAAAGTAAAGTGACTTTTAAGAATTCTACCCCCTGAAAGTCACTCACTAGTAGACAAAGGAAACCGTTAAGAGCGTTTCTTCTTAATTCTTTGGTGGACTGACCATACAATCATGCTTTTCAAGTCTCTCTAGTTTACCAACCTTCTGCGCCTGCGCGATGGCTTTTCTCACAACCTCTTTTATATGCGTCTGTCCGTCCAGCGGCGGTTGCGTGTACACATTGACGCGCGTCACTCCGCGGTAAGAACTGCAGTCGGGCCATCCGAGGTCCAGATTCGGTATGGAGATATCTGAACGGTCCGGCCAATACTGCAAAGACACCGCACTGTCATCTCCCTCCGTCGTACCATCAGATTTCTGCTCAGAACCGGGCTTATAATCTTCTATGTTTCGACGGAGCAGCTCGAGCTCTGGTTCCGACAGGAAGGGTCGCAGCGCGTGCTCTTTCACATATGCGTCAAACGCGTCGCGTCCTTTCGTGGCAAGCGCCTCGAGCGCTAGCCGCTGATCCTCACTATAGAAAAACTCCGGTTTAGATTCATTTAAACGCCAGTTCACGTGATGGTCATCGAGACACTGAACCTGAGAGAGAGCCATCGTTTCCACACACAATTCGAATTAGGAGATAAAAAAGCGGTTTCTTTTCGTTATTATTAGGATTTGAAATAGTTAAGTCCCACTGTAATCCCAGAAAAACTCTTCTGGAAGTTTTCTTCCTCGGTTAACGGCTAGAAAAATTCCTTTCGCGAGCGCGGTGAAGCGTTTCCATGGTAAAGCGAGACCAGGTGATTCAATCGATTTTTGTTGTAGTTGTCAAATAAAGCGGCTCAGTGATAACTTAAGCTCCAAAAAGCCCGTTAAAACAAAGGCGATACTGTTTCCGAAAGATGCCTTAAACCTTATTTGATCACATTTCCTCGAGCAGAGTCCTAGTTCAGTACAGGACGCAGCTGACCGCTGAACCGGAGATCATCTTTCAGTTAACCGACAGGTAGAAGAGAACAAAGCATCTCCAGAGGCTCCGGCTGATTAGACACACCTCAGTCACCTGACCGGGAGGGGCACACACACACACACACACATGCACACACAAGCGCAACAGGCTTCAGCCACACCGCATTTATCCTCCACAGAAGCCATAAACCCTGGAAATCATCGAGGCCGATGAGAAAAACAACGATGAAACAAAAGTTTACCACATTGTCACGAGTTAAACAAAACTTTCGGCGTCGCTTTATTTAAGTCCCGAGATTGTTGTCCAAGTAGAGTCCTGTGGGGCTTTTGTTACTTTGCCCTACTTCTGTCGAGCTAGAAAGAGGAAGAGGCCAGACGTCTGGTTGCATGAGCACCGATGACGCGGCGTGCCGTCCGAATATCACACAGTTGAGTCAATGGTTACGTGGGTTTGGGCGGGGTGTCCGAGAAAAAAAGGGCAGGAAACGGAGGAAAGTGAAACAGACAGTTCCTGTTTCCCCCTGACAAAGTAGTGGTTGTAGACAGACACTTACATGCACAACAGAGGCTAGTTGTCACACAGTTTTTTTTTTCCCACAAATGAGCATTTTGTTTTTTTCTCTAGCAATGATATATATATATATATATATATATATATATATACATATATTTGTTTATATATATAAATATATATATATATATATATATACAAATACATATATTGGTTTATATATATACATATACATATATTAGTTTATATATATATATTTGACTTTTCTCAATATTATGAGTTTATATCTCATAATTCTGACTTTATGTCACGCAATTCTGAGGGGAAAAAGTTTGCAATTACCTTTTCTGTGTTTGTTCCACACTTATTAGTATTCCAAAGTATTCTAAAGTATTTAAATTCAGTTACTAAACTTGAGTAATGTAGTGAAATACGTTACAAATTACTTTTTAAAGCATGTATTTTGTAATCTGTTGTGAAATACATTTTAAAAGTAGCCTACCAAGCCTGTATATAGGATATATATATGTATATATATATATATATATATATATATATATATATATATATACATACACATATATATATATATATATGCTACACACACACACACACACACATATATATATATATATATATATATATATAAGCTATAGATAGGCTAAAATTACTATTCAAATAGTTGCTTTTCTGTTAGGCTACAGTTTATTAATGGTTTCATGACTGTTTGGTTTCATAATTGTTCCTTAGGCTATCTTCATTTATTTTAAATAGGCTACAGATGTTTATTTATTCGTACATGTTGCATTTTTTTTTTCTTTTTTTAGACACAGTGGCTTGTGTCGATCCTGAAGAGTGTGTAAAGGTGTGTGGTGCAGAAGTGGGCTGTACCAACCTTGCTTTTCCAAAACTGGTCATCGAGCTCATGCCCAGCGGTAATCAGGATTTTTCAAATTGTGTAGCCTATATTATGTGTTCGAACTGTTAACATTACTTTATTAAATGTGAATAAACATGTCACAATCTATTAGACTTAAATCAAGTAGTTGTACATGTGTGTTTCAGGCCTCCGGGGATTAATGATAGCTGTAATGATGGCTGCTTTGATGTCATCACTGACCTCCATCTTTAACAGCAGCAGTACACTCTTCACTATGGACATCTGGAAGAAGTATCGAAGAGGTGCTAGCGAGAAGGAGCTGCTGCTGGTTGGCAGGTGTCTATGTGTGCTTACGAGTGTGTTTGCATTTCATGAGTAGAATTGCGTCGCCTATTTAAAATCATCAGTCATTATGACATGCATAAAGGTTTCATGTTACATGCTGTCTATCATCATGGTGTTGTTATGTGCAAAAGCAATTACACGAAAGAATGTATGAATGATTTATAGCTTCAGAAATGCAATGCAAAAAAAAAACGCAGTATGAACCAGATATCAACTGGTGGATTAATCATTTAGATTAACTCATATTTATGTCCTGTCATTGGGTTGAGATCGTTTTAAATGGAATAAAGACCACAAATTCTTCTTTATATAAATAGGCAATGTAAGATAACTAGCCAGATAATAGAATATTCCCATAGTCCCATAGGATTTGGATGTTGCAGAACTCAACTTTATGATCTTATTAACATAATGACTTTCATTTTCCATATTAAGAACTGTTGCTGAAACTTAAGATGATCATAAAATGTATGTCAATTTGTTTACTCAGGATAGTGACGGTAATTCTGGTGGTGATTAGCGTGGTTTGGATCCCAATTCTTCAGAGTGCTAATGGCGGTCAGCTTTATGTTTACATCCAGTCTGTGACCAGCTATCTGGCTCCTCCTGTCACTGCCATTTTTGTAATGGCTGTTTTCTGGAAAAGAACCAATGAGGCGGTAATGCACATTCAAACACATACATGCAACAAATAAACTCTGTCTGAGGCCTCATTAGGACTATGTACATATTGACACAATGACATTATCAGTCACATGCATTCGAAAAAAACACTTCTCTCTTGTGAAGAAGGAATGTCTGGCTATTTTAATGGATCAGATTAGTCAGGGTGTGCGTATTTGATTGTTCAAGCACACAAAGTGTCTGAATGAAAGCAAAAGAGAGTGTAACTTTCACTTGCAGCTTGATTGAGATGATAGATATCCGTATTTTCCAGAAAATAAGTCACACCTTCATATAAGTCATTATATTGCTTGTTGTTAACTCATTG